>JAWNNQ010001372.1:1645000-2245000 GCA_035044765.1 Leucophenga montana
TTCAAAGCCTGCTACATCAAAAAAACAAACAAGAAAAACACTAACTTCGGTTGAACCAAAGCTCTAATACCATTCACACGAAATTTTAAATAGTATTGTAAAACATAAAAGTGGGGGTTTACTAGTGGTATGAAGCGATGTAGTATTTCAAGTTGATATTGACGTTTTCCATACAAATGCACAAAATTGAATTGTGATTTATATGGAACTACCTCAAAAAGTGGGCGGGATACGCCAATTTGTGTATGTATATGAAGTGGTTGTCCACTAAAATCCGCCAAATCAAATTTCAAGCTAATATTGATCTAAATGAAGAATTTTTTCATAAAAAAGACAAAATTGCACGGTGGGTTTGTATGGGGGCTGACCCATAAAGTGGGCGGGCTACGCCCACAAGTCTCTGTAAGTTAAGCGGCTGTCTACAAAATGGCACCATATCTTCTTTCAACCTAATATTCACTTTAATAATGAAGTTTTTCTTACAAAAATGCAAAAGTGGGCAGTATGTTTGTATGGGGACTGCCCTAAAAAGCCACGCCCGTTAGTCTATATATGTTAAGCGGCTGACCATAAAAAGGCACCACATTGCATTTCAATCTAATATTGACTTTAATAAAGAAGTTTTCATACAAAAAGTCAAGAGTGGGCAGTAGGTTTCTATGGTGGCTACCCCAACCATTAACGTATATGTCAAGCATCTGTCCAATAGAAGTTACCATATCAATTATTAAGTTGATATTGACTACAATAAAAAAGTTTTTCATACAAAAAGAGTGGGCGTGGCGGGTCAATCTTGATACTCTATTAAACTGCAATAAAAAGAAGTGTATGTGCAAAATTTCAACTGAATAGCATAAAAATTGGTCCCCAACAAATGCGCAACAACATACAGACAGACGGACATGGCTAGATCGACTCGTCTCATCGAGCTGATCAAGAATGTATATACTTTATGGGGTCTATGATGCCCCCTATGTGTGAATGGTACAAAAATTAAGTGCTGAAATGTTAAAAACTCCCTCAACAATTCTTAGACATTATAAGTTTGTTTAAGTTTCTTCACAATTCGATTGCAAGACGACTCCATTCTGTGTTTCTTGTTAAGTTGAATGGATTTTATAGTAAATTTCTTTTATAGCAAGTTTAAATAGCAAGTTTACTGTATTTTCTTATCACAAACTTATCTATCTATATACATATCTATACACTGCCTCAAATGTTATGTGACTTCTTCACGGTGGGTGTAATTTTCTCACGCTACAGTTTTTGCCTTATCTGCAAATTTGCAAACATTTGTTTCACATTTCTGCACATAATCGGCACATTTTGTTGTTGTTTTTTGCGCGATTCGCTGTCATATTTTTGTGGGTGATTATGCGATTTAACACCTGAGCAAATATTTTACGAGCTCGTTGTTCACAGCATTTTCTTAAAGTTTAATTGAATTTCAGCATAAGGTAAGTTTACGTTGATTACGCCTCGTAAAAAGCGTGGGAAATTGCGCGATGAAATGAATGAATGTGCTAAATTAAATGAACGATTCGAACGACCACAGCCGGTAATCATCAGTAATCTGTATTTAACAATATTTAAAATGATATCAAGTGTTTGATAGAGCATTAAATCAATGTAGTTTTTGCACTTATGCTAAATCTCACAACACTCGTGTGGGAAATGTCAATAAATAGTTAGTTGTGTGCTGTGGAGGATCGAGTATTTTATTTTTGCAGCTACTTTCAAGGTCTTGGGAATTAGCGCAAATGTAGAATATTTCTTACTATTTGGAGATCAGCAGTTCGGTGTGTGTGTGTGTGTGTGTGTGTGAGTTGCGAAAGAATACGCATGAATGTTGTTTTATATGAGAAATCAGTGTTTCAGAATGATTCCTACGTTTTTGAGATAATCTCGAGTTGTAATTGACCGATTTGGCTGAAGATAATTGAGCCTTCTACAATTGATAACGTTAATAATGGCTAGTAATTCAATTGGAAACGTTTAAATAGAAATCCATATCCATAATAAATGGTGAATTTCTAAATTTGTAAGTGAAAAACCTACATTTAGCCAATAATATGCTGCAGTATGGTCAACTATCTTCAATTAGAGTTCTTTTTTAGCCAAATAGGTCGATTTGAATACGGTGTATTCTAAAGTACGATCCAGCAAGCTTACGTACAACAAAATCGGTAAACCTTTGGATTTAACCACTGAACTGATAACATAAACAAAGAAAAATATCACATTACAGGAAAGATTCTTGCGAAATATATCCAGAGACTCTAAAGATACAGAAGTTAAATAGTTTCGAATATTTTTACTTACTAGAGTTATCCCAGAAGTGTCACAGCAAACGTTTTCGCCTCTAAATCAACGCTGTCGAACCATAGCCACAGGGGAACAAACTCCTTCAATTTTTTCACACACATGCCAAAGTCGGCTGCTTGATACTAAAGAGAAAAATAAAATTTGAATTAGTAGTTACGTTGCATTGGTGTTGTATTTTAGCACATTGTACAAATTATGACTTTAAAAGGATTCGCATAAAATATCGCGCAGTGCAAAGCAGACATATACAGTCACACTTTGGGTGCTCTACTTTTGGATATTTTAAAATTGTATCAACAAAAACACTATCAAAAACACACTCAACTGGTGCTCGCTAATATTATGGCAAGTTCGACCAGAACAGTGTCGAGCCTAACGTTGAGCTGCTCGACTGACATGCTCAACAATGTGAATGGCTCTTTAGAACACGGCAGAGATAGATAATATTTTTTTCTCTTTTCTGCCAACTGAAAACTAAGGAACTTGAAGGAACAAAAAAGAGAGCAGCATTGTGGAATACACTATATTATAATATTACTCTAACTTGGGATAAACGTAAAAGTGCATAGATTGTGTGCATACAGAGCCAAACCAAAACAACACATTTTTTTAGCAAATTGAGAGAGCTGAGATAGGGAGAGAACTCAGGTCTTGTAATTGGACGAGGGCGTTAACTGGGTTTTACATAGCTTAGACGCAAAACTCCAGAAAAACTACATCTTCACAGCCTTTCCAAAAAACAAAATGAGAATATATTGTTTAAGAGGGTTGACTGCCTAAGAAAGAGTTACATTATGCATTACAAATTATGAAGATTTCTATCTTTAAAACTCCTTACTTTCTACGCTCCCTCTATCACATATGGTAGATCTACCATATTAAAACTATATTTGGCTTTATTGGTATATTAATTTTGTATGAAGGCGAACTAGCCATGCACGAAGGAGTACTGGAGATAAAAAATCAAATTGCAAAATATTGATAAAAAGAACAAGTAACATAAAAGACCAAAACAAAAAATAGAAAAGGTTTAAGATAAAAGACCAAAACAAAAAATAGAAAAGGTTTAAGAACTATTTGTGAATTATAAGCGCTTTTTAATTTTAAGTGAAATTTTATAATTCATAGCATTTCAAAGAAATTTAAGCTACCATATTTTTTTTCAATGATCAATAGCTTTACATACTTAGAAACTTCTTCTGAACATGCGCTTACCTCCGACGTTGTGACGTTGATAGATACCATCGACGTCGAAGTTTACGCCACCCTCTTCTCAACTGAAAATCTACTCAACATTAAGAAAAAAAATCAAATTTTTCATCGACAAACTCATTATTGGACACGATTTGCTTTACTACGAGTGGAGATGAGTCCTCCACCTTCGAACTGATTTATTGAAACATTATACAAACAAAATACCTGCTGTTTTGCACAACAATCATTAGATGCTGCACACACTCCCTCCACCACACTATCGCGTTCTACAAACGCAGTAGAACTTCAAAGGAACTCCACAAGGCGTTTGTGTAGAACGAAACATAATTCACAGCAGTACTGAATAGAACTCTAACAACCAGAACGCCAACCAGCCCCATTGCCGGCAACGGCAGCCCATTGCAGCATAGCAGTTAACAAATAACATCAACTTATTAAATAAAAATTTCAATACAAAACCAAAGAACAAAAAAAAAAACAAGCAAAAATGTTAAATTCGGTTGAACCGAAGCGTTAATACTCTTCACACGAAAGTTCAAATAGTGTACATAACACGTACAAAGAAACCTAAGAACCGTGAATGGTGAGTCTTTATGGGGGCTACCCCTAAAACTGGGTGGGATACACTCATTAATATATAGTTTTGAAGCTTCTGTTTATAAGAAAGCACTATATAAAATTTCAAGTTGACATGTTTATAGATAAAATTCCGAAGTGTGCATGTGGAATAGGTCCGATTGTACTTATGGGGTCACCTGGATAGTTCTTAGCTACAGTTTGACCCGGTAGGTGGCGCTCCTGTATATATATGATTACTTGTCAGTCAGTGACAATATGACTTGAATGGCTGGACCAATTTAGCAAAAAATTGTTTTAATTGTTAGTAGTTGTCCGAATAAGGTTTTTAGAGAAAGAAATTGGAAAAACTACCCGGAAAATTGGAAAAATGAGACTGATTTCTATTTTGGGATTTTTGTATGAACCATAACTCACTGCGGCTCGAGCGATGGATAGGGCACGCCCCACCGTATAAAACAAAATGCGAATTTGTCATATCTCAGAAACTACACAAAAGGCTATAGCAGCAATTGGCCTTTTGCCTGTTCTACATTTTGAGGAAGTGGATGCAGAAAAAGTTTCGAGGGCCAGCTAGCTATATTTAATACAAAAGTGAGCTTTGGGTTTGGGACTCTATCACTCAAAGTGTGTGGGGCATACTTATAGATATAGGTATATGTAAAGCATCCGTTCTAAAAAAGCTATTATAATAAATTTCAAGTTGATATCCACTGTAATAAATACAAACCCAAAAGTGGGCGCTGGGTTTTTATGAGACTATCCCTAAAAATGGGTGGACCACGCATATTGATAAATATATGTGAGGCATTCGTTCTTAAGAGGACTCTATATGAAATTTCAAGTTAATATCAACTGTACGATTTTCGTACAAAAACCAGAAAGTGGGCTCTTGAAAGTGGTCGTGGCACATTGATATGGATACTCTAACTGCTTAGGACCAAAAGAAGCCACCATACCAGAGTTCAGCCATATATCTTAAAAATTTATATAAAGGAAAATGCGCAGCAACACATAGACAGGCGGATCGACAGCCGATCACGATACTGTCTATATACTTTATGGGATCTACAATGCCTTCTTTAATGCGTTACAAACTTTCTGAAAAATTGATAATACCCTTACACACTACGTGTGAATGGTATAAAAAGTGCAAGTGCATAGAACTGTAGAAAAGGAGCGAATGAACCTGCAGCCAAAAGGCTTTTTTCGCATTGCAGCACAGCTTCCGTGCGCCACACGACAAGCAGCAAAAGCTGCCGCAGCAGCAGCAGCAACAGATTCATGCTGCAACTGCTGCTTGAGGCGCACAAACAATAAATCATTACATCGAGCAGCCACAGCAGCAACGTTCAATGTAGTACGGATAGATACTACTCAATGGAGCAGGAGCTGCAGCGGCAGCAGTATAGATTTTTTGTGAAAGGGCAGCAGCAGCAGCAGCAGCGCTTGTAAGTTGCAGTTAGGTAAAGTTGAAGTTGGAGTTGATCTAAGTTATGCGCCTTCATTCTGTAGACAGAATGAACGCTTTTAAGCGTACAATTGCAACCTGCAGGGCGCAACTCCTACTGAAAGTGGCAGCAACGAACAATAACAGCGACAGCAGCAGCCAAAAACAACAACAATAATAACAAGCAGTGGCAGCAACAGCAGCAGCAACGACAACAACAACAACATTTATATAACGCCAACACATGCTGCACACACACCCTGCAGTAAAAGCTGCAACACGCGGGCGTTTTTCTACATGCTGATCAGTTTTTATACCCTATACGCAAGCATTGTGTGAAGGTATTATTCGTTTTTTGGGCATGCTTGGAAGTAATGAATACGAAGTGCTGATACAGCCAATTAATTTATAAATTGTACTCTATACTTTTACCCATATTTCTAATACCAGTTCAAATTGTAACGTTCATTCTCTGATCTATTGTACACCCTACTATAATTTAAAGCTCATTCTCTAGTTCTTTTCTGTCAAAAATTGTGTTATTAAGGTCAGCTCCATGTCTGAAATTGACAGAAATACGTTAGAATTATCGCTTAAATATCGAACATTTGGGTTTATTCGGTTAGAGTTTTAACTTAATTTAAGTTTGTAAGTCCTAATCACAGCTCCTGAAGTACCTTGTTTACAACATCTTTGTTTCATGTGTTCCCCCAGTTAATAGAGAACTGTCAGAAGATATGTTATAATTCTCAACGAATTTTTCTTAACAATATTATGATTGAAATTCGGTCGAACTCGACACTGTTGTGAAATGTTTTGAGGAAGTTCCCTTTAAGTTGTTTTATACGTCTTCAAATCCATGGAGGTTTATCTTTACTTTCAAAATTCTGACGTGTTACTTCAAATGGTACCGATAAAGGTTCTGAATGCACATATTTTAGCTATTCTCTGTAATGATCTTTTCCATTGAATGATTGAATGTAGATGTCAGATTTGAATCTCAAAAACGTTTACTACTATTATCTATAACTATCTATGGTGCATAGAGAATGGAGAAGTTGTTTGCAGAAGTTCACGTGATCGTTATTCACTTCTGAATTACCAAAAACGGAAGGTATATCCTTGGTAGCCAACGAACACCCATTCAGAAACAAGCAAATTGTGAGAAAGCAGTCGATGTTTTTGTAACGTGAAAGGTATTCGGTATTATGAGGCTTATTGACCAAACTAAAGCAAAACATCACAAATTGGTTAGGATTCTCAAGCTCATTACCAATCGAGCTGAAACTTGGTATTAAATAACATAACGTTAACAGAACAAACTCTAAAAAGAGTCACTGACAGATAAATCGCTCTGTTCAAAAAGCCAGCACATCGGATTTGGAGGTAATCATGATATTATATAGATACACTGAAGAAAAATATTGTTCACTGAATCACATTACCAGGGTTGATGAAGGGTCCACTTTGAATACGACTTCTTATTACATATTTTTTCAAAAGTCGTTTGAAGAGTACCACTACTTCCTGTTAGACTTCGTAAATGAATTGAAGATTATTTTTGTCATCGGGGCGGGAGAATATGTGGAGAAATTTTACTCATCCAGAAATTGAGGTGTTTTATTCACCATTACATGTATTAACCTCTGCTTAGTATCAGGACACTTCAGCAATGAGATGTCCGTTTAATACCCAAGAGACTAATAGCAGAACTTTGTTTACGTATAAAACATAGATCCAGATAGATATATTTTGTTTTCCAAGTTATAATCCTCGATTAATTGAAGAACTGTGTACGGGAGAGGTATAAATCATGGGACAGCATGTGAGACACATGATTTTCTGTACATTTTTCCTCTGACTAACAATAATGTCCGTAGTGTAAAAATCATGTTTTATGCTATCTTTCTTATATTGTAAGTCCCATCCTGCATACATCTTTATCAAAGGAACGATGTCACAGGTCAACATGGTTTAGTTGTTGGAAAGCTAAGGGTTATTTCCGAAGTAATTTGCTGCGTAGAATCCGAATCCGGGGTCAGAATTATTTTGTGGTCTGTCTCTCCAGTTACATCATTTAGTACCACACTTACCCTTTAATTTCATAGTTCAAGAGATCAATTATATCCCTTCGACGTCATTCGGGTACATAACCTCAAATATCTCAAAATCCTGACATTATGACCTCGGATTCGGATTCTACGCAGCAAATTAAAGTTGTACATAAATGAGAACAATATATAAACAATAGCTGAAATCTCTAATTCCTAAAAAAAAAAATATGTTCTTTCGGAAAAGGGTGGATAACCTTCCTATGATTGCTGCAGGAACTCAAAGTTATTTGAGCACCTAAACAGCATAGCATATGACTCTCTGGAAAGCCTTTCGAGGTTTTTTAAGTTATCAACGTAATTGAATCGCACTAATTGATTACCAAATGTACAAACCTGTATAAACCAATGGTATTTGGTAGCACAATATGGGTCGGTACAAGTTGCGCTTCAACTCGTCTCATGCCCAAAATATCGTGCTCTAAACCGATCTCGAAGAGACTCCATGGTTATCTGATATGCTCACACGATGATTTTCAAACACAATTGTCTGAATTTTTTGGAAGTTTTAGTTAATCGAAGAGATGGAGGGATGACCAGAATGAGGCAAACCATTAACCATACGGCGGCCCGTTTTGAAATCTTTGTAACACTCGTATATCTGTGCTTTTTTGCGCTCAGCGCCATTGAGCGTAGCTCCAAGTTCGGGCCAAGAAATAGTCAGTCAGTACTATCGGAATTATTAACACTTTTTCACTGGTGAAGTAACTAGTCCCTCGGAACTAGTGAAGTGACTATTTTAAATTCGCCAGTCGTACATGTAAAAGAAATTTAGTTTCTGAAGTGTACTAAAACTTCGATTTAACTAAAATAGCTTTGTTCACTTGTTCAGTTTGTGATTTTTGTACTGCACTGCGCATGTTGCTATTGTTCTGTTGAATAGCATTGTTGCAAAAGTAGCAACAACAGCATCATCATCATCATCATCATCAACAACATCAGCATCATTATCATCAATATTCTCATAGATGTTTGCTACAATTTCGACTTGCATAAAAGGTGGACATGGACGTCGTCGTCGACGACGTCTGTTGTTGCTCCACATAAATCATTTGCCATGCAATATGAGTTAATTTTGTTGCACAGACAAGCCAGTCAGCCAGTCGAATGAGAGAGCTGCAACTTTATTGCCAGACGCTGTGACTTTGGCTGTTGCTGCTGCGGCAACTGCGACAACTGCTGCAACTGCAACAGACGCGCATGCGTCTGCAACTCTAAAGCAACATGCATATTTGTCAACGGCAAGAATTACAACTTTCCCACACGAGTCGACCGTAGCGACACTTCTTTATCTCGCCAACCACGACATATATGTGGGTGTCTGTTGGCAAATTTATTGCAGTCGAATGCATTATAAATTTTCTATTAACTCAAACGCCAGACAGACGTTAACTGCAAGCCAAAGACAGAGAGAGATACATTTTGCAACTAGGTACGCGGTTTGAGATTTGCATTCAATTGCACGCAGCAAAGCTATTTAAGGCTTTAATTTCATTTGCCAAAATTCAACGCAAACTAAGTCGCCTTCTAAGGCTTTGTTTTTTCCAAGTGATACGCATAATCCTAAAAAGCAGCAACATGCAACACTTGACGCGTGTGCAACATTTGCATCCAATTGACTCGGAAATCAAGTTTGTGGTTAGAGAGATGCACACAGCTACTGACTCTGCATACGATTATATACAAATTTGTACAATTTTTATTGTAGTTCTATTAAAAGAGTTATTCTATAGTTTCTATTGTGCATCCTAAAGTCAGCATCATCATCGTCATCGTCAACGGCAGTGTAACAGCTACCCACAATATCATCGAACGCTTTTGTAACTCGTATAAATGTCCAAATAAATAAACTGTAGTCATCGCTGTGTAGCTACTTGATGCAACAGATATAAAGCTTTTTATATCGTACTATGGATACATTTTCTAAGTAACATTGAATGGGCGGCTGTGCTTTGGCAAATTGGTAATAATTTTTTAAAACTAATCCATAAACATGGCTGCAACATTGTCGAATGACGTTAAGTTGCTAATAAGTAAATGAATACAACGATAGAAATAGCATTTATCTGTGTGCATCGATCAGTTCAATATTGAAGCGCTACAATAGGAGACAAGGAACACATGCGCTCTCAAGTGCAGTTGGTATATGAGGCGCAACCAATCGTTTGATTTTCAACTGTACGAGTGTAGTTTAAGAAGTCTGTAATAAACGGACACGAATTACACAACAATATATCGGACAACAATAAACGTTTAAACGAACTGTGAACTAACCAGCAACAATTTATTGGGGGCACTTATTTCCCAAATCGAGATATTCATATATGGCATATATGGCAATCTCCGGACGGTGAAGGAGAAATCAGACCGACTATATTCTTGGCAGCAGGAGATATCATCTTACTCAATCAAATGGTGGCGGAGTTTGGTTTATGCTCTGAAGGCTTCAAGTGCCACGAAACAGACAACTAGAGGTTGAAAAATTGAAGATTCCAGAAATCTGTATAGCCTACAGTACTGCAGTTAGAGTATGTAACCGACCCGCTGTGGCCAGATGTACACCATTCACTCATAAAAACCATAGCAGATAATGTGGGGTTAAAATAACAACATTAGCAACATTGGCTAAGCAATGGCACATGGAGTTGCATAGAAAGAAGGCGTGCGCTTAAGGCCAAATTACTAAGCACACACCACTGACAAACTAAACGTAGTTTGACAGACTTCTATAACAACATCAACCGGGACATCAAGCGGTTCGTTCAATAAAACAAAAGAAACTTCTGCATTGACATCGTCAACTAAGCGGAAGTTGGAGCAACTCCACCTTACAAAACAAGAGATGACATAGACCATACGTCGGAAGAAGAACAGTTATCCCGTTGGAAGAAATTCTTTGAGTTCGACCATAAGCAAATTCCACTAATAGAACAAATTAATGCTTAATGGGACGTAGATGGAACCCAAACGAACCTGTAAGACAATATAACACCCAAACTGTTCAAAAATGGCGTTAACGCTCTACAAACAGCACTTCTTCTAACTAAGCAATCAGTGTGAGATCAGAAATGAATTGAAATGTAAAGAAGGTCCATCATGAAGGAGTCTGAGGCAATGCAAATATTGACAGGGTATAAGACTGCTTAACATCATCCAGAAAGTTTGTGCATTTATCTTGGTGGATAGATTTGATCCTCTCGACAACACATAGCTGTGTCGGGAGCAGTATTTGATACAGAAAGAGATCTAGGAGTAAGTTATCCATACCAATTGCGTTCACCTCTTCTATTTGTTATAGTTTTGGATAGCGTTTCTCAGCAAATCAATGTAGAAGTTTCAGATGGTTTACACGTACATTTTTTACAAGAATATTTAGGCATTAATTTTTTACCATGAATTCCTTTAAATTTACAATATTTGTCACCAACCTATTAAACTATCCTCGTTGCAACTTCAACTGCTGCCGTCTTAAGCTTAGCTACAAATCGCAAATTAGTAGTAGTTAAAATCGAAATTAAGTTGGACATTTAAATTTATTGACAGACAAAGATGATGGTGAGAGAGAGCCACCTTAGCCCAGAGGCATCCGGTATTGAAATAGTGTGTGTTAGAGTATCTATGTATCTTAGACTATGTATCTTAGCGTTTACCAAAGCCAAATTTATGTTTTTTATTATCGAAATGAAAGTACTTTTGTCCAATTCACTTCACGCGCTGCACTTGACTTCTTCGATTGGTTTATAGTTATAGGAGATGTGTTGCATACACGTATGTGCGAAAGGTTAATCAAAGAGGTCAATAAGCTGGCGTGCGTAAATGTAAATATTTTAATTTTGTTCGCTGTATGCGTTTGCGATAGCCCAACATGTTCAATGTGCGATAATTTCATATTTTGCTGTTGATTTTTGTAACCAATTTTTTTTCGTTCGTTTATTCGTTCGTCGAAGTTGTTTGTGCTTGTGAACAAATAGTGAAAGAAAAAAGTATATGGTTGTATATATATATTGTATATTTATTTTCCAGTACGCAAGTCTTTATCTTGTACATACACAACAAATAAATATGAATCCGTTTGCTTGCGCGGTTTATTTGATTACGAACAAGCAAAATATATGTTGCTATATACGAGTATACCTATATTCTAGATACAAAAGAAGCGAAGGCGAACTCGCTTCTTTTGTATCTAGAATATAGGTATGCTCGTATATAGGAACATATATTTTGCTTGTTCGTAATCAAATAAACCACAAATGACAGACAAACTGAGTATGTCCGTCTATGCGTCCTGTGAGAAATTATTCACTAACGCTGCTTGTGTTGAGGCGAAATGTATTTCCTTGTAGGATTTTTACTTCGTCTGAAGTGGATTTTAAACTATCGTTATTTTATTGCGGATCATGTTAGCAATATTTGCTTAAAACAAGAAAAAACGTTATCTTCATTTGATCTGTAGCTTCTATACTAATCACATGCACTGACAAATATACTGTTAACTCGTTTAAGGCTAGTGGGCGTGGCGATCCATTCCGATTCGAGCAAAGGGAGTAACTATAGAAGATTTTCAATTCAAGTTAAACAAATCGATTATCCAGCAATAAATCCAGACGTGAGTTCACGACTTTGAAATTTTTTTATTTTCCTTCATAATCAGATCAGATCAGATCAGCAGATCCGACAACGAAGCATCAAAGGCGACTTCGCTATGAACGCTTGGCCACCGAAAGTCAGTTATCCCTATGTTAAGCTTTTGTTAAAAGCTCTTTAAAATAAAATCATCGTTTTGATCTATATGTGGTTTCTGTCCGCACTGAGCTGGCCTGGTACAAACATTTTTGCAGTCCTGGTACAAACAGCCCTGGTATGTGTGTATTTGTAGCCCTGATATAGGTATATGCAACCGTCGTAGCAAATTTATTTGTAATACTCTGTTAAAACACATGCTTCGAATACATCGAAATCCGGTTTTAATACATTTCTTCCCAATCAAATGCCAACATTTAAAAAGGGTTTAAAAAATTCGAAAATCAAACAAACACTTGTTCAAACTACAAACTGATAGCATTCGAAAAATAAAAACTACAAACTAACTCAGACTTTCTACATAACTAAACAAACATTTGAAATGAGAATTTCCAACGCTCTTTACAAGTGTAAACAACAACGAAACAAGCCTGGATTAAAATTTATCTAAAAACTCCTATTTGTACGTTTTCTCACTACAAATAATTGAGTTGTCTGGAGAGAATATTTTAAATTATAAAAACGGTCAACGGGCATTTTTTATGGATGAAACAAATAAATACAATATTTATTTATAAACGAAAAGAGTTGATAAATTGTGTGGGCTAAAAAAAAAAAAAAAACAAAGAAGCATTTATCAGCAATTGTGATTGATAAGGCATAAATTTTTTGAAGTACAAAGTCAATTAAATACACTAAATTGTGATGCACATAAAATTGGCTGGCTGTGCGGAAAAATTGCAACGAATGTCAAAATTGAATGCGCTTTGATCAGGCAGTGGAAGCCGCAGTCGATCGGTTTAGTAACTTTGGCAGATGTCAACACAAATCCAACAATTTTAAATACAAACAGACAAAGTTTAAGTTTGTATAGATCGAGCGACACAAGTTGTAGGAGCAAATGCTGCACCGACAAAAGGCAAGTGCACCAAATTCTACAATATGCTGTTCAGACAGAAGACGACAAAGTCAACGAAGACGACGACGACGACAACATCTCCGCTTGACTTGACTTGAGTTGAAGCTGTGTCCGCCCAAAACTATGGGCAAAGTACGCTGTGAGGCCTGAAATTGTAGCTTCTGATCAAGAAATACCCGGCATTTTTGCATTTAAATGAAACTTCAGATGGTTCCTAAACCTTCAAGGAGATAGCAATCGACCTTTGGTCAGGTTTGGAACGAAGTAGAGCATTATGTATGATGTTTTGAGCGAATTCTAACGGCACTTGTGCCGTGATTGCTACATTTTTTTTCGGATATTCTCATCTTGTAGCCGACTATTTGACCAAAAACAACGATAAATCCAATCAGCAAGCTTCGTTGTGAACTGGCATGGTCTCGTGTGACTGTTTTCTGCCATGATAACAAATTACTACTCCATGGAAGTTGTTTTAAGCCATTTGGTAGAAAAAAGAAAAGTTTCGAAGTTTCGAAAATGCGTTTTGATTATGTGTATCTCATCTTATGTAAATTACTTTGAAGAAGACCAAAAAAACATCAAAGAATAGTTAAAACGTTTTTGTGTTATTGACAATTTCCCGATACTTTTTGATCAGAAGCTATGTAGTTGACAATTTCGAATGAAAATTGCTAGAGACTCTCTCAACTAAATAGTAGTGGTATAGTATTTCGAATCTAGACAATTATTTCTGCGGCGGTGGCGGCAATTCACTTTTAAGTTGTTCGCCTGTCTGTCTGTCTGTCTGTCTCTCTGTCTGTTTGTCTGTCTACCCAACGAAAAACTGTCATATAAGCTGACGTACTCCTGAAGCGAACTGAACTGAACTGAAGTAAACCTACAGAAGCTGCAGCAGGTTGATTGAAGTAAATGCATAATCGGCCATCTTCTGCATGTAAAATATTGTACTAAGTGAGTGAATGCATGAAAATTCATCTTTGAAGGTGGTGGCTTGCCAAATTGACGCTTTCGACAACAAATGCCAGCTTACAAGCGCCTAATGACATTCAAGACGCTTCATGCTGATGAAGGCTTTCCACATTTAATTGACTTAATGTGTATTATTGCAGAGAAAAATATATTAAAAAAGCGTTTTCAAATCGATTGATGATGGCTTCTATTCTACTTGTATGTATGAAACAAATTACTATGAGCCAAACACTAGGCTGGCTGGCTGGCTTGATCAATCGTAGCTCTTTAATGCCTAGAATTAGGCATAAAAGGCGGCTTGAAACGACGACGCCAGAAGTTGCAGACCAACAGCGACAAATTTCATTAATATTAATTATTTGAGAAAAAAAATCAGAAGAAGGAAAAAATCATTCAATACGCAGCGCTCTGCGCTATTTCAACATTATAGTGCAATAAGCAATAAACGGAGGAAAAACGAAAAAAAAAAATCTATGGTACGATAAAACCGTTGCTTTTATACACTTTACTTCAAACTTTGTTTCAAAACCTTAATTCGCATTAAAAAGTTTAATAATTTTGACTCGTACAGTCTCAGCATCCATGATAGAGATAAAATATACGAGTATACACCGTTAGGAAGGCAGACACTTGCATGGTCAGTAGGTGTTTCTCCTAACATGATATTGGATTTAAGATATTGCTCAATAGAATATTGTTGTTAAGTACCTATACCTTCATGAGGAACATCCGATCTTTTCCATTGAGTAGCTTTTTTAAGCTAAGATGTAATATTTGGAGACACGTCAAGACGAGTTTAATAAGTTTGACGTATTCCAATTTGTCAAAATGGTAACCTAACATGATCTGGAAGTGTTTCTACTAATTTTGATAGTGCTCTCAAACGATTTTTTGACGACTTGTGTTTGTGAAATTTCCATAAAAACTTTCAAGTTGAAGTGAAGGGGAAGTATATTGAGACTACGACTTAGCTTCGTTTTTTGTGGTCAAAAATGCATTTATTTCAGAACAAAATTAATTAAAAAATTAATAAAACTATTTTCCATCGCTGGTTACTAATTTTTCCATACTCCTAAGCAATTTTCGAATTCTAGCTCGAAAAAAATATCTCATCTTTAGAGGTGATGCCATTTAGAAGCCAATTTTTGATTTCTGCATAAGAATCGAACCGATGGCCTGCCAAATAGTGCTACATCTATCGGAACAATCAGTAATCAGAATGAGCAATGTCCGGAGAATACGGCGGATGCGGCAAAATATTCGATCGTTGTCATGCAGAAGAATAACTTTGTCATATTTTTGCATATATGTACCTATCCACCCAATTGCCTTGCTTTTAAATCATTCATTCCTTGGATTTCAATCGTACAAAAACTTTTTATTGAGTCACTCCAAATGATTTTACGAGCTTCTCATGCGTTTGACATAGATCCTAATACCTCCAAATCTGTGTCTTCGAATTTTTTGGCTTGTGTTCAACGCTGAAATCACTTCTCACATTCTTGAAACGTAAAGCATTGTTACTATAAACTACCACATGCATTCGATGCGCTTCAGCCGCAGTAATGCTTATAAAACTATCTCAAAACCAGAAGCAAATGTAGATGCGAAAACTTTATCCATAAATGCAACTGCATTATGCACACCAACGCATCAAAAAATAAGCCGATGCTATTAGTTTTGCAAAATTTCACTTCCCATTTATGTGTGTAGGTCATTAATATGGCAGTTAATCACGGAGTAACGATGGTTTCCTGGCCTACTGTATGTTCACCTTTTACAACGCCAAGTAATATAAAACAGTCGTTCGGAGACACAAGTATTATTTGACAATGCCAATAGATTCACAGCTGATTTCTTGGCATCTGAGCTAAATGATGAAAACAAAAGCTCTGTTGACGACGATGATGGTCTCATTTATTAACGTATAATAATGATTTCCGCTGATAATTTCATCATCAATGCCGAGTTCAACTGCTGCATCACTTTGCAGTGCGTTAGCAGAGATTTAAACTTTGATACACATGCCAAAAAATCAAAGCGCAGTTGGGAACCGACAACGAAACGTAGTCGTTGCACAAAATCCATCATCTAATGAGGAAGATGTGGCCTTTTACACCATTTAAACGGGAAACACGCTTAAGAAATTGGACTAAAAGCACGCAGTTAATTGCAATGAATGTGATCGAATAGTTAAACTGAAGTATACTAATATGCAGTATGGATATTACATCTGTGAGACTGCGAATCGGTCTAATAAGATTAAAACTATTAACTGAGCAACGAAAAAACGGAAAAAAAAATATTTATTTCTGAGAGGGTTATGGTCCAAAAACAAAATATGTCTCACAACAGCCCATTTTACCCATCTGATATAAAAAGACCTAAGAAGACTGGCCATAAAATATAGAATCCCAATAGGACATACCTATATACTATATATTAGAACGACTTTATTCTAGCTGATGCCTTGCATGGCAACCTTTGTATGTTACAAACTTTGCGACAGAACTGCTAAATCCTTTCTCCACCCAATGTATAAAGTGTATAAAAATGAATGCATAAAACGCTACTTATCGCCGTCGCAGCAGCGATTTATCTGTGTCAATACAGCAATTTTATATAGGTCTACCACAAGTTCCGACAGCTGGACACAGTCGGCCAGTTGCTTGCCCGCTTGCAATTACATGTGTGTGACAAGAATTTTAAATGATACGATTCGATGGACAAATGATTCGAGCTTTCGCAGAACGTGTGGAAAATGTTTAAAATTGTTTAGGCGCCAGTTTACAAAAGACCACCGCACAGTACAGGTAAAGGCTCTGCTCTCCCAGTTGTATGTATTAGCTGCAGCTGATATCTTTATACATGTATCTAAAATACTAAAATGTATTACAGCTGAATGCATCTTTGTATCTGAGCAGCAGTTTTGCATTTGTTATACGCAATGCGCGAAAATTAGAAAGGAACTATTATTAAAAATTATCCGTGGCAAGTGTATTTGTGTGGCAATTTGTCAGAAAGTGTAAAAAAAATCGATGACTTGCTTTGTGTATATAAATTATTTCGATATATTGTATCTAGACTTTCTAATCGATCGATTCGTTGAATATTTTATAAGTTTGAAGCTGCATAATAATGATGGCTTTTGGTGTACCATGGGATTTTTGGTACATTTACTAATTTACAGACAGCTGTTTTTGTTTTTCCAATACATTGAGTACACTCTTGAGTAGTATTTAAAAATCAATTTCCTATAAAATAGAAGCGTAATTAAATGACAAGACCTAAAACTTTGCTTTGAAAATATTTTATGTACTGGTCATCTAATAAGTTTTCCACTAATTGATCATAAACATTTGTTTAAACCCGTATAAAAACTATTATGGGTAAAACATGACCAAAAGGACATCAGGAAGAAAACGTGAACTTCGATGGAACCGAAGCATAAATACTCTTTACAGTTGCCCCTTGAATTTACTTACATGCGTAAATGTAACAATCTTTAATATAATAAAATTTATATGAAGTTGAAGCAGACTTGAGGTCCAAGATTAAAACACAGTTTTATGTTTCCACCAATATATTTCGACTCTCCTCGAGAGTCTTCTTCCAGAATATTCCAGAGCAAAGTGCTGAGGATGATCTCCAACGCATACATCTTCCTTGACAACAGCAATATCCACTACGTGCTTGGAATGCCCTGGGTCAAGCAAGAGCGCACACCATGTGCAGAGATTGTATAATCACCCAAACAACCTGGCGATAAATGTATTGGAGATTCAGAGCCACTCAGATTCAATGAAGATTGACTCTACGTCCATCTCCCATTACCACTATCCTCTGCATCATCTATTGCAAATACAAGCATAATTAAATTTTAATTCAACGCTTATTTGAGTAACCCATATTCATAAAATTTAATGAATGTGCATCAAGGAAAATCACATATGTCAAATCGAGGTGTGGGCTGACCACTCCAAATCGCACTTTATTGAGATGAGGCGCTCCGGAAAGTGTTTAATCAAACAGCCATCTCTTGAAGTATGACCCGTGTCTCCCAAGTCCAATTCATCAAGTCGTGAAAATAAAATTCCACCAACATGTTCACATACCGGTCTGAATTCACTGTTACTGTGACCTCATCATTCATTACAAAAAAACAACAAAAGTTGACCTCTACGGCAAGCTACGTTCCTCACTGTTCCAACGCATGGCTGCCCTGCAAGGAAATACAATTTTAGAACCACGCCTGTCGAATGGCCTGAATGGCGCTCATTTCAATAAAGGAAATTATGCTGCCGCAAATAAAATCAAATAAAATTTATTCATTAATGGATTTGGTTGAATTTCTTGGTGATTGTGGATGAGATAGAATGATTTTGTTGCGCATGAAATTATTAGAAAAATTTAAATTAAAAGTTAAACAAACTTTGAACCGTGCAGGGGATGAATCCAGGCCGTCTAGCATGTTAACCAGCACGCTAGACAATTGAGCTATCGGGACTTCAAATATTTATTGATTTAAGTGTACAATGTATTAATGAAATTAGACTCATCTTTTGCAATTGCTTAGATTACAACATGTTCGATACAACAAAACAAATGCAAAGTGTTTTTGTATGGGAGCTATAGCTTCTAGTGGGTTGCTTATAGTTATAAAAAAGTGTATATTTTAAGGATTGAGGGAATAAAGCGCATATAAATATACAGTCAGACAGACAGGCTGATGGACATGAATATATGGACTCGTCTCGTCTTGCCGATATACTTTATGCGCTCTCCATGGGCTTTCCTTAAGGCGTTGCAAACATTGTGACTGTATCATAATACTATTCACACAGAGTAATGAGTAATGAATGTAATGAGTACCACCTAAACACGATCACAATGGAATAGGTCAAAATAGTAAATATAGACCACTCATTCCCATTAACAAATAATTTAGAAACAAACTCTCAACGATATTGTTAAATAGTTCAATAGTCAACCTAAAACGTTGGAAATGCGGTAGTTCCTGACAAATAGTTAGCCTATATTTTAAACAAACTATATCTAATTGTTGATTGAATATATGTAATTCGTTTCTATGATCTGAGAAAGTTGTTCTCCACTGTATTTATTATACAAAAATGCTTTTTTTTTTTAAGTGAAACAAAGATATTATGGTTACGGTACCGGTAAAATGCAATAGTGCTAATATCTAAGAACACTATATTAAATTTAAGTTGCGATATTTAAATTTTGGCTTTAACTATTTTACTCAAATGTACAGCGTCAGTCAAAGCATCGATCTTGCCAATAAATAGAAAAAACTCTTTATTTATTGACTTCCAAAACCTATCAAAGATACTATTCATATAAGCAAGTAAGTAACAACATATCAAGAAGCTGTAAAAATATTTATTGTATACATACTTAATCGGTAGAAAATTCAAAGCCAGAGACAACAAGTAAAAGCTATAGTCGAGACGCCGACTATATTGTACGCTATACAGCGTTCAGGTTTATATTGAAAGCAAAGGGCTAGCTGCCTTAGTAAACCGGACAAGGTAAATTCAAATGAAAGAGATCTCAATATCGATTCAAGCTGACACACAATATCTTCAATATTGTGGGAGTTATAGACTAGTGAAATTTGTTTTTCGTTAACTAGGTGCGATTTCTTGAGAGTCCAAATTTTAAGTATGATGCCTCCCATACTTATGGTCTCCAAGAAAAAATCATTGAGGCAGATGGAGGAAAAAACGTACGAGCAACCATGTCTAGATCGTTTCATCACATGAAGCTGGGCAGACTTCTCCATCGCTAAATAATTCGTATATACAGTTTAACATTTCAACAAATATACCCTGCTCTCTTATATATATATATATATTTGTGTGCAGGGTATAAAAAGCATTGAATAAGAAACGCACAGCTGGATGTCAAATTCATGCCACGATCGATCGTACGATGGATCGAAGCCAGTCAATGTGCAGCAAAGTGAGTGAGCGTACAATTGATTTATACTAACTGCAATGCAACGGAACACAAATTGGTTGGAAGAACAACACCAACAGCAACAAACAACTAAAATCATGTGCAACATGATTTGTTACATGATGCATTCGCACAGAAAAGTCTTAAAAAATCATCATGTGGATGGAGGAGACTATGTGGAGAATAGGTTTATTTATTTCGTATACGCTGCAAAACGTTTAACCTTTTGAACTTGTAGCAGTGGCACTGAGAATAGATACTACAAAAGCCAGAACAGCGCACGTGTTGCAACAAGATGTTGCTGCCGCCAACACCATGACCAATACAGCACCAAGCACCAAAAGAAGTATCTACTACTGCATGCTGCGTGTAGGTTGAATGTGCAACAATTCAAGGAAATCATTAGTAACTGATGCAAAGTAAAGAATGCAGACGACAACTTGGTTTGGATGCATCTAAGCAGCCGCCAACAAACAGCAATGACAACTGTTGCTGCTTCAACTTTGCATTTAGATCGCGTAGTTAATTAGTCGATTATTTGCCATAAACGCTGACCAACAAATCCCAAATGCAATCCAATGCAATGCAGTTGCTGTACACGGCTAGCATCTCCTAGCAACTCTGCAATGTATTCATGTTGCACTTGTTGTTTCAGTTGCAACGAAAAATTCGAAGCCCAGCGGATTTGACTGAAAGTGATAGGGGGGCAAAAAAGAAAAAAAAAAAAAAAACAAAACAAAAACCAAGTAAATAAATAAATAAATAAACCAAGAAAAACGAAACCAAATCAATTCAAACCAGACCCAATTTAGGTTATATCGAGTGTTGCTATTGCTGCTGTACCGCGTTGTTGCTGGTGCTGCTGCATCAAAGTGACAACAGTTTATCAGACGCAACACAGCGCAAACAATAAATTACGCAATCCAAACTGTCCATCTGTAGTCCATCAATGGTGTGGCATAATGAGGCAGTCCAGTCCAGACGGTAGTCTCACTAAAGTCAAGTTGTGGCAAAGCAAATACCAGCCAGAGGAGCACATGACGAGCGGCAACATTACCATATCGGCATAAATTCCGGCGCATCGTTAAGTGGGCAGCAGCACTGGCACTGGCACTGGCACTGGAAACAGTGGCAGTGGCTGTTGTTGGATTCCGTGTCGCTGTCAATGTGCGTGGCACAAATCACCGCCGCCACCTTCTTCGAACAGACAGATAATGAGGAAATTACTGGCAGCAGTGACTGATAGCGCACACGCGCTTGAGAAGTCATTGCAAAAAAATAAAAATAATAAAAACAAAAAGATGCACAACGTATTGCAACAGGGTATTAGATAAGTTGAGCAGACGAATTCTAGAGTACAGTGCCAAATTTACGTTTACGTTGGAATAACCAAGTCTGGGAAGACCTTCGCAAACTTGGTATTGGCAAAACAATCCCCTCCCACCCAAATTCAGATTCTGTTTGTAAGCCTTCCTAAGAATATATTTCTGCCAAATACTTCATGATTTTGGCGAAAGCATGATTTTTTGAGAATTTTAGGTATACGAAGACACTTCTCTCTCTCTACAAAAAGGCGAATTGATGCAACTCCTCTTCGCAAAACTTAAACCCCTTATTCGCAGCTTCCGCTGTTGCTCAAAATCAGCCAACAAGCCAACTTAAATCGCGTTTATCGAATACAATTATTAACAAGAAATGCCGCACATTAAGCGATCTTCTAATTATTTTGTTAAGACAAGACTGAATTTGGCTCGCGCTGAACGTTCTACGCAGACTTCTTCACTGCGGTTTGCCGCATTCTAAGGCAAGTCTGACGTATGCGCCCACAAATGCCCAGCGGCCAGGCGCGCATATTTCTGAATCTGAACATCAGTAGCGACGAC
Organism: Leucophenga montana; assembly: GCA_035044765.1. NCBI lineage: Eukaryota > Metazoa > Arthropoda > Insecta > Diptera > Drosophilidae > Leucophenga > Leucophenga montana. The sequence goes on from JAWNNQ010001372.1 coordinate 1,667,171, forward strand.
AACGACGACGATGACGTTCAAATATGCTTGAAAGGCACAGCAAAGCTAAATCCAAGCCAAATTGTGGCTAACAAATTCTTGGCAAGATAATTTTCAAGCTTAAAACGCCCACACAATCTTCTGCTGACCGTTGTTCTTAGCTCTTCGGTGTTATTAAAATGTTGTTAGTTCTCTTGTTGTTGGAGTATTTCAGAGTTTGTCTGACTGAGCATATTTTCTTGGAATAAACCAATGCTCTTGGGCATATTTTGTTTATTTCGAATGCAAAACGATTTTTAGAAGTTAAATTTTTTTATTCTTTTTTATACGCAAAATATTTATAATAAACCTTTATATAAAACATTTTTTCCGAATGTTAATCGTTTTGGTATTTATAACCAGCGGGATTAAATTTGCATAATTTGAAGGTTCCCAAAAAAATAAAACAAAACAAAAAAACAATGTCGAACACGTAAAGTTTGAAAAAATTATTTAGTTTTGCTTAAACTGTCAGTTTTCTAGAAATTTTGCAATGAAACTTACTAAAACTAAAACGGTGCGTGTGTAAGTAGCTGAGATTTATGGAGATTGTTATTAGTATTAAGGTTTTTGTGTGATTTTATTGCAGCGTAAAATATTATGATCCGCATGAACATCGTCGAATCAAGAATCCATTGAGGTAGTACACCACAAAAAAATTTATATGCATAGTTATTATATATTAGTTTGTATAAGCAGTGACTGTGAGGTCTTCCTGCATCTGTTGAAATGCGCTTTCGGCACCGGTTGTCTGGCCATGCCACATGCCTTCAATAATTCCGGCTGGTTAATTGGTTTACTTGGTACTTTTATTATTGGCATCGTAATTGTCTACGCATTGCATATATATGTAAGCATCTAAAGAAATGGAAATGTTTAAGAAAAACTTAAGCAACAATTATAGATCAATGGCATGTATATACTCTGCAAACGACATAGAATTCCACATCTCAGCTACACCGAAGCAATGCAAGTTGCCTTTGAGGATGGTCCAGCTGCCTTTAGACCTTACAGCACTGCGTCACGGTAAAAAAAAAATAATTAAAAACAAATTAACGTCCGTGTTCTGGTTTTCGAATTCGAATAAATTTTTTGAAAGTGTTTGAAGTGTTTCGGTAATTCACTTTCAGCAGAGTTTCGTGTTTCGAATTCACACTATGAAATTCATATTATCAAGATCTACTAAATACAAAACGCAAAACTCTTTCGAACATTGTAACGAAATCACTTCGGCACAATACATTTGAATTCGAAAACCAGAGACATGGCTGAAAGTTTTATGCTTATATTGGAAATTCTTTTAATTACCAGTGTAGCCATCTGGTGGAATTCGCTTTATTCTTTTACAGTTTTGGTGTCTGTTGTGTCTATATAATCTTTGTCTCGAATAATCTCAAACAGCTTGGTGATGTTTTCTACGCCGAAATCGATACACGTTTTTATACAATATTTCTTATAATACCGTTGATACTAACATATATGATACGCAGTCTCAAGTATCTTGTGCCGTTAATAATAATATCATCTTTGCTCTTACTCTTGGGTAAACTGTTGCTCCTTCATGCACTAAAAATTTAACTAAAGCTTCAAATTTTAGGTTATGTAATACTATTTTTCTATCTGCTCATTGATTTGCCGGCTTTAAGTGAACGTAAAGAAATGTATAATTTGCTACAACTTCCATTATTCTTTGGTACAGTGCTGTTCTCCATCGAATCGGTGGGCGTGGTAAGTTGAATTTGAATTTTATTGAAGTAAAACTTCTTTATGCGCGGTATGTTGGGTAACTCAGTTCTTTTTCTAATGGAAGTAACTGTTTTACGCGGAAATAACGTTCAGTAAAAAAAATGTGGTCATGAGTTAATGGTCATCAGACATGGTCATCAGCTGTGTAGATAATACAATTAGCGGTAAATAGTGAGGAGGATAGATTAAACTTACCTATTGGGGTCATATATTCATGTGTTCGCGCGTATTAAGGCTAATCTAAGAAGCTTATTTTAAGTTTAATCTTTTCAGTACCTGCCTCAACAGTCAAAGAAGTTTTACTTCAACCGCATGTTAAGCTTGCAAGGTTGGTTTTTGCAGTTTTCAAAAATGAGTGCGCGTAACGTTTAATGCATGACCAATAGTTGGTTTGAGAACGCATGACCAATTCTTTATTTGCGCACGAAAAAGTTACTTCCGTTTGAAAACGATCTGAGTATTTATAAAATCTAATATCCTAATTTTTTGTAAACGACTGCTCTAAGTAGGCTTATGTTTATGCGGTGTATGTATGCGATTGTGTTATAGGGTGTAGTATTTTTATGTATCGTAAGCCGTTTAGGCTCCAGTAATATAAACAATAAAGCACTCCATTTTTCTTTATTAGCAGAACTTATATAATTATGTTAAACCCTACAGCACTCTCGCATTGAGAACGAATATAACGAAAGATCATATATTAAAATCCGTCAATTTAAGATTGTTGCACTTGAGGGACAAATGGAAAATCCGAAACATTTTCTTGGCATTTGTGGCATCTTAAATCGTGGCATGTTAATTGTCATCAGTTTTTATGCGTTCTTCGGTTTTATTGGCTATTGGCATTTTGGTGAAGCAACAAGTGATTCTATAATTGATAATATGCCGCAGGAGGCATTGTAAGTAGCTACTTATTTTAGTGTAGCTGAAGTAACGCATCTCAAATACCATTTTTCTTTCTTTTTTCTTACAGACTATCACAATTGGTTATGTTTTTGTTTACGTTATCCATCTTTTTATCCTATGCACTACAAGGCTATGTCGCCTTTGATATACTCTGGCGTGGCTATTTGGAAAATTCGCTTGATGCGCGCTATCATCCAATAATGGAATACGTAGTACGGATTACATTTGTTTTGGCTACCGTGCTCTGCTCTATAATCTCACCGGATTTCGGTTTGGGTCTTTCGTTCATTGGTTCGCTGTGCCTATCACAATTGGGTTTGCTATTTCCGGCGATTTTGGATTTATGTGTACGCTATCGAAATGATGCTGGCTATGGTTGGCTTCATATTTATTTTTTTCGTGATTTGTTGTTGGTGTGTATTGGTATTATTGGCTGTTTGGCGGGCACTTGGTCAGCTTTTCATGGCATGATCGAATTATATCACCAAATATTTTAGTATAATTATATGTTTATTAAAGTGTATTTTTTCTTTAAACCTTTTCGTCGTTTCCTTATGGGAGATACACCTCCAGGTTCGCTCTAAACGTCGGCTCCATATTTGGAATTGTGCACCTAGGTCGCGAACTACTCCATTCAGCGGGTTTCGTTGCAAAGAATCTTTACATGAGCCATGCGCAGTTGTCCAACTTTGAATCTCACCGTGGACCTAATGATGTTGCACATATTCATGCAACAACAGGTAGATAGGACTATGTTGAGGATAGTATCATCAGCAATGGCTTGAGCAGTAATAAAATAAACCATTTGACAGCTAAGAAACCGATAAAAATCTATCCTAGTAATAACAACGGCTTGGAAGAAATGGAGGAACATAAACTTTCACTATAATATAAAACAGATGACAATAAACTGGTACACCGACGTCTCACTACCGGACGAAGGAGCAGATGCTGGTGTCTTCGAACCTCGCATGAGCTACTTTGAACAGTTAGGGAAAATAGTCAGAATCTTTCAGGCAAAAAGGTGTGGGCAATACTTTTGCAATAGAAAACTCCGAGCAACAGCAGAAATTTTTGAATCTGTTTAATACAATAAATTTTCGGACATTATGTCGAGATCAAGGCTAAGATTCTAGGTTACCTATTCCCAAGAATACAATTTAATATATTTTATTAAAAAACTAGGGCTTATTTTATGCTAAGCTTTTATAATTTACACTTTCAGTAAAATCTTTACGATCCGGAGACAGCTAACTCAACTGATTTACTAATATGTATCCATAACCATTCTACTCCTAGATTTATCATATGCTAATCTAATGATATCCGGACAAGTTATGCCATTATATGTGCATCTCTAGAATTTGAATCTGGATCGGTTGGTACATTGAAAAATTTGTTTTGGTCAGAGTATGGAAAAACTGCTTATTTTTGGATGTTTTCTTTGGTCATTTGTGGCCAATCGTCTCTACAAAATGACATCTTAATATAACTATTCCAGTAACTCATTGTGGTTTTGCCGTAGTCCTAATGATTTTTAACGAAGATATGTCACTTGATCAATCCTGTAAAGTATGACTACGAATATGGAATGCTTATAACATTTATGTTTCTCTTCCAGTCCAACTTGGCCTTGTCCACCCACAAATGCCTACTGTCGCCTTTTTAAATGGAAATTTTCCATTACGCATGCAGTTTTTGATCCTTATACATATTGTACTACACCGCTTTATCCCTCTCTATACATATATTTCACAACCGCCTTCAACTAGGACGGACATTTCTTTCGTGTTGGCGGAAATGTTATTCTTATGCAAATTTCGCTTTTCGCTTTTGTTGTTGCTGAGGTCAAATACGCATTTGATTGTCATTCTATTGCATAAATTTTAATGCATTTTGTATTCTATAAGTTCTGCGTGTTTTGTACACAATATCTACGCTTATAGTCGGTAAAATTAGCATATATTGGCTGGGGGATTTTAGTGATTGCACTGTGGTAAAGCGTCAAATCGAAAGAGATGTAAGAACATTACCAAATCAAAAGTCATAATAAGAAGTTAGTACACTTTGTTGTAAATGTTCAAGAACCTTATACGAAAACAGAGGTCACAAAATATAATATTGCATTTTCTTTGCCATTTAAAGCCATTACAACTAAAAACACATTGTTTCCGCTACAAGTCAACCTTAATAAAGGGGCCAGTTACATAGCAGATGAGAGCTAGCTGAGGATAGAACAACCACCTGAATTCTTCTCGGGAAGAATATGGTAAGGATAAATCTGGATATGTGTATACTTCACCTCAATAGCATATTATCCCATATGAACCGAACTTCACGTGGCTCTAATAACCATATAACAAAAATTTATTCTTCTCATTATTCTGATTTTTGAGAGTCGCTCAAAAAATAGTCATATGTAAAATTTAATGGATGTAATCGTTTCAGATAGTCAGTAATTATAGAAGAGAAAGTCCGAATAAAGAGGAATCCTAAAGAAAAAGTGGTTAATTTAATATTTGAAAAGGTCTGGAACACAGTTTTGAATCGAATCTACTTTAAACTGATACGGTAAAAAGTAAAAATAAGTTTAAATTTGAGCTGTACCAATTCTGAAGCCTCCACTTTTGTATCAAATTAGTGTTGAATAAAACCACTGCTTATGGTATAGAAACCCACCGCCAGTTTTGGTATTCTGTATGAAAAGTTTTGCAATTTCTTCATTACAATGAATAGCAACTTTAAATGCGCTCTGGAAATTTCTAACAAGCCCGGGCTTCCACCTAATTATTATATGGAAACCATTCTATCAACGTGAAATTCGGTATGCTGCGCCATCTAGACCTTCGGAATGTCAACATTGAATAAATTTGCCATTTTTCAGCCGATTTTGACAAATGAGCATGATTCTAAAACGTAATTCAATAACATTATATCTATGAGTCAATGCACAACGAAATTACTCGCTGAAATTGTAGCGCTTTACATTGATGCCAAGCCTGATTTTTGGGACAAAATTTTGATGACGAACGAAGATTTTTTTACACTCTCAGACGGAGTCAATAAACAAAACTGTCGAATTTGGGGAACAGAGAACCCACACGCCACTCACGCAACATCACCGCACAATGAGAAGACACCATTTGAGCCGGAGTGTGCTCAAAAACCAGTGTCGGATCATTTTTCTTCAAAGTTAGAGATACCAATGACGGCCAACGCTATCGTTGTATGTTGGCACACTTTCTTTGTTCGCAAATGCGTGAAAAAGTCTAACAAACTTATGTTTTCAAACAAAATTGTATTTGCCTCACCGCATCAGCTACGATGCAGTACTTGCAGTGCAAGTTTCCGAGAAACTTTGTGTGGAAAAATTGAGATTTGGACTGGACTCCTCATTCTCCGGATTAAACTCCACCAACCTTTTTTCTGTGGGGTGATTTAAAAAGTAAAGTTTATGCCAGCAAGCCGAAGACCATTGATGAACTTAAAGCTAACATATGTGCCTATATAGGCTGCTATAACGCCCGAAGTGCTGGCTAATGTTATGCAGAATTCCCAAAAAAGAGCTACTTTTTGCGTATGGAATGGAGGACATTGAGAACATTGAAATAAATGGTAAAGAATATCAGAAATAAATCTTGCTCATCTTGCTACTCAATGTTAAAAAGCCGAAGATCTAGTATGGCGCATCCTATATATATACGAGTATATACACATATATATGCATGTCCTGCGATCTATACTTGCAACACTTCATATATTTAAATCAACAATAGGCATACCAATATAAACTTAAAGCAACGATTCTTATATATATATATATATGATTCATATACAGCCTTGCACGAGTTACATTACGATAGTATAAAACGAATGCCTTCGTATGCATGCCTGTACACTAATATGTATAAAACATTCTCAAAAACGTCTCATGCTGGTGTAGATTATTAGCGCTAGCAAAAAAACATACATGATTTTTTTAGTCTTGCACGAATTCATTCGAATTATGAAACGAATGCATTTGTGCAAGGCTCTAATTCATATTTATTTCATACTTGTGTATTTCAATTATAGCTCTTACATTTTTACCCTTTGAATACCATATTCATTCCACTGTACTATGCTAGAATAAAATGCCTGCTACAAACATATTGCGCGGGAGGTCAAAGCAATGACGCACTTTGGAATATTTGCAATAATTTCCACAAGACAAACTCGTAAAATTTCAAAACAAAAACACATGCCATTTTAGTACAAATCGCATTGCATATGAAATCACAATTGAAATTAGCATAGAAATGGTGGCAATTGAAATAGCTGCAGCACACACAATTGCTGCTGCTTCTGTTGCAGTTGTTGGTATTTCATTTGCATTTTGCAGAAACTTCCGCTGAATGCTACATGCAACATTTTGTTGCAAGCAACTCGTAGTATTGTACGGGTATCTACATAAAACAAAAAGTGAAGGGACGATACAAAACTAAAACAAATATGAAAGCATTGCAAAACGACAAGATTCTAAACACGCACTTCACCAAACGTCGCGTTGCACTTTGTAGCAAGTGGGTCAAATATCGTAGATAGATAGATACAAACGTACTTCGCATGTGGTTCAATAATTCCGAACGTAAATGCTAAACTATGCGCATAGATTGTCTGTCTGGACATTCATACATACATCCATACATAAGTAAGATTGTGAGTTGTGTCGATAGGCTACTTAGATAGATGGATGGATCCATTACGGAATCATTTCAAAGCGCGCGAGTGTAAAGCGTGATGATGAACGTTGTTGTTACTCGTACATACACATAGAGCAATGGATTGGACAGATGAACGTCATTAAGTGCGGCTAAATAGAAAGGTGAGTGTGCATATAGAAAACAATTGTGAGCGGGGGGTTAGGTGATAGCTTAAAGTTGTTGCATTTCGGTATGTGCGGCACATGTCAAATGCATGACAATTGTTGCAGCGGCAACAGGTGAAAATGTTGGAATTCTGATTATCTCAACTGTCAACCGAGGCAAGCAAGTAACCAGGCAGGCAGGCAGAACGCCAATCACAAACAGCAGCAAAGGCAGCAGCAGCAGCAACAGTTGCTACTGCTGCAACTTAAACTGTAACTTTCAACGGATCAGGCGCGCTTGTTGCGACTGTATGAAATCAACTGTAATTTACGTATTTTTAAATGCTTTGGCAAATAGATGCGCATCGCGCGCATAATTATGCGACAGCAGTCACCAGCAGCAATCACCAGCAGCAGTTGTGGCAGCAACGAACTGCTGCAACATGTCTGTTGTTCCTGATGTTGTTACTCGTATTATTGTTGACGCTGATAATGTAGCGTAAATACTGCATTGATTTCGGGGTAATCGCAAATAGCGCGTGTTGTGTTTGCTGTTTGCTTTTTGCTTGTTTAATGCTTTTGTTGCTGCTGCATGGAAAACATTTTTTTATACTTAAACACACACATATTTTCTTTCTGTCGCTCTCCCTCTCTCTCTCTCGCAATATTCGTAGCACATAACAAACGACGACATAGAGTCGAAAGATATATACGAGCTATATGCTCATACAATAGCATTATATTTTTCCTGTGTTGAAGCGATTTGTTTGTATTGGCGCGTGACAGTTGTTTCTAGTTCCTGTAAGTTTAGTCCATGTTGCAACATTTTATGCTTTATAAGCAAAAATTCATTTATTTCAACATCGCGATCCATTCTGTCGACCTGCGTGCTTACTATTACTTTTAAGTTAAAGAACTCAATTTAAATAATCTATATATATAAAAATGGAAGTATGTATGTAGGTTCCCTATAGACTCCGAAACCGCTCAACCGATTTTGATCAAATTGTATGGCAATATTCAAAATAGTCCCGTGGGTCATCCTGTGCGATTGGATAAACAGAACATTTTTTGGATATTTTAGAAATTTCCTTCCATTTTTTTTTGTTTCAATAAGAAGGAGCATGTGGAAGGTGGGGAAGTGACAGGGGAAAGGGGAGGGCCACGTTCAACGTCGCGTGGACCTACTAGTTTTAAATAATTATTTTCTAATTTTCTATTAAAAATGTTCTATTATCTCGTGACAATGTCGATGTTTTCTGGCTCTACAACCAAGAAACTTTTTCTTTACGAAACTCGTTTTTCAGTGAAATATAGCCACGTTTGAAATCTCCTTTCCTATAACCCATTGTTTGCTTAGTTTCTCATTAGATCAATCACTTCCACATAGTTTTCGGCCTTGTGATTGTCCAAGAGACCACGAACGACTGCGACAAAGCACTTCCAGACCACTTTCCCCTTACAGATGAGCTTGTTGGATCATTTTTTCAGTACAAACTCTTCTTTATTTGTAGTCCAAATAACCTTTTGCTTCTGGAATAAATATTGAACCCATTTGAAGGCTGACTTCTCCGTACATTGAGCTTTTACAAATTGTTTAATGAGTCCTAACATAACGTTCCATGATGGCATCAGCATATTTATGGGCTCTTCCAGTGGCTGCCATTTCACGTTGGTTTTTCTTACAGAACAAAAGACAATTTTGGAAAGACAAGCTTTGAAACTTAGTAAAACCACCTTGCAGGCTTATTAGGAATGTCACCATTTTTAAGTCCCCAATGATCTCCCAGCCGTATTTGTTATACTTCAAAATTTTGAGCAATGTCTTGATAGTATTGAAATCTTCTTTGAGGAGTACTGAATGACCGATGGGAACTGGTCGAAAGTTATTTTCATTATGCATCAGCACTGCTTTGAGACGCTATCAATGAAGAGATTTCGCTCATTCGGATTACAGTTCATTCCAACTTCCTTGAACATACCAATCACATCGTGACAAGCGCAGAACCGATCTTGATAGATGAAGAAGCTGAATTTCGCGATGCATTCGTCGGTGCAGTAAGTTTCACTACTTGAGCCTAGACGTCTAAAGCACGGTAAGATCCATGTCTTTGATGTATTTTCGGTTAGGCTAGTATGTACTTTTTCATCATCTTCACACTTGAAATCGTCATCTGGCTCTTCAATGTTTTATTTACACTTCTTCTCGCAATTTCCATACCGTTGCTTGGTAATGCAATAAAAAATTCGGATGGTGCAAATGCCACAATTTCGACCTATGAGGATTACTAGTTAAATTTAAACACGAGAGTTGTCCGTAGAGTAAATTCACTAAAGCGTTGAATTGGCAAATAAAAATGTGTTTATTTCAACAAAACAAGTGTAAATGAAGCTTACTAAAACAAAGTCGTTTAAGTTTCCACGCTGCCCTGGTTCCACCTTCTTTATTCTCGTCAAATAATCGACTTTGCTCTGGTTAGCCCTAAGAAACCGATACTCTTCTGAGGTTATGAAGCTTCAGTTTTACCGAAGTGAATGATTTTTCTTCAGTTTTGCCTGTGTTGCATGAATACTGCTTTGTAGAAATTAGTTTCAGCCCTAAGGCAAAACATCATTTTTTTGCTTGCTTTCAATTTAGAGCCGGAAGTGTGGGTGTGCTCTAATTTTTTATTCATTCGCAGTCTACATTTTTTTTAATATTTTTGTTTTTTTTTTTTGTTTTACCTCTTCTGCGCATAAATCAAAATTTGCAATTTGTGCGCAACAACTCCCGCATAAAAAACGCATATAATAATGTAGCCAGCAACAACAACAAAACTAAGGACTACAGCCTATAATCAGTTTGCAACACAGTGCTAGAAAGGAAGACTGGGAGGCAGACCGGCAACACAGCACATTGCAGCAAAAAGTGGGAGGATGCGAGTGAATTTTCTCTCTTAAATATATTTTACTTGATCCAGCAACAGTTTGTATTGCTACTACAGTTTGTATTGCTGCTGCCGTTGCCATTTTGGCCAACAGGCAATTGTTGCTTTGAAAACGGACGGATGGACAATTGCCTGTGAATACTTTGTGTGGACGTCGCGAATATGGCTGAATGGCTGAGAACGTCGACTGCATTTTTAAACGCATCAAATTCCATGTTTCATTGCGCGCAGCCGAAAAAGGGTTTAACTTTTAAACAAAAACTGAGTGCAAAAAAAAAGACAATGCTGCTGAAAAAATGTAAAATGAAAAGAAATTGCAGTTAAAATACCGCCACAGTTGCCTCGGGCCAAAAATTTGCGCGATTAAAGGCAGCAGCAGAAGCAACTCCAACGCGTGTAGAGTGCACAGTGGTGCAACGGAACTGAAACAGTGAATATTATTTCCTAGTTAATAGCATAGCTAGATAAAAGGAAGCAAAAAGTTTTTTTTATTCTGAATTTTTACAAGAACTTAAAAAATAATTTGAAAGCTAGGTACTTGAAGTAATTCTGCAGTTGTTCAGATTCTCAACGGAGGCTGATTTTTCTCCCGAAGACTCAGGCAGTTTGTAGCTAAGTGTCTCCTTTACATTGCTCCGGTACCCGGCAGTAAATTCTTTAGCGCTTAGTCTGCGATCAAAGTGAAATTTTCGGAGACTATCAAAGGGAACATCCTTAAGGGACCACTGAATTGATTATTTGCTTGTACGTGACCTCCAGTCTCATAATACCACTAGGCATTCCATCCTGTGATAAGTTCCAGTTGCATAAATTAGAATTAAAATGTTTGCCATTGAGTTATACAGATTCTTAGATGTTGAAGAGAGGAAATCCACTACCATTTTTTTTTTAACAGATTCCAATGTGTGCTCACATCTTTGGATGATTTACTAAGCAATAAGACTTCCACAAGAACCGATCAGGCGTGGAGATCAAAGCAAATTTCCGAATGCCGTATTACTCCAATTTCTCAATTTCTGAGTGATCTCAAAGAAAAAAATCTACATTTATTCAGGCAACCAGACTTGGTCCCTAAGAATTAGAAAACAGTTACGAGCTTCGGTGAATCACTCAACGTAATGACTGAACTGTTTGATATCCATTTCGTATGGGTTTTAGGACGCAGATGCTTTATGGGTAACAAGAAAGGTAAACAACCAAACCTCTTTCGTACATCGATGCAATCTGCAAACTGACCATAGCACGCATTTCCAAAAATAAGTCAAAAAGAGATAGGAACAACTCAGCACAAGTAACCTTACCAAGCTAATGTGGTTGGAATGAAACATTTGGAAAACAAAGGAGCTACTTTCCCTGACATGCTGAGAATTGGCCTAAGTAATAGGTATACTGACCGAATGGCGATTTTTGGTAGCGCCTCGAAGCTACCTACAATGACTTCTGCAGTAGCTGCTTAAACAAGGAAAAGCGAAGTAGCTAACTTAACGATTCGGGCACTACTCTAGTTAAACGACTAGTCCATTTGGCTCAATAAAGCAAAGAGAGCAGGTCCCTGTGGTATATGTCTCAATAGGCCTATAAACTTTTTTCGTTAGAGAAAGAACCTCGAGAATGTTGGCCAAAATACTCGACCGACGAAAAAAATGTGGCCCTGCTAAATACTAAAGTTGACGAAGAACGATTGACACAATAAATGATTTCCGAGAAACCGAGATTATATGTCATGTTGGAAAATCGCAAAAAAGAGGAACTGCGTAGCTACTTTTTACATCATGATAATCCGCCAGCTAACACTGCTGCAAGAACTAGTAGCATTATAGGTGTCTCTCGAATGTATTGAGATTAATGGTGATTATGTAGAGAAGATGCTTAAAAACCTAAAACCTAAAACAATATTTGTCTGTTTTTTTTTCTAAATTAACCGTACTTTTGTTAGTCCGCCGTATTATAAATGATAATAATAATAATAATAATATATATTATATTATAGAACGTTTACACACAGAGAAGTAGAAATTAACTAGCAAAAAATCATAGTAACAGGTCACAAGGCGACAATAGTCCATAGGAAAACATTTCGAATGAGTTTGAATTATTAATGGCCGTTCATTGTCATAGTGGCGAATATCGTACATGTCTGCATTGAGAAATAGCTTGGCTCAAAGGAGAGGTAAACAAAAGCAGCTGTTCTGCAGTTCCCTTTTGCCTGTGACTTACTTACGAGTTCAATGTAAACACTTTTTAGGAACTGCTAGTTATTTTTCCTAGTTCTCTTCTATTTCTCTCTTCTATTAAACGACATATAACAATACCAAAAAAATAGATAAAAATGCTAAAACTATTAAAAATAATTTATATGCCACTTAAAATTATTTTTTCTACACTCTCATACCACTATGCATGTGTACATATTATGCGAATATTTCTTGAATGAAACGTAAAAATTGCTCGCTTCATTCTTTATGCCATTATGAAAGGATGCAACGAACTCCTGCACGAACTGCACAACTGGAACAACTGTGCAGCACATACATTGCGTCAGATATCTGTGCTGCATCGCATATGTATGCTATATATATACATATATATATATCCTTATGGTCAAAACCACCGACGCCAAAGCCAATGTGGGACGAAACGGCTTCTGCAGATACAGCAGCTAATTTCTGTGCGGCGACGATCGTTGCGATGGGTGATGTCGATCTTGATGTTGTTGCTGCCGCTGATTTTGTTGCATTTGCAATGAGTAGAAAAAAGTTGCATTTGGGCTTAGCCCTTTTTTTCGGGCATTTTACATTGTTTGCTGCTTCGATCACATGCGATAATGATGCTCAGTTAATCATTAGTTTGGAACGTGTATTATGCGATTATTAGTTATCGAATTCGACAGATAGCGGAGCAGAGCCGAGCAGATGCACTGTATACACCTATAGAAGTATGTTGCACAGTTGCAGTTTAATTTGGTTTCGGATACTTTGAATCATTTTTTCTTTCTTTTTTTTGGATTTTGGTGGGCGTTAACGCTGTGTTGCTCTTACTACTTACCTCTTAAAGTAATTTTCAATTTCCGTTGTGCATCTTGAGTTACCTTCTCATACTCGTAAATCTAACAACTTGTTGTTGTTGTTGATGTTGTTGCACATATGTACTCGAATTTCTATGTTGCTATTGCTGCCAAAAGTAGCTCGAACGCATGTAGCAATTTGTCATTGCGCCAAATGCAAATGCATGCAACACAATCTAGCAGCAACAGTTGCGACGATGTTGGCGACGACAGACGGAAAGACAGCAGCGTCAAAGAAAAACGCGGCGACAACATGTTGCAGCAACATGTAAAATGTCAAAGTTTTTTAAGAATCAATTCGCAATTGCAACTTGATAGCATTGCTAGTTAAAAGTCTCGTTTCTTTTCTTTACTTACTTGTGTAACCGCGACGCGTTGGTGGCTTTTATAGACGCGCGTGGTTGCAGCAGCAGCAGCAACAGCAACAGCAACGTGCAGTATACATAGGAGTATTTATGACCACACACGACGACAGACGGCAGTCGACAAACGTTACGGCGGCCTTGAAAAATGCTCAAATACATAAATATCGTATGTATACCTGCAAAAAAAAAAAAAAAAAAACGAAAAAAGAACAAAAATAAATAAAATACTATTTAAATATATTATGGACAAAAAATTGCTAAAGTTCTCTGTGCGCTCGACAACAATTGACGTGCAACATGATTTTGTAGGCGTGCAACATGCGCATGCGCGACCTTATCAGATGCGCTCGTTCTGTGCGGTGCGATATCTGAGACGATGCACATTCATGTTGGCTGTCAATTGTTTTGTGGGCGGTTAAGATACAAATAAAAAAAGATACAAAAATTATTTATAAAAGTGTAAAATGTTGAAACGTAAATATAAAACATTGAAAATTAGAATAAGAAAACAACTTACTTTAATACAATGGAAGCTTTTATATCTATTTGAATGCAGGTTGCCACCCAACATTGTGTTGATATATAACAAACGCTGGAAATAGTAAGTAAAATGTATATAAACTCTGGTCGGAGGTTATGACACTGCTAGAACATCGAAATAGAGTAGTGATGGCTACTTGCAAGCCTATCCCCTACCTTTTCCTACCCTATACTCAAAGGAATATGCAAGGTTATACCTTTGAGTACAGGATGCGAAAATATGGGGAATAGTATAGGCTTGCAAGCTAAGTTAGGTGAAAACCTAACCTGCGCCGTTACTTAAGCCATTGTTGACCCATTGTGATACCATATGATTCTCTTCTACTCCTTTCGCGTGAATCACTTTGTCTGTACCAGAAACTTTAATACATACACACTTGATCGTTTTTGCAGATTACTCTGTATGATTATCTAAAAAGGGATTATCTACTATGAGCTGGATAAAGGCATACCAAATGCTCCACCGTTTTCTTCTCTTCGGCATTCTTACAACTACCGCAGAAATCCAGGGTGTACCTAGCGTAGTGTTGTGTTTTCCTATGAGGCAGTGACCCTCCATCCGGATTAGAGATGTGTGATCTTTAAGGCTGTAGTTCTGTCATGCGCTTTTTAAGGTTTTACAAATTTTTAAGCTAAATTTTTAATCTGCGACACTATATAATGATTTTTCTATTGCTGCTGAATGAGTCGAGACCTGTAAGCTTGACCATGTGTGTAGTCTTCTGAATCGCTAACACTTCTGTCCGGTAAACGCTACAGTGATCGGTTAGCCTGGATGATTCTCTAATTCCCAGGTGCGGGGAGGTTATGCCTCCTTCAACTCGCCCATCAGTGTAAATGTTAATGGCATTCGCATTGTGATGTGACATTGTAACCTAGTAGGGATTGTGACACCAAATTTGTTATCGGAGATCGTAATCGGCATGCAATAATCCGTAATTGACGGGAAGGGCTCTTGTAGTAGGAGTATCTTCAAGTGCTTGAAAGTACCACAGCAGCGAGATGAAGCTTCCCTCAGACTTAAGACTGTTATTGCAGCTCTCTCTCTCTCCCTCTGCCTTTTGCAATGAGATCAACATGGAGTAAATGAAATCCGGCGGTGTGGTACGTAGAGCTCCACTGTTGTAGAGTTGCTCAGGGGATTTAACTCATTCCGCCATTTTCGTATTCATAATTTCGGCTATCATTAAATTCTTCACAATATCTCTGCAAAGTGCTGAGGATGAAACTATCAATGTAATCTTTCTTTCCAAAACAACTGTTCAAATCGTTGAGAATAAAATTAAGTTTACTAAAACTCAATAATAAAAAATAAGATCCACTTGTCCATCATGTTCACCCGGAACAATTTCTAACACTTTGATGTCATTTGCAGCACTATCGGCAACATCATCAGCAATGAACGCAGCAGCAGCAGCAGCAACATCACAGCATACTGTCAATATGCAAATGCGCTAGCAACCAATAGACTAAACTACTCTTCTAAACAACTCGTCTGTTGCAATGTTTGTTGGCAATACCGAGCAGCAATTGCTATTGAAGAGACTATTCTTGTTGTTGCTGCTGCTGTCGAGTTCAACTATGTAGCTAGGAGTATCAAAGTGCGTTGCTGTTCACTTTAAACAAATAAATTCATGCGAGTGTGTATGTCTGATCGTGGCAACAGCAAATGTCACACTCGTTAACACGCAGCAGTAACAACAGGCAGCAGCGGCAACAGCAGCAAATACGAAATGCGATATTTCACACGATTTATGGCGACAACGCAGTGAACAACAACGCCGAAATGTTGCTAGCAGCAGCAGCAGCAGCAGCAATGGCAACAGCAACAGCAACCCTGCAACCAACTTTAGCAGCAGCAACAAAAGCAGTACTTGAAATGGTTGTGGCTGTTGCTCGCTCCCACAGTTGTTGGCCTAAACTACTAAATGCGGCAAAATTCAACGCGAGAAGGACGACGAGCGGTCTGAGCGACCACACACGTTGTGAAGTGTGTTGTTTGTGATTGTTGTTGTTGTTGCTGTTGCGCTTACATGTTCTCAATGTGTTGACAGCTTGCTTACTACAACTCAGATCAGCTACTATGTATGTGCGAGATATATACATATATGTATAAATTATTGTATGTACATGCGAACACGCATATTTAACACAACAAGAAGCATCAAAAGTTTCTGGACTCATAATTGAAGAGTTGGAAAGAATTTTCAATGTTGCTTGGTTAAGTAGGAAATTGGTTTTTTGTTTTCTTTTTTTACAGCAAGAACAATCTTAAATGATTTATGTTTGGGAATAAGTTTGTATTTATATATAAAGTAGTTTAGTAAATCTGGATCATAGTGTAGTGTATAAAGAAGCAATGTCAAGAGGATAATTAAGTTTTTGATATTTCTTCCTTTTTGATAAGTTCGCTTTTAATATTAATTTTTAGGTGAAATTTAGTCTCCTTTAGATATTTAGCTGAAATTTTATTTTTATTGCAGTCAAATAGATTAATCGTGTATGACATGCCTCGTCCTCTTTTTGAGATAGTCTACATACAAACTTTATGCACACTTTTGTCTTGTTTTTATAAATTGATAAAAAAAAAAATTGAGTCTATGGAGCTTCAAGTGGCTTACGCGCCAGATAGCCCAATTCGTACAGCTAAAGTTCAAGGGCGGGAGGGTTTCTATTTTAAATTTTTGGAAAATTGCGTTCTTTTCAATATCATTGGAGGAAATGATATTGCTTCAAGGCATAAAGAACCGGAGCATGATCCGGAAGGCATACAGAACGAAATTTTGTCGTCTCATTATCCAATACAATACCATTTTGCTAGACAAGACAGTGAAAATAGGTCGTTACTTCTTCACAGTACATTTTGTTGTTGGAAATTACTTCTTCTGCATTTTCTCATCCACTACGCAGTAAATCGACTAGTTGTAATTACCGTAAATATTTCTTGTGAAATTGGTTATTTCATTTGATACAATTCGTCTAAATTTGGGAAAGGAAAATCGAAATATACACCTATATCTTGCGTTCGTCCATTAAAAACCACTATATTAAGTTTTAAGTTGATATTTACTGTAATAAGATAATTTTCGTACAAAAATCCAAAGTTGGGCGACAAGTTACTAAACGTGAGCGTGACACGCCCCTTTATATTTCTGTGAAACATTCATCCATGGGAAGCAGTTATCGCTGACGTTCCGTTTACCGTTACTACATGACAGTAAACGAACGAAAAGCAAAAGGCGGAACATGTAATCGTACACATATGAAAACATGTGACGATTGTGTCGTTCCGCCTGAACAAGCAAGTGATAGACAGACCCGCGTGCATTGGCTTGTTGAAAGCTACAGTTATGTGTGTGTGTGTGTGTGCGTTTGCGAATTAGTGTTATCTAGCGCGCGGTTGGGTGCGGTATGAACATGGTAGAATGTATGAATAGTAACATTGTAAGTGTATAATAAAGTTTGTTTCAAATAAACTACATGTACAAAGTAAACAAAGCACGCACACCATAGAGCAAGGAAGATGACAATAACAGTTACTTTTGCATTTGAGCACCAAAAACAACAACAAAAGCCTTTTAAAGTTGCTGGTGGTCAGTCGAAGGAGAGAAAGAGAGAGCAAAAGAGAGAGCGTATATTTCACTCTTTGTTGTTGGAAACTCTTTTATATGACAAGTTGTTTGTATACTGATTGAATTATTGGAATTACATTAGAATTCAATTCACAAAAGTATGCAATTTTTCATCAATGTTTTCTTATTCCGTTATCACGTAAAATTATCGTCTGTAAAGCGACTTTACAGACAACCATTTTTTTTTTTTTTTGCATTTTGGGCTTGTAGTTTATTGGAATTTGATATTTATTAGTTTTGAGATTATAGATTTTGATGTTATGTGTTTTATTGTTATATGTTATTTATCTCAAGGTTATTGACCGATGAAGATATAGGGTTATGTGTCTTAAGGGTTGAGTTATTGTTGGATTCTAGCCAGAGCACTTTTCTTCAAACACTACAGTAAAGAATTACGTTTAGTTAGGCTGTATGTGCAATAGCTACAACTTCTTGAAATAGTCTAGAGGATAGAAACCATTAGTACGAAAATGAGAGCTCTTTTTAGTTTTTTTTTTTAAAGTTGCAAAGACTGTTTCCGAGAAATATTCTCACTGCTTTAAAAATTGCACAAAATCGTATATTTTCAAAGTAAAACCATAACACAAAAACACTTCACCAACAAATTACGTTGCATACAATTTTTGTATTAACAGCCAACATACTTCTTTGTCTTGAATAGCTTCACTGTCAAACATTGCAATATATTCATCAGCTGAAATCAGTACTATCAAAGTCTTGTGTTGTTATTCAAATAGTTTTACGTTAAAATTCTCCATACAAGTGTCCATCAGCGAGCATGGCCAGATTTTACGAGCGTGTACATTTTGCTGACAATGTGCACATGAGATACATATGTAAGGCGCAACGCAGCTTTGACACCTCTGAAGACGCGCTGCTGACAGCAGGACGCGAGAGAGCATTCGACAAAAGCAGCAGCATTTACATTTGTATGCTGCGAGTGCTAATAAAATGTCAATAAAAGCACAGATTGACAGTGATTGTTGCTTGATTGAATAAAGTCAGCTAGTTTGTTGCTTAAGTCTTTCGATTTTTTAATATTAACAAAAAAATAAAAATAGAAAATAGAAAATATTACTATATACAAATATGGCCTGTCAGCAACATGCTATAAAGTGCGAAATGTACACGCTTCATGGCACACAACTGGCAACTGACGCTGCAGCATTTACTGCTGCTGTTACTGCTGCACGCGCCAACTGTCGTCAAATGCTGCAAAAATGGCAAATGATAAATTGGCGCATGTGCAAAGTGTTGAATCGTAGTAAGAGTGTACTACTACTCGTACTTTGATTGCGTGGCATATTTTTCTTCTTTTACAAGTATTTCTACATAAATATCTCGTTTCGCTGTTAGCTCTTCGAGTTGTGTATTGGCCAATTATAACCGTTTTTGGTCTGTTCAAATGCGTCAAATTAAAAAGCAATCGCTTAATTTGTTACTAATGAGCGTGCAGTAGATAACATGAAGCGCTACAAACTTGGTAATAATTGCCAGCGCTGTACAAAAACTAATAATAACGTATCTACCTATGTATATAAAATATCATAATAAATCACAGTACTATCGTATTTCATTGTCTTTGTCTCAAAGCTACAAGTTCCGTGTGAAACCCTTTAACTGTAATTTCCGGCATACGACAAGTAAAATATAATTTTTGAAAATATCAATATAAATTAATTGTATGAAAAACACCGGATGCCAAATGTAAGCGAGACAAAGGTGTTAAATATCCCAAATATATAAAAAAAAGGAAAAAAATCAAATGGCTCAGAGAAAAAATTTTAAAATTCAAGTGCGCGCAAAGTTTAAAACAACAAAATGCCAGAAGTCTGAACAAAAAAAAAAGATAACACGTTAATTTCGGTGACACCGAAGCTTTAATACACTTGTCCTTTTGTGTTAACTAAGCAGCATTTGCGGGAGGTTTTAGTTTTCTGCTTTAATTGGAAGCAAAGTTCAGCTGAAGCGCATCGAATGCTTGAGGAAGGTAATGATGACAATGCTCCAACTGCTAAATCATGTAGGGAATGGTTTCGATGTTTAAAGAACGGTGATTTCAGCGTTGAATATAGCCAAAAAATTCGACTGCAAATAATTGGAGGCATAACTCGATGAAGATCCGAGTCAAACGCAAGAGCAGCTTCCAGAATGGTTGGGATTAATTCAACAAGGAGTTTCCGATTGAAATCCATGGGAATGATACAAAACCAGGGCAATTGAGTTTCTAATGCACTGAAACCGAGAGACGTTGAAAAGCGATTTTTCACTTGCGAGCAGCTGATTCAAAGACAACAAAGGAAGGGTTTTTTACATCGGATTGTGACTGGGCATGATAAATGGATATTGTACGATAACACCAAGAAAAAAAATTCCGACATCGCCATCGTCCTTAACATCAACAACAAAGCCGAATATTCATGGTTCGAGGCACATGTTGAGTATCTGGAGTTACCAAAAGCTCGCGTAATCGGTATATGCTAAAATTAATTCGTTTGCTTCGTTCATTACAAGAAAATCGGCCAAAATACGAGCAAAGACAAGACAAAGTTATTCTTATGCATGAAAATGCTCGGCCTCATGTCGCAAAAGTAGTGGAAAAACACTTGAAAACGCCGAAGTGAGATATTTTTCTGCACCCGACGTATTCTGCGGACATTGCTACTTTTGATTACTGCTTGTTCCAACGAATGCAGCACGATTTGGCAGGTTATTGGTTCATTTCTTTCGCAGAAATCGAAAAAAAGAGGAAACATTGGAATAAAATGGTAACGAGCTATGAAATTTCAAGTTACTCTTGTAGCAGTGAGATATCTAGAGACACTATACCGTGAGTTTAGTTTGTCTAACTCTTCTCTAGACGGATAATGTTTCTCTCAGAAAGGAATACGGACGGACGAACATGGCTATACCGACTCGCCGCTGTTATTATTTGATCAAAATATTTCACACAATAAAATTGATCTTTAATAATTTAAAATGAAACCTTTTAATCAAAGACGTCCATTCTGAATTGCAAGTTAATAACTCAAGAAATGAAAAAAATGTTCATAGAAAAACCAAAAATGTGTCTGAAAATTTGTATGGGAACAACCCTATGTAGTGGAGGACCCATTTCGGTATACAAATCGAATGCACTGTTATTTCTAGTTCATAATTTGAAATAAAAATATCCTGGAATCTTAGGTGTTACAATCTTTTTGGCAACATAAAATTAATGTACAGTTTACACTACCTGCGAAGGACATAATAAGCGAAATATCAGACAACATTATAACATCTTTATGTAAAGCGTGTGTCAAACTTATGACCTAATTTAGCCTCAGTCTGGTGTTTTCGAAATGACATTGATTTTTATATAAAGGACTTAACACAATTTTCTTATTTATGTACATATATAGATTATATATAAAGCAATTCAGACCGAAATGAGTAAATTTTTGCGATATAGTATACCGAAAAAAATCTGGTTTATAGGTTTCCAGCACGTTCATAAGCTATAATGTGGATTTGCAACGAAGTATATATTTTTAACTGGTTGTTGCGACAAAATTTTAAAAGTGAAGCAATCACAAAGAACTTCCATATCTAATTTCAAAAAATGTCAGCAAAAATATCGATTGGCCAATTCTAAAAATACGTGAAGCTTATAAAGAACATACAATAAATATGCTTTATACGTTTATCTGCTAAGTGTCTGCTTGACTTCGTTACAAATTCCTCCATAAACTGCTAATACCCAATTTCAGAAAATGTGGGAAGTTTATACAAAAAAAATTATAATAATAGTAATATACACTTAAGCAAAAATTTAATGTTCAAGTATAGTGCAACAAACTGTAATCAGATACGAAAATTGCTCTCGTCACATAATTTTTCACAATTGAGCGCGCAGCACCCGCTATCGGTTTACTTCCTTGCAGCTATTCTCTCTGCTTAGCTCGGCTCTGCGCTGCTGTCATAGACATTCAAACCAAAAAAGGCGCCAACTCTGAGGCAGGCAACCAGACTACCAAGCAACAGCAGCAAAATCGGCAGCAGCTCATCACGCTCATGCCAAATACGCCACGTGCTACAAATTGCGTTGCACGACAAACAAAGCGTTCGAACAGATATCGACAATGGAATGGCAATAAGCACAGATAGACAGACAGCCAGCACAAGACACCCTCGCATGCTGCAGTAAATCTCACCTGAGGCTATATGTATCTCTAATGCTGTCTCGTATTGTGTATCTGCAGCAGCACAGCTCCTTATAGTTGCTCTCGGTTCATTGACGTTTGCCACCACCAGCTTGCAACTCAGCTGTTTCTTTTATTTTTTTTTTCTTTTTCTTCTATAGTTCTTCTTAATGCCGTTGGCTTCTAATTTCTTTCTTGCAGCATTGTTGAAAATTGCGCGCGTTCGTTCAGCTCGTCTTGTGCATTATTATCGGCCCGGTGCGTTACTTTTATATAGATACAATAACATCTAATTTCGTTACAGCTCCTTCAATCTCTGCGTTGAATCTGCTACCTAGTCTTCCTTTGGCTACTGCCTTGTTATCTGTGATGCAACTTAGATGATTAGTGTGTCGTTTAAGGAGCGCAGCGCATACCTACACCCGCATTCAACTGGAATACATTTCCCTTCGACTTTTTTTTATGGTGTATCAAAATATATTGTCATCGTTGAATTGTTACATGAAAAGATATAATGTTGCGCGTTTAGATTTGATTCAATGCATTATCCGACAAAAAATAAGAGGAAATGATTTGTATATTTTATTTATAATATGTATGTGTGTATGTAGATTTATGAAAGGAAGTTACATAATTTGTATGTTGAATGTTTATTTGCTGTGAGTTACCTTTTTCCGGCGTATTGAAGTTGAAAATTTTAGCTTAGTATTCAATCCCAATGTCTGCTGAATGAGTTTACTAAAACTTAGAACATAAGTTTTCATAAACAAATTCATCGAATTCAGTTTCATAGAATAGAATTTTACAGAAGTTATTATTATAAAAAAAAAAAGTTTTGATATTTACTAATTTTTTCGCCTTGTTTTACTCCGCTTGCGAACTTAGGATTTATTTTTTAAGTCATATCATAGAACCTGTAGGTAAAATTTAGTTCAGAAATATAAAATAGTACATAGTAAAATAATAGGACGGATTACTTATATCTATCCTCTTGTTAGAAAGGTAAACATATAATCTAACTTGCAATTTTAATTTCAAATATAAATCTAAATTTAATATAACTTAACTAATTTCGACGAAGTTACCACCAAATTTGCGCTATACACTTTATAAGTACCGAACTACTACACAGAATTTAAGATTTAGTCGTCCATATTGAACAGTTAAGACACATTTCATTCGCAAATTTGGAACACAAAAAGGTTAATTTCGGTCAGCTCAGTAGTAGCAGAGAAGTAGGTATCCGAATTCTTAAAAGGAAGTCGGTTAAAAAAATTTATAAATTGATTTTTAAGACATCAGCTTTTACTAATTTTTCGTGCAACATGTCCCTTATCGCTGTGCATTGCACAATTTAGTTGTTGTTGTTGTTGTTGTTGTGACAGCTTGACTTGGGCTGCATCAGAAAATATATATACATATATACAATTTATTATATAATGAATAGATCGTGTAAAGTGAATATGAATGTAAGAGAAAAGCAAACCGAAATGTAACCCTAGGTATCAAGTCCCAGGAACGAAGTTACTACTGTTGGACGTAACCAAAGATTTGCAGAACTCAATTGAGTCAGACGGGACGAACAATTGAACAGATGGGTTGTGTTATGCGGTGATTGAACACATTCAGAACTGCAAACGTTAGTGCTGACCCCAATTCGCTCCCTGTAACACTCGAGCATATTGCTCCATCCGGATCTCAACTGTGCATTCCAAGGACGACTAGATTTTCGCCCCGGACTGATCTGTACTAGGAGATTTGTGCAGTAAAAGGTTGTCCAAATCAGCCCAAGTGGCTGCATAATTTAGTTAGGAACCTTTTTTTTGCTTGTCAAATGTTTTTGAAGAGTTCCACTATCACAAAATTGCGTTCTACTAGACGCACTACTACTAGAAAATTATTCTAAAAATCTGTATGTGTTGAGGAGAGTAGTATTTATTATTGGCAACTATTCGAAATCGGTAAGAAAATATGCCACAGTGCCTTTTCGGAATAGCCTCTGTATTGCACAACGTACAGCAGGCTACGCAAGTACGGTAGATTTGGCTCAAGGAGCGTGGTTCCTCCAATAAACTGCGCAACTGCAGTACTTCCCTCATTATATTACGAAACATATCCAGAAAGTAAGTGTACTGAGGCTCTCACGGCCGGAGGGATTTTATTTTCGTCATGTTGGTAACACTGCAGTGTAGCCTGACCTCTCCCCTTTGCAACGGGACCGATTCGAGGTTAGTACGTTGAGAATTGGCGACGCGACAACACGTTTCGTGAACAATGTCAATCCAGTCTCCCGCCAAGTACGCGGCGGAATACGCGGCGACATTCGTTATCTCGTTTGGAAGGGAAAACCTCCGTTTGAGATTTATAATGAAGTAAAAACTGCATATGGTGATAAAGGTATGAATCGTACGAGTGTGTACAAGTGGTGTCGCGAGTTTAAAAACGGTCGTACGTCTGTGCATGATGATCAGAGGAGCGGAAGAATTTCAATTGTGACTGACGAAATTGTGGAAATGTGGATGAACTTTCTGCGATGTTTACGCAAATTTCCAAATCTCTACAACACGAAACAATCACAGATATCGAAAAACTGTCCGCGAGGTGGGTCCCAAATGGTTGGCGGGAAACTACTACATCCTAAGAGTGGATTTTAATACTGGCCCGCAATTTCTCACGGACACCGATTCTTAGATTTAACAGAATATTGTGTTTTTTCATTGATAGCATTCCACATTCTTAGCTAGTTTCTCAAGTTTTTTGTATAGCAGCCTGGTTTGTATATTACCTACCATTAATGTTCTAGGAGACTGGGATCCAGTACGTTGTTGCTTAGTGTAACTAATGGCATCAAACAAACATATTAAAATGCATGTCGCTTTCTGTGTGATGCAGAGTAAAAGATTGCTAGTTTTCGCACTAGTTAGCATTTTGGAGGCGTGGCTGTAGATGGTGACCGTTTCCTCTAGTATTACTCCAAAGGATGTACAATGCATAATACACTTCGTACTACTGAGTATCTCCCTATCGACTGTGCAATGTCTGACGCTTTGTGTACCCACAATTCCTGTCACAATGAGACGTATGGCGGTCTTTGTTGTTGCCAGTAGTTCAAGATGTATGTATGTCCATTCTGAAAATTATAAAGCAATAAATTTAAATATTGCAATTTATGTAATTTTTTTAATCTTCACTTGCAATTCGGCCGAAGCTTTCTACATCACCCACATGTGCGCTATCTGAATTCCATGCTGTATTCTTGAAACTATTTACTAACTCTCCTACAGTTAATATTGTACAAGTATGTAGAAATGTCTTTAGTTATGCAGCATAACACTACACTTCTCGTAGGTATATTTATGTCATTAAATTTAAGCATTTTCGTTTAGACCATTCATTGGCAAGCATTGCTGACTGAATGACTGGCTGCCTGGATGGCTGTTTGTCTGGCAAGACTGTGATTAACTTTTGTTCTTTTGCTGCTGTTGTTGCTGCTGCTGCTGCTGGCGGCGGTGGCGGCGGCCAAAATAACGTGCGTCGACTAATAGTTGCTGAGCAGTTATACAAATGGTATTATAGTGATACTATATAAAAAAAAAAAAAAATGAATACTACAGCCATATAAAATTAAAAGCGAATTTATTTTATTGTCTGTCGTACTGCCCGTATGTCTGTCTGTCTGAATGTTTAAAATTGCCAGGGTGGTGGTGGCGGCGGTGGCGGCGATTTAACCGATCGAGTCGAGGCTGCGCTACAGTGATAAATGTTTCCTACGCACAGCAAATTTGCTGCTGATGCTCCCGCTGGCGGCTATAAGCGGCTGAAACGAATCAAAATCAACGTACAAATGCAAATTTAATTGTAGTGAAGCCTATGCTAAAGGATAATGAATACTTGTGCGAATGGCACGCAATTTAAGTGGGCGTGCCCACGGGCACAAACATACATACGTGTACGTTGACGATGACGCAGCTGAGATGTTGCAGCAAAGATTTTACGTGACAGAGTTAGAATAACTTAAAACGGCATCAACATCAACATCAGCATGTAGCATCAACATCTTATGCCGATTGTTTTTTTTTTTTAAGTTTTTTTTAAGCAGTTTTACCATTTCAAATGATATATTGAAATTTTATTTGGTTTTTATAGCTTAGAAATTTATAACAGTTTCTGCTACTGTTTTTATTTATTTATTTTTTTTTTAAAGTAACTCTTAACGGTATTTCTTAGTTTTTATGCCAGTCAAATTTAACGGTGCACTTTTTTAGCTGTCTCGTCAAATAGTAACGCCTGTCTGTATCCTTTCATATGCGGGCAGGCACATGTTCTAAACACGCTACAATGCCACTTGTTTTCAAGCAGCACTTTAATAGTGCCACTAATTATGTTTCGTGTTAATTATTATTGATTTTAAGATACATACCAACTACCGCTGCTTTACTTCCTCTCTTGCTGCAACATATGCTGCAACAATTCTGACACTTTTCCATCATCATCATTATATGCTTCTTGATCCTTCAGTCTGCATGCTTTGACAAAACCACAAAACCTATTAGAAGACAACAAATAAAAGACAGACAGACAGACAGACAGGCAGGCAGGCAGAATTCTAGCAAACAGATTGAGAGCAACTGTCGCAATGCATTGTGTTGAGGTCCTTTACCTTCACATGCGGCTTCTGCTGCTGCTGCCGCTGTGTGCTGTTCCTGTTTTAGTTCCGGCTGCAATTGCTCGTGCTGTGGTTTTTTGTACCGCTCACGTTTGTATTGATGCCGCTGCTGCTACGGTAGTCACACCTTGTCGGCTGTTCAAGCGAGATTTTTTCTGTTTTTGTCTTGCAATGTTGTTTTTATACACTGTACACAGAGAGTAAAATGATATATTAAATTTGTGTAAATTTATGTTACAGTCCAAAGTAGATGTGACAGTTACCATAAAGAATATATATTCTTGATTAGCATCAAAAGTCGAGTGATATTGCCAAGTCTGTCTGTAGGACCGAATAAAATCCTTGATCTCAGAAACTATAGTAAAAAGTAAAGCTTCGAAATGTCGGTATCGTGTGAAAAAGAAATATATTTTTAGGAGTAGAAAAATGCAACAGATTTATTTATTTTTTTTTTTTTTTTCTTAAGGTACTTAAGGACAGACGAGCAAATAATTTGCTTAAATACGCTTAAATTCGACAGGGACTTTCGTAGTGATGTCGTCGATGTCGATCTAGCTATGTCCGTTTGTCTGTACGTGTGTGTTTGTATGCACCCTATTCCTTAATCTTTGAAATATTGGTTTTAAAATGGGTATGGAGACTTTTTATAACCGTAGGCAACATACTTATCAAAATGACCGCAAATTACCCTCTAGAAGTTATAGCTTTTATTCAAGCACTTTAAACTTATTCAGTGGCGGATCCATAATGCTTTCTTTGCAACTCTACTACTCTTGGAGGGGGGAGGGAGTTTGGTTGGTGTATGTTGTAATTGCACAAACAAACCAAAAATAAAACTACAATTTTATGAATAAGAAGCAAAAAAAAGTATTTCTGTATTGAAAAAAAATGCTGTTCTGTGGAAGGGGGTGGTAACGTTTCCCAGTAACCCCGTGGATCAGCCAACGATTTATCTCGTTGTATCGAACAAGCAACTATTTTTTAGAATTGCTTTCTCGTTAGCTCATCTAATAAAGTTTTCCGACTGAATTATGCAATTCAGCAAGCAAATTAGAAGTAGAGCCCTCTCTCGAAGTACGAAGATCAAAACCTATAAGATAGTTAGATAATCCCGGTCCTGCTGTATGACGCAGAAGCATGAACCCTGCCTTCAACTGAATCTTCGTAGGATTTTTTGTCCTCTCAGAGTTGGCGTCGAGTTTAGGACCCGTATAAACCACGAGCTGTATAATGAGGTAGACATAGTCCAGCGCTTTGAATTCCAGCGGCTGCACTGGGCTGGTCACCGCATCCGAATGAACCACGAAGCTCCAGCACTGAACGTTTACAACGGAAATCTGAACTTAATTGGTGGACGGTGTCAGAGAGGACGTCCGAGCTTAAGATGGCAAGATCAGGCCCAAGATGTAGGCCCTGAAGTAGCTCCGGATTGCCAGCGACTTGCGCTGGCGCGCACCAAACTAAACCGAATGGTGCGCTTTCCTATGTGCGGCCGATAGACGTTTGTAGAACCACCTAAGTAAGATTGAATTATGATTTAATACTTGTTGTTTTATTCCATTTTGTAAGTTCGGATTTTTTTAATGGTAGATAATTTACATAATTGTAAAACCAAAAGTGTGAATTTAATTTTGTCTATACTTACACTTGCGCATCAATTTCAATTTCTGTTTTTAATTTTACGAAAAGTTGTTTTTTCCAGGACTAGAAAACCAAATAAACTTTTCTAAAATCAACAGTTTGTTTGGTTTTTAAGCCTCAAAAAGCAACCAAAACAATACGTTTGTTATATTATACACACACACATTTGTATGTATGTTGTTACATTGTCCATACATAAAATTACACTGTTGTTCGGCCCCAATGGAACTAGTAATTCGCTTACTACTGATCGTCACCTTAAGGATTTAGCTAACTACTGGTCGCTATGAATTAGCTACGGAAATGGTTTTCAGCGTTGTACCACCTAAAATAGTAGGTAATCACCACAACAAGAAATGCAAATCGGATATTTTTTGTGTATAGGGTATAATTAACATCGATTTTTTTATGCGAATGACTAAACCTTTTTACCTAGCGAAAGGTGGTGCAACGTCGCACCACGCTTGTTAGGCAATTGCATGTACGCTAGTTAGACTTCGAATTATGACTCACTACCGGAGATGCGAGATATCGCTGGCGACGCGAGGGTACAATCATGCAATTGCGTATGCATTATAATACTCCCCTACACAAACGAAAAATAATTTATGTCTGTAAATATGTATTTGCTTAATTTTTTCTTTGCAGTTGAAATTGTTTGTACTTGGTTCTGAATTTTTTGATTCAGCTGTAAGTTATAATTCACTGCTGCAAGAAAAGATCCAAAACCAAATGCAATGTAGATAAATGTAGCGAAAAAAATAAGAAGACAAATGTGCATACATACACAAAAAAAAAAAAAAAAAAAAAATCATACACACATACATACATATGTATGTACATAAAATTGTCCACTTAAATTCCATTTTTTGCACTGAAATTCATTTGTTAGTTTAATTATTTTAACTGTTTTAGATAGCGCGTGATTTACATTATTTAGCTTCACTATTTTCATAAATTAAGATTTACTTTATATAAAAATTTAAGAACCGAATAAATTTTATAATTGACGCACGCACCGAAACGATTTCACAATGTGATCGGTCGTCTAGCTATGTTGAAATAATATGTGGGGGTGAGTAATATAAACTGTGCATTTGACTAAACTGTTTCGGTTTTTTGTCCCTTTCAGTTGCTTTGTTTTTAGTTGGCAGTAAAGCAAAAAAATACACTCTATCTCTATCACGCATTGAAGTAACAAGCAATTGAGCGAAACTCCAACTCGTGGTGGATTTATATTTTCTCAATCTATACACCACCAAGGTACAGATAAGTGAGATTAACAGACAAGTGAGATTAACGGACAAGTGAGATTAACAGACTAGTGAGATTAACAGACTAGTGAGATTAATATGTAGTCCATATTATACACCATGAGGTGGACTATTCGCGCTCATGGAAGTTATTTAAGCACAAATGGACAATTTTCTTATAAGACTATATTTTAATGCAAGGTTTGTGTGTGTGTGCATTTGTAAGAAAGGCGAAAAGAAAGAACAAAAGATACAACAAAATTATTTGTTTGACGTAATCATAGGCGTATCCAAGGGGACCGATTTGGGAAACGTTTCCTCCGCCAACACCTTTTATGTTCTGTTTTATGTTTTAGATTTCATGAATCGCCCTAAGAGTGTGTTTTGAATCCGCGCCTGACGTAACCCTCATATAGTGAGTTTATGCGAGAAAGATAATTGCAATTAACTACACACGAATTTCAAGAAAACTGCGTTTATACAGTTATTACCGCATATGAGTAACACACAAAAATTAGTTATGTTTACACTACTCTACAAATATTAAAAATATAATTTTTCATACCGCGTACAAAATATATTTGTAACAAATTATATTGGTCCATGTGTGACCTATGCTCAAGGAGTCAACCGGCTTAAGCTATATTGGGTTTGTTGACCTGTCGAACTGTATGTAACACAACGAAAGAAGATTCAGATTAAACATAAAATTTATATTCGTGATCATCGCGACAAGACGAGTCGACATATCACTGTCCGTCCGCCCGTTCATCCATCCGTATGTATGTCTGAAAGAAAAGTTCTCTGCCTAGATAAGAGAAACAAAACACTTTACGTGGTCTCTCATTTGAGAAGCATTTTTTTCGATGAAATTCAGAGTAAGTTTTCAACGCGCAATCAGTAAACTTTCGACGCAAGCGATGGTTGTTAGGCTTCAGTAATTTACATGGATGAAACCTAGGAGTTGAATACCATCTGATCAAAACTGACCTGGACTGGTTAAAAAAACATTTTGATGTATTTTAATACAAATCTTTATTATGGCCTTCAAAATAGGCTCCTTTTGAGTCACTACAAGCATACCAACGTTTAATCCAATTTAGCAAACATTTGTTATACGCCTTCAGTTCCTTCAGCGACTTATTTTTTATGTCCTGAATCGTCTCATGACGCGTTCCCCGGAGCGGATATTTAAGTTTCGGAAACAGAAAAAAAGTCACAGAGTGCCAAATCTGGTGACTACGGTGGTTCTGCGATGACTTTTGTTTCATGTTTGGCCAACAACTCCCTCACAATCAAGCTGGAATGTGCAAAAAATTCAGATATTTTGGTACGAGTCTGGCGGCGACGCGTTTCAAACGCAAAACATCAACCAAACTGTGTTGCTTCGATCCATATCATTTTTTGGAGGCTTATTTCATTTGGAGTATTTTGCAATATTTGGCAGCATCTTTTGTGATATTCTCTGCTTAACCAGTCAGGAAAGTGATTTACGTTGACATTGCAAATGCCTTCAACTCGATGCTTTGATTTTTCACCGACTTTTGAAACACTTGGGTCTGAAGGTCTTTCTGTATATGTACCAATCAATCGACTATATAAAACGCAGCAATATCATTTCAATCGGTTTACACGATCCAGAGATATAGATGTATAATATAAAATCTTTTCTCAGCAAATGCAAAAACAAAGATCAAATCTTCTCATTATTCATATGAAAAGTGTACTGCGAATTTCTGCATAGATTCATTTTATTTTTGCTTTTAATTTAATTCGTCACAATTTTACCTCAATAATTAAAATTAAATTATGCAAATTCGTTGCTAAGTAGAACCAAAAGCATCGATCACAGTCTGAACATAAATCAAAATTATGAACGCAACACAAAAAAAAAAGGACAATCTTAGGATGTTTTATCCCATTTTACGATTTTTTACTTTAAGCAGAACCAGTTTTAATTTATTTTTCCGCTTTAGTCTATTGCGCATTTTGATGAGCTCAAATCTCAAGACAACCCACCACCCTTTTTATTATTATTGTTATTATTACTCTTTTTTTTTCAGAAATGCGCAATAACTTCCTGCTTTAGCCTTTTGAGATATCTAAACGATCAGCAGCAGAAAACATAAAAGTATGAGAAGGAGGAGGGTGCTTAACATTTCAGAAAATACAATGAAATGGGTGATGTTTTGCTACCCCAACAAGAACACCACTTATGCTGTGGTGTGGTATACTGTGCACCACCAGCACCACCCCATTTGCGCATTTGAAGACCTAACTTTATCTTTTATTGCGCGTATGCGTGCTTTTTTTCATTCTATTCATTGCGAAATTTCAAGAAACTACACATCTTTCATTGTAGTCTTTCGTTTTCTGCTACAGAAACTTTTAACAAAGCACAGAAACACGCAGCTGCGCATGAGTACTAAAACTTCTTTTGGGATACTAAATTATCCTACAAACTGCGCAGTTATGTATGTATGTCAGATTAGATTTACAATTTTGGGATGTGCGCATTCGCTTGTTGCCAAGTAGCTGCTCAAGTTCTTTGTGGAAAAAAAGTGATTTAAGTTTTGCTGGATTTTCCAGAACAGCTGCACAAAAAACGGCGTATAAGTTAGCTTTGGAACGAATTTGAAAATCTGAATTGTAGTATAGGAATGGCGAATAGTTACTTCAGGAAGACGCATGAGATGCCAAGTAGCTTTGAGCTTTGAGCTTTCTTTTTTTTTTAAGCTATAACTTCGCCTTAATTGTTATAAATACAAATAAGCTATAAATCTCAATTCCAGCTTATGACTTATGAAGGAAGTGTTTAAATGTTCGTTTTTGTGGATGTAACGATAGTTGGAGAATCTTTTCATGTTGCTCATCAGCCAAAATTTGGCAATTTTGTTTAATGACGTTTCCACTGAGCCCGAAATGTGTACCTCATCACTGAAAAAAATTCGGCGCGAAAACAGCGGATCTTCTTTCGAGCGAGCTGTTGCAGATCCCATTGACTGAAATTAAAGCATAAATTCAATTCTGGTGGAATTAATTATTGAACGAGTTGGAGTTTGTAAGCCTTTAAACCAATATTCTGGCGTAAAATTAATAAGTTGTTCCATACGAGAGGCCAAGATGCTGCACACGACGTTGAATCGACTAGCCATGGTCTTCAGCCGCATTTCCACTACAGCCGCAATATTCTCCCAACTACGGGCTGAATGTGGTATATTCGGTCGGGTAACATCCAATAATGTGCACTGAGATCCAAATTTGTGTATGGCATTGGCAGTATTGGGCTCGGAAAGTCGATGATGCACAAAAAATGTTGCTCGAAGTGCACGAAAAACCTTTTTCATAGAACGCTGATTTTCGTAATACAGCTGAATAATTCGGAGACGTTGTGACTGTTTCCATGATGAACTGTCAAACAATACAGAATGAAAATTAGATGACAGTTTACCAGTCGCGCGTGATCTGTGAAAAAAAAAAACCAATGAAAAAATCTCTAAATGAGTCACCCGTTATATACCCATATCATTCGAAAATTGTACAGATTCGAGAGAGGGGTTAAAAGGATAAATTAATCAAATACGTGTGCAAAGCAGTTGCTACGGCATGTAAAAATAGGAGACCGTAATTGTTTAGTCCCGGGCGGGATTTTAGGACGACGGCCCTGGATCTGATATATTTTTTAATTCTGATACCGGTTTAAAGGTCAGGATTCTGTTCGCTATATTTTAAATATATTAATGACTATATACATCGATTGAAAGTTCTGTTTCGACAGGTTAGCCTTCGTCTGTTGGGCTCAATTTTTCTGATAAGTAGTCAACTGGGTTTCTTAAAATTGATGCAGCTACGAAACACTTTCTAAAATACATACATCTGTATTATTTTGCGTGGCATCGGAGGGGATATTGTTGATATGCTTATTAAAACCTTTAAAAATTTACATATACAAGTAAAAAAATTAACTTCGGTCGAAAGGCAGCTAAAATACTCTTCACACTTGCATTGTTTTTGTATGGGAGCGGTACCTTGTAGTGAGTAAATCGTGGTTATTTTTTTAAGTATTTTGATTAAAGTTATAAAAAGTCTTCATACCCATCTTTAAACCAATATTTCAAAAATTGAGGGAATAATGTGCAGACAGACAGACGGACATTGTCACATCGGACAGACGGATATATACTTTATGGGGTGTACGATGTTTTCTTTAATGCGTTACAAACATTGTGACAAATTTTAATACTATTCACAATCTACGTGAAGTGTATAAAAAGTATGTGTGTGTGCACAACACAGCGGTACGTTCAAAATTTGTTTTACAACGCTGGTGAAGAGTGTAACATCGATTTTGGTACTTTTTCATTAAGTTTGTTGAAAACAAATTTTATATTTTACTATTTGTCATTGGTTACTTTTATTTGGTTGTTCCCTTATGGAGTTATTTTGATATGGCCAGTTTTGCTGCTAGTGCAGCTTATACTCCAATTAGCTACATCAAATCATTAAGTAAAGAATAATAAATAATAGTAAAGAATTATTATTCTTTGCTTAGTGATCAAATGTAATTCCCAATTAGTTTTAAGCACTGTCCACTTAGAGAAACACAGTACTAAAGAAGAGGTTAAAAAAAAGGTAAAACAAAAAGAGCGCCCGTCTTTCATTACCACGAAATCAAGTTGAATAATATAGATGTGGTGTATTTGCTCTAGCGCTGCTCTCTTTCTAGTTTTTCGGGTCATGGTGGATTTATCTATAAATTTACAAATTCACCATGGTTTCCATTCCTTTGTTGCCAGTTGGTAGATAGAGAAAAAAATATTCTCCATCTCTGTCACGTTTAGCATTAAGGGAACAGGCGTGTGAGCGAATACGCCATGTCAATGTTATGCCATCATGACGCTGCAAGAAAAAAAGTAAAAAAGGAGAAGGAGCAAGAGCAAGAGCGCGTGTTGTACCCTCTCTCCAAATGTCAAAGATGATGTGCTGCAATTTTTGACAGTTCTCATTTACCGTTTGCATGTGGCTTGTGAAATAAATCGTCTCGATTACAAAATGTGTGAAAAACGTTCTTAAATTGGGATTTAATTTAAAGTAATACTATAATTAAATAAAATAGAGCGTTCAGTATTGATATGTATTAAAATATAAAAAGGTAGCGATCTATTATTGTGTGTGAAAAACGAATATGAAAATGTTAGCAAAACTGCGTCATTTTTTTTTCCTTTTTTTTTTTTTTTGCTTTGCGGCGTTGGCTGTCCTAGCGTCCATTATTGTTGTAGTTGTTGATTTGTGTATATGTAAGTATGTATATGTACTTGGGCGAAAAAGCCTGCTTACAGCACAAAACAATTTAACTTTAATCGCAAATATCTCAGCTAATGTTTTATGAATTGAATCAAACATTTTGTCTCAATTTCTCTTAACTAAATTTTATTAGTTAAGAGAAATTTCTGCATTTTAATACTTAAAATTAGAGTTTTAAATCATTTTATGATACATGTCAGAAAAGCATAACCGCAAACAGGTTTCTGCGTACAGGTTTCTTTTTTTCGTAGAAAATGATATGTTAATAACTGGTAGTATAACCCTTTCTGGTCAGTACTTCCGTAAGACGTTTTGGCATGGAGTAAGTTTTTTAGGTAAATATATATTGTCACACTTGTTGTAGTTGAGAGTGTTACTTTTGTGGATAGTTGGCTGTGAAATCTGCTTTGTTATTGGCTTTGATGTCAGTGTAGCAAGGAATCTCGATTAGTTTTATTTTCGTAGATTTTGTAATTAGCAGGTTAATTCTTGTTGGCGCTTATAAGTTGTGCTTATGGAAGTTAGCTGTGGCATTAATTGCAGATAGGGAATCGGTGCAGATTGCATATCTACTTTTATACCATTCACACATAGTGTGAAATGGTATTATCAGTTTGTCTGAAAGTTTGTAACGCATTAAAGGAGGATCCTAGACCTCATAAAGTATATATATTCTTGATCAGCGCGACGAGACGTGTCCGTCTGTATGTTGTTGCTCATTTTTTGGGAACCAATTTTATTGCTATCCAGTTGAAATTTTCACCATACACTTATTTATATTGCAGTTTAATAGAGTGTCAAGATTGCCCCCATAGCCCCCATACAAATCCACCGCCCACTTTTGACTTTTTGTATGAAAAACTTTTTTATTGTAGTCAATATCAACTTAAAATACCAATATTTGGGGTAGCCCCTATACAAACCTACTGCCCACTTTTTTACTTTTTTTATGAAAGATTCTTTATTAAAGTCAATATTGGGTTTAAATGCGAAATGGTGCCATTTTATAGACAGCCGTTTATCATATAGAGACTAATGGGCGTGTCCCGCACACTTTTTGAGGCAGTCCCATACAAGCCCACAGTTCACTTTTATGCATTTGTATGGAAAAGGTCGATATCAACTTGAAATTCGATATGGCGGCATCTTACACATCAACTACATTGCTTCATACAGATCTACTAATGGGCGTGTACCTCCCACTTTTTAGGGTAGCCCCAATTTATGTTTTACAATACTATTTAAAATTTCGTGTGATTGATATTAGAGCTACGGTTCAACCGAAGTTAAAGTTTTTTCTTGTTTATACATTATTTTATGGCTGCGTGAATTACTATGATTTCTGCTTGGAAATACTGTTGAGTAGAGGGGTAGAAGACCAGCTTTCAGTGATACTGTTTCGTTTGAGATTCTGTAATTTGGAACAATTTGGATATCGATCAAGACAAAGTTATTGTAACTAAGAAACCTTTTCCTTGTCATTTGGATAAAATGAACGGTTTCACACCATGCAAAAGATCAGTACGTAGCGTATACTATGTGCGGTGCAACATCCCTTTTGTTTTATTATGTGTACTGTGCGTGGTACCACTCACTTTGCATTGGAGCTTCTTTCTCGCGTAGTTCTTTACACTTGTACCATATTTCATTCAACTGCTCACTTCTATGAGCGCGCATCTCTAGATGTCTGTGTTATATATTTATATTAAAAACATATAATCTGCATTAACACTACTTTTAATATTAGTATATATTTGTATGAACTAATTACCGCAGTCTGAACTTACAGCGTATGTTACCTTTAGTCATGTCTATTACTGTTGAGTAATGGTGGCATATGCTGAAAGTTTGGTCTCTTGACTCATCATTATCGGATTTAAATATATGCATCTTTGTATCTTTGATATTTGTAGTCCTATAATAATCTATGTGTTTGACATAATTACAGCAGTTCGAACTCATTTCATGCATGTCCTCTACACGAGACCTTACTGTCGCGTATTGGGCAAGAACGAAGAGTGTTTGGTCTCTTAAGTCTTCAGAGTTTGAGTGTATCCATCGATTTGTTGAGATTTTTTATTCTTTAATGATAATGTAATAAGTATCTGCTGAGGAATGAAGCAATCTAGTGTTATGTAAAAAAAAAACAAAAATAATAATTATAAAGAAAAACAAAAAAACAAACAGGATGTGTGCGGTCTTGAAAAGTGTGCATATACGGGACAAATGGGCGTTGCGGGCGTGCCATCTAAAGTTTAGTGGTGTGTTTGTATGGAGGCAACGCCAAAAAGTGTGCATGTTATATTGATTTCATAAACTAAATCTGCGTATGGATAAATAAACTCTAAAAATACAACATTGCTGGCCGTAGCTCTTATATTTCCTGAAATCTGTTGTTTCATATATCCAGACTGACGGCAGGACAGACGGACATAGCTAAATCGACTCAGTTTCCAATGCTGATAATGTATATATACTTTATGACATCTGCAACTTTATTCTGCCTGTTACATGCATTCGAACTAACTTATTTAGCCCTTGTCCCTTCGGGTATAAAAAAATATGTATTTAATACACTTTAAAACTTTTCATATGCTCCTAAAATGTGCAATGGGTTTCCGTGGCGGTTGGGGAGTTTCTAATTATATAAAGTGTTCAGTTCCAGTTAAAAATTTCTTTGTTAAAGAAAAAACGTTTATTTTTTTATATAATTCACAAAATTGGTTTTTCGCACGTTACGTTCTCTGAGTTTCGTGAGTTCAGCGAGGTCGAAGTCATTTAGATAAGTATTTCGCTTATGGTTATAAAAAGTTATCATAGCAACTTTTAAAACTATATTTCAAAGCTTGAGGGAATACAGTGCGCACAGACAGACGGACATAGCTAGATCGACTCGTCTCGTTCTGCCGATCAAGTATATATGTACTTTATGGGGGTCTAATATGCTTTCCTTAAGTCTAAATTTTGATACAATTCAACTCTGCATGAAGAGTATAATAATGTGAAAAGTGGGCAGGGGTTTTTATGTGGATCATTTTCAATTATGATCAGCCTAGGGTGACAGGCAGTTTCCATACCAAATTTTAGATCGATATCTGAAAAACAGAGAGTCTAGTACGTATTGTAACAGACTGAACGTTATGAAATTTATATGTGTTACTATACCAAGGAAGCCAGTGTATAAAATGTTTGTGATAATGTATGTAACAGGCAGAAAGAGGCTTGTCAGACTCAATTATCGTATTCTTGATCAGCATCGGAAGCTAAGTAAGATATAGGCATGTCCTGTTACATGCATTATACTGTTCGCATAATTCAAATAACATGCATGTACGTCCGTCAGTCCGGTTGTTTGACAAAACATATCTACGAGATTATAAGAGCTAGAGCTACCAAAGTTCGATTTTTAGTTTCTATTTATTATTACGCAGAACGTGTTTATAAGCGATATGTCACATCCACTTTTTGGGGTAGCTCCCACACCGCACACTTTTTTTCTTTCGTATAAAAAACTTTTTTATTATTATCATGATCAACTTGAAAACTGACATGAAGTCTTACTATGGATAGATGCTTCATATAAATATCAATGGGCGTGTCCCGTCGCATTCAAACACACCGCGCACTTTTGTGTTTTAGTGTGAAGAACTTATTTATTACCGTCAATAGCTACTTTAAAATGGATATGGTGTATTACTATGGACAAACGCATCACATAAATATCAATGGGCGTGACTTGCTCCACTATTAGGTGTAGCCCTTATACCAACACACCCAATAGCCATTTTTCAATAGATATGGAAATGGATGTTTATGAAAGTGACCCCTACCCCTATCTTACTTATTTGTACGTTTATTTATTTGTTATGTTTGTTACTTTTTTTAGGACTTTGCGTAAACTGCATGCTAAGGTTAAGACGTAATAGAATACTATTCACCAAGGTTCTTTAACGCCGGAAAAATTAAAATTATTATACAACAAAGGTCTTGGAATTGTATTATAGCATTGGAACTAAGTAAGTATTTAATATTTATATATTTAATCATCTCTATGTACATTTAAAGCTTAAATACAGAATATATTGTAAATTTTATTAAGCGACCTATGTTATGTATATATAAATTGTAGCTGGCTTAAGATCACTTTTACACAGAAATATTTTTGAAATATTTAGCTCAATGCAAAGAGAGAATAATAACAACTTTTTGTTACACAGAAAAATGTTGCAGACTTGTTTTGTACTCAGCTACAAAGTTCTCATCAGCCTACTGTTCGCATAATTAAAATTTTTGCTACTTATATCAAACTTCTCAGGAAATCCGCGCTGTGTATTATATTAATTTATATATATCCAATGATAAACACGTTCAACATTCCAAGCATGCTAAGCTTGTAACGCATACTATGAATTTTTACACTGATTAAATTTTTACAATTAGAAATAAAATAAGAAAATATTCTTAATCCTTAAACACCATGATGTTATGCATTATAAATTGCACAAAGTTTAGATCAGAGAAGCGCATATAAGTCTCAAAATTTCTTCAAATATAAACATATATCATATATCACATATATCACATACAAAAAAATAACTACAACAAATAACTCATCTCAAATTGATCTTATCACGCTAATTCCCATTTCCTGTTGCCAAAGTCCGTCTCAAAAATGAACGATGAACGCGTGTTCCATAATTTCTTGCAAACAAATTTAAAATGATTTACCTACAGCAAACTTGCTAAGGTCATTTTTTTCGACAGCGCTTTATAAGAATTCTTTCATTCATAAAAAAAAATAAAAAAATAAAAAAAAAAACTCCAAAAACAAATCCACGAAAAATCTTAATGAAAATCTAAACTAAATTAATGAATCGTTTCGTGTCGCAGTTGTTTCTGTTAATTCGTGCTCGATTCGCAGTAAATGAAGAAACCATTGAAACCACCAGCGTCACCATCAAGTTTAATGACATCCAGACGATGGCTTCGAATTGTTGCAGTATGAATTGTTGCCACCGGTGTTTGCTTTTAATTGAATCGAGTTGTTGTGGCTGTATTTAGTTGCTTGTATTATAATAAGTCAAAAGCAACTATCTTTTAAACGTATGTTGATGTTTATATATATCATGTTGAAATAGTGTCTGCACGTTTGTACGATGTTTTTTTTTTTTTAAGTTTAAAATTTTTAATATTTAAATCTAAACGAGTCTAGACTTTTGTAATACTTTGTATACTTGACCAATTCTAATGATACACGCCTCTCATTAGAGTACAATCAAATTTTGAGCAAACTGCATCATTAGGTTTGTGTTTGACCCTCATTGAAAGCTGATACAAAAGGTAGACTTCGAAGCTGTCACACTATTGCGTTTAAAATCAATTTCGGCAACCACCTCCTTTCTGCTCGTCTGTCTGTAGTTTATATTCGCGCTCAATGGCTGTTAAATTCAAATATAATGATGCAGGTTGATCCAAATTTGACTGTCTAATGATAGATGCTACATGTCAGAAATAAACTTGTTCAAAAACTAAATTTAAGCGCCATCCGACTACACCCGTAGAAAGTTTTCCTTTGTTTAAAGTTTGTTCTTGGAGTTGTTAACGTGTCCGTAATTTGACGAGAGGCTCATTTGAACTGCTGCATGCATCTAGTGCTTTGCAGTCTGCTCTTATCAGACTACAGGTTTTCTCCATATCGCACCAAAATCAATGTAATTCTTAACTATATTCTGTACCAGTTTTTCCGTGCCTTGTTCCACATAATGGTTATAGAGCTCTTGAGAGTCTGTTCGTCAGATAAGTGGCTTTTTTTTTCGTGGTAACCAAAATAGAGAACAATAAAACGCAATTTTAGGCAATTGAGCTCCATGAAAATGACATGGTGGATTACTGGTTTCAGCAGAATGGCGTAACATGTCATACTGCTCGCAAAAAATAGATTTATTGAAGCAGATGGTCTCTAAACGATTGATTTCGGAAAATTGTGATTTCTACCGGCCAACCCATTAACCAGATTTGACTATACCAGACTTGTTCTTGTGCAAATATTAGCCCAATTCCAGTGGAACATACATAAGGAATCCCAGGAATTTTATCAGATCTTATCTCCAACAAAA
Source organism: Leucophenga montana (assembly GCA_035044765.1). Classification (NCBI taxonomy): domain Eukaryota; kingdom Metazoa; phylum Arthropoda; class Insecta; order Diptera; family Drosophilidae; genus Leucophenga; species Leucophenga montana. Next base: position 1,708,376 of record JAWNNQ010001372.1, read on the forward strand.
TTCTGTATCTGTCGGATGCATATAATATTTTCAACAAAAAGACTAAACAAATTGTAAAGTTTAAAATTTACATAACATTAAGAAATCTTAAAAAAATTTTGACTTTTATTAAAATTATTAAAAAAAAATTCGGTTACCGTAAATATACAATAACATTTACTTTTCGTAGTACGGTAATATGGGATGCAAACCTTTTTACATGTGCTTGTGAGTAGAGATCTAAAATGTCTCACTAGTATTTGAGTAGGTGATAAACGATGACAGATTAGCTGTCAGAGAAATTTCAATTTCTTTGTTTCTGTAATAGCAAAAATCTCCAATAGAAACACCTTTCTCAAGAAGGTAGTTTAAAGCAATACCTTTTCTCAGTGTTCTCCACAAATATTTCTACACTACACATCAACTTTGTGCCGTCGGTGTAGATGTAGAAGTTCCATTTGTCCAAGTTTCTTTTCCAATTAAATATAAATTGATTAAAAAGAGCCTTCAAAAAGAGTTGTGACAGTAAAAATTGTGGTGTAGAAGTCAGTGTGGTGACTTCAGATTTGGAGGCAGTGTCTTCAGATTTGGAGGCAGTGTCTTCAGATTGCTGATATCTGAGGACGGCGGCGACCCTTGGAGATGCCTACCTTTCTCTGAAGATTCACTGCTACTGACGCGTTTTCGTGTGAATGTACGAACGACATATAGCTGCAATCGGCTATAGAAATAGCACTTCAATAAATCGTATATACCGAAAAATCCCTTTACAATGCCGGATAATATCAACAGTATACAATAAAATTGTGTCGACCATTAAGCAAAATGTTTTGGAGCAAGTGCGAGTTGAAGTTTTTTAATCTTTTTTTTATATTTCTTCTCATTTATGTAGATAACTGAAAAGATGTTGGTGGCTTTAACTTCCGCGCAGTTAAAAAGGAAGAAAAAAAAAAGCAAAAATCGTTTAATGTATAATTTCCGCATGCGCTTTTTCATTTTTCCTATTTCAAATTAATTTTTTTTCCATTCGTACGCGTACACCGCTGCTGCCAGTCAGTCGAGAGTCAATCTATCTGTATCTGTAGTTGGCGTTTTCATTTTGCGGATATGAACGTTTTCTCACGTCTTTCCAACACGCAGCCGCGCCAGCAACAATTCAATTGTGCGCAACTGACTTTTGATTATGGCCAACTAAGTGCGTTAATATCTTAATATGTTGTTTAAGCTTGAGAAAAGAGTGACCCAAAGAAGGGGGGAGGGGGTAAAGCATTTAGAGCTACAGCGAAAATTTTTGAAATTTTTTCATATCTCTCCTTTTTTTTATATATATATATATATATATATTGTATGCATTTAGATAGCTACTTATATACGGAAAACGCCAACTTCCGGTCTGCGGTTCTCGGTTCTTCTACAATTCAAAAGAAAAGTTTTTATTTTGTTTTACTAAGTTGTAAAATGAAGAAAACAAAAAGCAACATTTTACGATCGGTCATTATATACTTCGACCTACCTAATCCTCTATATATGTATTGTAGTACAATAGAAATAAAAAAAAAACGTTCATCAATGAACTTGTTGGTAATTTGGTCCGCGAGCAGCGGGAATTGTGTGTGCAAGTTAGAAAAAGAAAAAAAGTTTAATTGATTTCTAGCCGCATGCAACATTAAACTTCACAATATGCGCTACAGAACGTTGAGCAGTGGCGTAATTGAAATTTTTAAGAAAAGGAGCATAGTAAAGGAGGAAGATAGGTTAAGTAATATTTGTACGCTTTATTCACAGTCTAGAGATTGGTAGTACGCTCTAAACGTATGGTTTGTTACAACCAAAATATGATGTCGTAGTACTCCTTTGTCAGGCAGTTTCTACAGCAACTCAATGGGTTGGAATGTTCTCGCAATGTTGCGCGGAACACTTCCATCTTTTATATACGAGTATATGTGAATTGTCCATCCATAAGAAGCCAGCCACCATATCCAATTCCATTCGTTAAAATGGAATGCAATAAAAAGTTCTTCATATTAAATACCAAAAGTAGACTCGACGAGCTGATGAAAATTATATACTCGTACACTTTATGGGGTCTACGTTACTTTTTAACTTTCAGACGAACTGTCAGCCGTGCTCCCATTTTAACTTGCGTTTTGCGTTTTCATGCGCAAGTGTATCATGTTACCTTTGAGCCTTACTTCAGTACGAAACCAACTTCCTTTGAAAGTGATAACAAACTCAATGAAATTTAAACAAGAAAAAACGTTAACTTCAATGGAACCCAAGCTCTAATAACATTCACACGAAATTTTAAATCGTATTGTAAAACATAAAAGTGGGGGTTTAAATAGCGACTACCCCAAAAAGTGGGCGGTACACGCCCACTAGTAGATGTGTATGACGCGATGTTGTAGATGTGTAAGATGCTGCCACCATATCGAATTTCAAGTTGATATTGACGTTTACCATGCAAATGCATAAAAGTGAGCTGTGGGTTTATATGTGACTTCCCCAAAAAGGAAGCGGGACACGCCCATTTGTATATGTATATGAAGCGTTTGTCCACTAAAATCCACAAAAATCAAATTTCTAGCTAATATTGATTTAAATGAAGAATTTTTTCATAAAAAAAAAACACAAAATTGCACAGTGAGTTTGTATGGGGGCTAGTCTATGCTCTGCACGTTAGTCTATGTTTGTTAAGCGGCTGTCTATAAAGAGGCACCGCATTGCATTTCAAACTAATATTGACTTTAATAAAGAAGTTTTCATACAAAAAGTCAAATGTGGGCAGTAGGTTTATATGGGGGCTACCCCAAACAGTTCAATGGGTCTCACCCATTAATGTATATGTCAAGCATGCATCCACTAAAAGTTACCATATCAATTATTAAGTTGATATTGACTACAATAAAAAAGTTTTTCATACAAAAAGTCAAAAGAGGGTGGTGGGTTTGTATGGTAGCTACCCCAAAAAGTGGGCGTGGCGGGTCAATCTTGATACTCTATTAAACTGCAATAAAAAGAAGTGTAAGTGTAAGTGTAGAAGTATGCAAAATTTCAACTGGATAGCATAAAATTTGGTCCCCAAAAAATGCGCAACAACATACAGACAGACGGACAGACAGACAGACAGCTTATCAAGAATATATATATTTTATGGGATCTACAAATCAACCTTTAATGCGTTAGAAACTTTCAGACTAACTATATGTGAATGGTATAAAAATCTGAATGAATCTGTACTAAAGACGCAAAACGCTAAAGTATGCATATTTTAAAAAAGCTAGTTAATCGAAATTCCAGGGTTTCCATAGAATAAAAAGCTGGTCTTGCTGCTTCAAACCCGAAATGATTGCTTTGAGAACTGAAAGTTGTAGACTTTCAATGTAAAGCACATATTCGCTGAAGACAAGTGCGCAATATTCAAAACTATTGATATTGGTCACTATAGGCTCCAGCCGTAGTTGAACATTGTAAAAATCATCAATACATTGTGGGCTGCTTTAGTTTTAATTTTTCTCTCACAAGAAGTTAAAATCAATCAAGAATTCGGTGAAGAAGAATGAACATTCCATTTCAGCAAGATGTCACACTTGCTCATAGTGCCAGAAACACACAGGGATAGTGTAATTTTCCTGAGTTTTACAGATCACACGAATAGTCTACATACTCGATGGATCTTAATCCAATAGAGTGCATTGTTTGGTTCATCGTGGGGGTTAAACCTTGTGATGAAACGCATTCAAATCAAACAGATGCATTTAGGGATTAACAAACACTGCAGAGAGAAAGCAGTCGAAGATTTTACGAAGATTTTGAAGCTTTGTGTTCGAATCAGAGATAAGCACTTCGGATCGCGATAAATATAATATTACAGTGGCATTAAACAATCAGTTTGTGAACCGATATTTATTCACGCTGTACAATCAAAACATTTTTCTTACAATTCCTTCAATTGCTAACTACTATTTTCAACAGACTCCATTTAAGAGAACTGTCCACAAAATAAACTATAATATACTTCTTATCGCTTAATAGGAAATAATATAATCAGGACGTTATATTATATTATATCTCGAATATATCTTTTACTTTTTTTCATATGACCTGTAAAAAGAAACCCTAAATTAAAGTTAGTTTCCATATTATTTCTATTAAAGTTCTCGAACAGAGATATGCAGCAGTATACCCCAACAGTAAGTGCCAAATAAACCATAAGAGCTAGTGAGCACGCAATAAAGATAAAAAGCGTAATTACGTGCTCACTTTTCTGCACTGATTTTCCTATTTGAATTTGCGCACTCGTTATTTTGTTTTGCCTTTGCCTTTGTTTTGTTTTTAGAACACTACTCAAATTTGTAACTATACTTGTATCTTTTACATAATGTACACCAAAACTATCTCCCTCGCTCTACACCATTGTGTTTTAGAATACGCGTTCGTTCACTGGGTCATGAAATCCTAATTCAAGTTATAGGAAAATTCGCATAATAAACAGCAGCACAGGGCAACCAACAACAAGAACAACAACACAAAGTACACAAAAAAAAAAAACAGCAAATAAAAAACAGCTGCTAACTGATTTGTTTCCGACGACGATGATGTTGTGATGATGATGACGACGACTATGTCGTAGAAGTTTCCTGAAAAAGTTTACAATCTTTATAAAGAAGAAAAAAGAAAGAAAAGGAAAAATGAATTTGTTTCTTTATCTGTGACTGTGGCTACAAGTTTTTTTTTTTCACTATTTTAAACAATTTCCAGTGCGCAGTTGCCACTTGTAGCGCATTGCCACGCTTTAGTTTGCTTGTTCAATCGATTGCTTCCTCCCGGCCAGCTTCCACTTCCAACTGCTATAAGCTGGGCAGCTGAGCTAAGCTGAGCTCAGTTGCTGCTGCGTGTGCAGCATTTAGAGATTAACTCGTTTTATTACTCGATTGACTATAATATCTTTTATTTACGAGTGTTGAGCTAATTTGAATTTTCAACGTTTTATTTCAACTTCTTCATCGAAGCTGGAGACGACGACTCTGAGTTTACGGCGCAGCGCTGGCTACCCCAGTTACTGCTGTTGCGTTGCTCTTTATTCATATTGAGTTTTTTATACCCTATATACATAGTGTAGACGCTGTGTATAAGATTTATGCAAATGTATGTAACAGAGAAAAAGAAAAGAAGGCGTGGTAAATTACTTAAAGCATATCAAACGGAAACCATGTCCGTCTGTATGAGTGCAGAGTGCTCGGAGACTATAAAATTTTGAGCAAACAAACTTGTATATGCAGACTCTCCTAGGACTTGGTTAGATAGAGTTTATGAAATAAAATTAGCAAAACCAATACTATAAGGGGTATGTGGCCCCATACAAATTTACCAACCCTAAATTTTTGAATGAAAAACTTCTTATAGCGTAGATATTGAGCAGTAAACAGCAGATTAGTAAAAAATTTGCAAAATAATATGTAAGAACTACTTGCGAATTAAGTTTTAGGTAAAGGTTATAAAAAAAATGCAGCTAAATAGAAGCTTGAAAAACCAAGGATGTGGGTAGAAAGAAATAGAGAGTCTCATCAGAGCTAGCAGCAAACAATCACTGTGTTTTAAAGTTTGGACGTTCCTTAATGGTAGACAATTCATGTAAATAGATTAGGTACATTTTGCCAATATGCCACGTAAAGTTTAAAACTTTCAATAGAAAAAGCACAAATATTTAGGTTATTCCAGTGTTTCCCGTGACTCATCTGCCTTTTCTAGAAACATCAATTTTTCGATGTAGATGTCTCTTACATTAATCCTAACATGCCATCTAGCTTCAGATCGCCGTACATAGAATGTAGATGCCCAAATAAATCTAACATTCAAATGGAAAATCTTACACTGAATACAGGGTAACTCGCATTCGAGCACACTCGATTGCAGCGTGCTTTCTTGTTGCTGTATTTGCTACGATTTTTCGAACTGGCTTTTTGAAGATTTTCGATTGGATTTTTTATTTTACAAAAAAAAAAAAAAGTGTGCAACTTTTTTCGTTCCCACACTTTTACACGACAGGTGAATGGGCAACGAATTTTTTTTTTTGATTTTGTATCGCATGATTGTTAGATTTTATTTGAAAATTTTATAACGCACAAATTTTGATTCAAGAGCGTTCGATGAAGTTTACATGTTTATGTGGCTAAGCTGATTTCTGCTAGAACGAATAGACAAAAAAAATCAAAAATCTTTTAATAGTTTAATTTTTATTTGAATGAACAGTTAATTTTATGCGTTGTAGTATCTTTCAGAATGGATGATGCAGACTCTAGAGATGACTTAGAGTGCTGCTGTTGATGAGCGTTAATAATAGATATAACTACAACAACAACAAATACAACAATCTGGCAGTAGTCGCGGGAGTGTGTATATTGTTATTGTTGTAAATGATAAGCACAGCTAATATTAGTTTTTATATAATGAAAAAAAATGAATAAAAAATTGTTTGTTATAGAAACAAAAAAAAAAAAAAAAATATCAAAATCGAAAGACTTAAGCGAGCAACTTGCTGTGTCTGTGCATCGTTTATCGATTTTATCTCCCAAGCTTACGCAGTTGGTGAGCGAATGGAAAATTGCTAATAATGCGCTTATTAGTGACTGTGGAGAAAGCTACTGAACTGTTTTACGTAAAGTTCTCACGTATACTATACCGTGTATGTGGGAAGTCTTCATAAAAAACAAATTTTATTTTTATACCCTTCACACATTTTGTGGTAGTTTGTTACAAGTATTTCAATGATATGAAGGAGGCGGCAGAAAAATGTACGAAATAGACAAATTATAAATAAGAAACTTTGTTTTAAACTTATCGAACAGTCTCAAAAATATGAAGTTCTTTATTTGGGTAAAATTGTTTGCATTACTATCATAGCTACTTTTTGGAAAAGGCCTGCTTTTCACAAACTACTTATTAGTGCTTGAGATATTATATCAGGCATGTCGTGGCAGTTTAAGCTTATCTTAAATTGTTCTCCTTTTCATACTTGCATCACAGAAGATGTGACTTATTTATACGACTATATTTTCACAGTTTAACCTTTGGTTCTTAAACATTATTTTTATAATTAATCACTGGCATTGCTCATGTTCAATATATATTATTGTAGTTGAAAGGAAACTGCCTCCTAGTAGTCTCATAATTTTCAAGCCATTAAACTCGTTTATCTTCAGGGTCATACAACCCTCGTCACTTGTTTTCTATCGCCCATTGCTCCCAAACCAAGCAGGCTAGAGACTTAACTTGTTTTTTTTTTTTTAAATTTAAGTTGATTTTATTGTTCTTAATTGATCAGAAGAAAGATTTAATGTTAAAGCTTTAAGTAGTAACCAAAAAATGACAAAATACGTTGTCCTAATATAATCGAATATTGTTGTCCTGACGTACATATACTTGACGTGTCAACCATCCCCAAACATTTTCGATGGTATTCAAATCCGGTACGTAGGGCGGCTAGCTTAATAGCTTCACATTTATACGTTTTAACAACCCGGGCAATTTGTAGGTTATGACAGTATGGAAAGGCCTCTTTCAATATACCATTGTAAGATAACGCATTCATTGTAATTTCCAGTTGGTACACCTCCAAGTATGCTTTGCTACCAGCTTGGCATACAAAACTTTACCTATTCTGAAGATTATAATAAAAACAAATGAGTGAATAGTTTAGATGTTTAAAATTATTTATGTCTAGGCATGAGTGGAATGATAGAATGAAAACTAATTATTTTACTGTCTGCTATTAGACTATTACAAAGTGAACCATACACAATTGCGTTATCCTGCACATGTCTCTCGTGCTCTCACATGTTTAAGCCCAATAGAACTTGAAGTCATTCTAGAAACTTATCTAGAGGTATGCTTTTGATGCTGGAAGCCCATTCCAAATATATAAATACTTGATTTCATTTTAACACATTGTCGTCCGCGTTACAGAAGCATTATTTTACAAGGATGCTTTTCATACATTTGTTGCTTTTGTTGTAAACAGCGTACGAAGCTCTTCTTTTCACGTTTCTTTTTTTAAAGTATTGTCCTTATTATCCAGAAGAAATTACTTTCATTTACGTTTCTTTTAAACTGCGCTGCGTTCTTTTCACATTTCCAGACACCTTCTTTGCGTAGACCTTCTAAAAAAAAATAAAGCATAGTGTAATGCACTTCTAAATCAATGAAAACATCTGAAGCTTCGATGGTGAATACTGTGGGAACTGTATTGAATTGGTTGAATAGTTGTGAGTCGAATGTCTAATGAATTTATGAACGCGCTAGCAAAGTTGAAAGTTTCTCAAAATTTACGTCAAATGTTATATTCGACACTCAATTGTGTTCGATCGTACGAGATCATTCATATGTGTTAAAGCGTTGTTTGAAGCGCGCGTACTGCTTTTGTACTGTTTTCACCTTACAAATTGGTAAACGACTAACTGAGAGTACTTCACCTCGTGGTGGAAATATACATATAAATTTATATATATAGTAATCGTTGGAGCGCATGCTAGACGTCGTATAACTTTTGAACGCCTTGTTCGATCGTTATGAAATTTTTTTTGTACTATCGACTGTTTATAGCTATGTACCGATTCAAAACAAAAAAACAAAAAAAAAAAAATGTGGTCCCAGTGGTTAAAATACTGTTCGCTCTTAGCAACTTTTCAGCATTATCAAATGTGTGCACAATGTTAACTTTGTTCAATTGGGTCAAACTAGTATTTAAAGCTGGTTGCGCACAATAGTTAATAAGCGCTTCATTTGCAATTTCAAATGTATTCGTGCAAGACTCTTAAGTGTACTTAACATCCGCATCTGTAATCTATTCTCATAATACATACTTCGAATAATATTTTAAACTTCTGTTCAGACGTTTACATTTTTCTCAGATTCTTGTCAGATGTCTGGCACCATCTGAAGAAACTGCCTTTATTCAAAAATACATGAGTATTGTAGCGAATTAAAGCTTCGCTTTTGCTACTATAGTTATTTTTGTATTGCTTTCTTTTTTTAAGCATAAATCAATTTTAATTTTGATATAACAAACAAAGAAACACTTTCAGTTGTTTATAATTTAAGGACCACCTTGCATGTTTGCGAAGCAAAACTTCACAGCTGCACACTTCACGATGACAGCTTAATAAATTAAATTAATAATGAAAATCTTCATTCTAGATACAAATAAAATACGCTTGTTAAAAGCGCTTTTTAGACGACAATTTGCATTCTGTTGGCGCACATTTATAAATCCAATTAACACAAAAGAGCAAAGACTTCCTCAGCAGCTTTTCATTTATGGCGCATATCGTTTTTTTTTTGCATCTGAACTTAGACAGCAAACGGCGTAAACTTCTGGCCTACGTTTTATTTATTTTTTTTTTTACTTTCAGGCCTACGAAATGCAAATTAGTTTTATTTAATTAGCGTTTAAAAGGTGCTGCCTGCCTGCTTGCTTGCCACAGTTGCAGATGCAACAGACTCTTCAAACGCGTATTGCGTGAAAATTAAACGCTTCGTTGGTATTTATTTTCATTTTAAGCTTTTCCTATTTGCCGCCTTTATTTCTTTGTTGGAGAAGAGTCTGTGAGAACGCGAGTTGGTTGGTTGGTGTGCCAAGGTTTGTCACTAGCTTCGGTTGCTATCTTTAAGCAATACTAGATCTTTCGTTGCTGTTTGTTGTATGAGTTTGTATTTAGCTATTAACTTTTACGATTATTGCAATTTGATGTTTTCGTTTGGTTTCTTGTTCGTATCTGTTGCCAAATGCAAATGCAAATCAAAGCGCAAAATTGCTTTTTTTGTAACATTTGCATTTTTTCGATTTTGGCACTTTTAGTCTTTCGTTATGTGTTTAAAAAAAAAAAAACGAAAAAAAAAACAGTAGGTTAACTAGATTTCGTAACTATCTGTAGATAGCGTGCCTAAAGGTAACTAATATGTTGCCATATATACATTCTATAATATGAAGCTTTGAATTGCCATCAAATTCAACCAAAGAACTCACCGAATTTCAGCGGAAATTTGGCATAAAGCTTTTGAGTTTGGTTTTTCTCCTTTTCGCCCACAATGCAAAGACGTGGTGACTCTTGAAGTCCGTGTGCTGCCTCATACTCGAATATTTGAGGCGAAGAAAGCTATATAATTGGCTAACGAAACCTCTGCATCTGGTAGAGGAAGATCCGCTGTAAAGATAGATAATGAGATAGGTCCCAAAATTTTTAGTTAGATAAACCAGAATTCTCGAGAAATTTCGTAAAAAAGATGGGAATCTTCAAAAATTATGCGGAGGAAAATTACGTATCTTTTCGCTAAGACTCGTTTGCATGTGTTCAGGTAATGTTTTATGTATTCCATGTCAAAATAGTGCGACTTGACACTGAAAGAAAGGTTTTCACTGTTACGAATTGTATCGCTTAGGAAAATTATCGTGAAATTTTCCTGAAATTCGTCTATTAAAATGTCTTGAATTTCGAGAAGTTTTATTGACAAATCGCCTTAGTGTTGAGTTTTCCATTGTTTCATTAGCAACTTTTCCCAATTTGTCTATATTCAACATTCACTTTTTGCTACTTAAATGTATCATAAAACTTGTTTCTATTCTAGTTGTATTTTGTTTGATTATTATAAAAGTTAAAATCCTAATGAGTTCTAGTGTCGCTCTCATTCGTACAAACTTTTGTGATAAAAACACAGAAATGTGGCAGAACGTAGCTAACTGTAGCAATGGTAAAATGATCTGGCCCAAATTTGATCCATGCCATACAACAAATCTGAAAACTAAGAAAAAATTATTCGCTGGACTCTCAGCAATAATAACCGGGCACTGGGAATTGGAGAAAATTTGTTGATATCCCATCAAAGGAAACTCTGGTTCTCCGGGGCCAACAAATTGTTATTATTATTGTTTAGGACATTATACAACAAACGACTTAAAAAGTTCTATTGTTTGTCCTTCTTGCTTAGATGTCCTGTTCTAGTCCAATCTGTTGAATAAACCTTAATATTTTCGTAAGAACTAATTTTTTCAGTTGTTCTTCGATGACAAATGCCCGAAATACCTGAATACCCTAATACCCGAAATTTTCTTCCAGCTACTGTTTCACATTCCGCAACGATGTGCTGAAGAGTCTCTTCTCAATGATCGCAGAACCAACAACAACAAATGCAATCAGTGTCGGCGATGATGTCTACTTGCTGAATTAGACAACCACACGTCATTTCCTAGCAATTATGGAAACAGTTTTGTCTCTAAGAATCCTCAACGTCGAGTCAAGACACATCACCTGAGGCATTGGCAAGTAATTCAAAGCCTAAACTGCTGGAGAAAATCTTTTAACGAGGTGGGAATATATTTAGGAAAACTGTAGAGCTGATTAACTTCCCAGACTGTGCTCTCCGTCATAGCACCTTCCCGGTAGATATAGTGTTAGTATGGAAATGCTCAGGTGCAAGTTCCAGAAGAAAAATACTGCTATTCTTGGACAGATCTTTTTACGCAGATATTTCTGATATAACTAGTCCGAGAGATCTATCCAGCTTCGTACTTGCCACCTTTTGGTTTAGTGTCCTCTATAACGGGTGGCCAGGCTATATTTATATCCGTTGCGGTAACACAATAGACCGAAACCTATCTTAAGTGTCTTGAGGCAGTCTTTAGCTTCAATCGCTATTCTAATCCAACCTAATTCAGGTTTGTTCTAGATGTGCCAGTGTGGTAGGCCATGTGGAAGGCTGCCGTACGGCTATGAGGATCGTCTTATGGAAAAGAAAATTAGAAAGCTAGCACAAATTTTCAGAAGAGGTTTTAAGAAACTTCTTCAATGTAGTTCCCCCGCATCTTTAAATAATTTCTGATGTCATAACTGTATTTGTAAAATCGTTTAGCTGCAATAACAATTCGCATTAGGTTCTCAAAAAAAATAGTAACTTCAAGTGGGCATCACAAAGAGCAACCCACTCTGTTCTGTCTCTGTTCTAGGCATCTCAAAAATCAAAAACCAAATCTAGACATGAGCTGTCATATGCGACATGACTACTGAATTACGACAAAACGCTTGCATATAAAAAAAAATATCTTAAAAATGCAAGCGTCAAAGTCAACCTAAGGCGTAGCGAAAGTTTTTGCTGCCTATGATTAATTGACAATTTTGACATGCATTGAATTGATTTAATTACTATTGAAGACGCCGGAGTAACAGCAGCCAGGAACGCGAATGCATTTCATATATCAAATACCGAATTCAATGGAACATATTCAGCAGGCCTCATAATTTCATACATTCACTCACGCCGCTGGGGGTGCGGAAGCTGCCAACTTACTAGGAAAGAAAAATAAATAAATTTCGGAAGAAAAAAACATAAAATTCTAAAAAGACTAAAGTCGTTGAAGAAACGCTTGAGGCCAAAGTCGAAAGAACAACATATAATTTTTAAAGAGCAAAATTGGTGGCGGTGGTGGTGGTGGCGACGTCGTCATCGTCGTCGTCGTCTTATAAGAGCACTTCTTGAAAATATTAATGCGCAGGCGCAGCCAGATTTCAGGTAACATGAATCTAGAAGGGTGGTGGGTTGTTTTTATGCTCAGCAGCAGCGCAAGGGTGATCATTGACGTTATGCTGCATCTTTTGTGCGAGAAAGTTTTACTGCGTCTTTTGCTTGGTTTTGCCTGGCTGTATAACTTCCTCCCGCAGCCGCCGCACGCAAGGACGAACTGTGTATTGTAATGTTTTTTCAGTTCCCGCCAAAAAATGTACGAGGGGGTTGCACGGCGGGATGGATGGATGTATGAATAGATGTGTGTATATAGTTGGTAACGGGCGTTCTTGGCTCGGGCGGTGGTAGTTGTTCGGGTGGTTGAGGGATCTGTTATTTGCAGAGAGCACATATGAAGAGGGTGAAGTGATTTCTTTTGTCGTACTCGTCATTCGCGACCGTGGGAAGATTTCTTAGACAATTGCTAGCATAACTAAAGGTATTTTTATATGTCGCTTTTTTCGTCGGACATCTGCGCATAAAATCTGATTTTCGATGTCATGGGGTGTTAATGTTTGGGTTGTTGCTGCTGTTGTTATTGTCCTTTAAAAGCGCTTATGTACGCTACGCTACGTACGCTACTGTTGATTCATCAATTTACCTTGGCAGTTTAGCATACAAGTCAAGGTTGTACTGAAATTGAAATACCTACACAGAAAATATAAAATTTATTTCAATTGAAAATAATTTATTGTAAATTAAATAGCTACTTACAAAAAGTGTCTATAGCTTATTAAGCACCACTCCTACAGTTTAAACTGTCTGCCTGCTGCCGCCTATCTTTGTATACCTAATAGCTAATTACGCATGCGACAAAATTTACATAAAACAAGCTACTTAAAAAGCATACAAAGCGTTACAGATACATACTTTATTTTCGCTATGTCGTCTATCTTCATTCATTCATTCATTCATTCATTCATATGACAATGTCAAAGTGTTCGCGAATGCCAAACAACTTCATCAGCAAATCAGAAAACGTTGTAGCGCCAAAGACGACAACGACGACGACGACGACAGCGTTGGCGCTTTACGAAGGTGTCGCATAAGATAACAAGATACATTTGTATCTATGTATAAAGCTGTGCGCTGCGTATCAACAGACAGCTAAGTTAAAGTGAAGTCAAACGACATAGCAAAATGTCGTAGGTACATTTGTAAATATATATATATATATATATATATATATATATATATATATATATATATATATATATATATATATATATATATATATATATATATACTATGTATCGCATGCAAAGCAGCCTACAAGTGTCAGACGCCAGCCAAGACAGTCACAGTCGAAACACAGTCGAAGACGAATGAAATGCATGCGCAACAGTTGAGATGCATAGATACTTTTCATGTTGTTGCTGCATTTAGATATAGCCGCGAATTGGTTGCCACCTCCACAGCTGCTGCTGCTACTGCTGCTGCTGCTGCTGCTGCTGCTTGCTCCGCTTCAACAACGACGAACGCCAACACACCATTTTACAATAAGTAAGATACAAATACAAAAAACTACTATTCGTTGTACTTTGAGCTACAGATACAAATGCAATCTATACATACACATAGATACACAGATAGTCACAGCTCATACGTTCGCTCTTTTGTATGTATTCGTTTTGTTTCTTGTTGTTGTTGCTTCGAAAATTCTGTACGAATCGCGTAGACGCGTTTTTTTCGTTTCGTTTATTTTCCCTGCCCACAATTCACAAATACTAGCATAGTTATGCAAACACAGATGCACACATAGCCAACAAAGCGCGCACATGTGTCGGCTTTTGTTGTTGTATTAGTGCTTTTGTATCTCTGTGTGTGTGTGTGTGTCTGTATGTGTGTATGCACATTTGCTTTATTTCATTCACAAATTTGCTTTTTTTTTTTTTCTTTATGCTTCTTTTATTTTCATTTCCCTCCTTTTGCTACTTATTCGCGTAGTTTGTTTTGTAAACATACCGATACAAATGCACAGCTGCACACTGCTACATTTAGTTGTCATGGTGTGTGTGTGTGTGTATGTGAGAGAGAGAGAGAGTGTGCGAGCGTTTGCTTTGTAATGCATCGCTATTTCACCGTTTTATTTAGCAGGAGTTTTATTGTGCCGGTATTTGTTGCGTACTCTCAGCTCGAGAGCGAGAGAGAGAGACAGGCAGTTGCACGTTCTCTCTAACAGTGATTTGTTTGTATTGGTGTGTTAGTGTGCTCTTTCTCTCTCTGACTCTGGCTAGCAAGTTTATCCGTTGGATTTTATCCGTAACTTTAGTGAAGTTATTTTGGTTTTGTGTGAAAAATATAAATTGTTTTAAATTAAATAAAACAGTTTAAATATTATTATTTATTTTAATGTCTGAATTTAGATGTATCATTAATGCACAAAAGGCATTTCCCAAGAAGTTACATCATAAAAGCTTAAAAGACTAATTCAATAAGATCCCTGATATAAAGGAAATGAAATAAGTAAAAAAATTGTATATTAAAGATAACATTTTACACATGCTCTCCGTGGCTTAGTTTGCAAACGTCGTTCCGAAATATGCAGTAGGAATTTTAGACGTTGCCGGCCTTTTGATCCATTAATATTACCTCCATTTTAAATAGCACTATATACATTGGTTATAGCCTCTTGATGATACATGCTTTTCTGCTTCCGTGTCTTGGTAGAAGTAATGCTCGATGACGCAGTGCTTCCAAAATCTTTATCTGACAGCCACATTAAAGATCCTTAAATTTTTACTTAGTTATGAAGTTTGTGGGGCCGGGCTGGCCGCTGTATTCAATTGCGTTCACCTTTTTTTCAAGGTTGGTCAGATTTTTCGAGTTACTGCAGTTCCAGAAGTATTGCGCCCAAATGTAATAATAAAGAAGCTATTGTTAATAAAGGTTTAAATTCATGTACTGTGTTATTATACAGGGTGTCTCAAAAGAAAGTGTGAACGCAACTATACCGTGTGGCGCGGGAGGTATGTCAATTGGTAGCTTAGCTTTTGGTAATTTAGTCGCTATGAAACGTTTCTCGGGAGCGGACCGTGCGTACGTGAGTTTTACAAAAGCGGTAATTCAGCGACTGTAGCGCGTAGAAAATGCTGCAGTATTCGTCGACGTGTTCGTCATTTAAATGATGCGCCAAGCCCTCGACTCATTAGAAAATGGGTCGAGAAGTTTGAAGAGACCTGTTTAACGGTTCAACGCTGCAAAAATCCAAATCCGGGCGTCCAAGATCTTCGAGAACGTTCGAAAATGTAGACAATGTTACTCAGTCTGTTCGTGACAACCCGGACCTTTCGATTCGGAAGTGCGTGCTGTTGCTTTAAACGTGCATAGAACATCATTGTGGTACGCATTTTACACAAAGATTTAAAGCTGCACACCTACAAAATTCAGTTGATGCAGGAATTAAAGCCTCACGTTGCTAGGCAGAGGCTTGAATTCATAAACCAGATGATCTCCAGGAGAGGTGACATAAATTGGCCTCCATAAATTCCCGATTTAACCTCTATGGACTTTTTCCTGTGTGGTTACGTCAAATCTAAAGTTTTTGGCAACAAACCGACTTCCCTGGCACAATTAAGAGAAAATATACGTCACAAAATGGCAGCCATCACGGAGGATACCTGCCGAGAGCCGTCATAGGAAATTATAAAGTGCTCGATTAAATAAATGCCGTGATTGCAACGGTTTGCATTTGGACAATATCATTTTTAAGAATTAAATTCACAAAGTGTGTATTTTAATATGTATGTTCGGACTCAGTTACGAATGATATAATATCGAAAAACAAGAGTATCGCTAACTTCTGTGAAAACGAAGCTTCAATACTTAACTACGATTTTGTTCAAAAGTTGTCACATGTGGTGCATGTTTTATTCATGGCGTTTGCACTTTGACTGTGTCAACTCTGTCAAAGTGCAATCGCCAAAGTCTCACTCCGGATTAGCCACCTTCGAGATCATGGTTAATCTTATGTTACATATTAATCCAAGTAATATGTAACATGTTCATATCTCCCATATGAGAAAAAAGAAACTAAGCTATTCAACATATACTGTAGTAGTGTCAGTGAAATAAGAAATTATTGCAATGGGCAACAATTTGTATATCGAGTAGGCTGCTCACGCTGAAACTACTAGATTTTGGGTTAAATAAATCAGTTATCTACAGAAGTTGGTCGATAAAGTTTTGTCATAAATGGCCTTACTAATATATGTAAATATGTACATATCTAACGCTTACTCCACTAGTGGCACTCAACTATTCTCGAACAAAACCACTATAAAAATAATAAATAATTTCGATTATTAACTAAGTAAAATATATTATTATTATCTCTTATAAATATATTTCCTGAAAGTGTCGAGTGTGCTGGAGATTTCCAGTTACCCTGTATTTCACTTTAGGTGAGTTAGGAGTTCATTTTAACCATAGATTTCTATGAGACTAAATTGTATAGTGATCTGACCTGGGTCTATGTCTGATATTTTATTAAGATTGACATAAGATACTTCAAATTTGGCATTATAACTTAATGAACAACAAAAACAACATGAATTTTCATACAAATGGGGGCTAGCCCGTTAGTAATTTAATTTAATACAGTTTATCTGAAATGGGAATGGCAGAGTCAAAATTTGAAGACTCCATTGCTTGAAGTCGCGGAGATGTCGTCGTTCAGATGGAGAAACAAACAAACAAACACAGTTATGTCGACTTGTCTTTTGATATTTAATGCTGATCAAGAATATATATGTACATACGTTATACCACGTCTATTTTTAACTATAACATGAGAACAGGGTATACATTTTGAAGTTTTTTTTTTTTTTGAAAACCGAGACCCGCCGTTCCGATGGATGGATTGGCAACTCTAAAAAATTTTAAGTTAATTCTCCCATAAGACCCCTATTCGTAATATTTATCAAACTTAAGTAAAAAAAAAGTTAAAAGCAAAAAAATAAACAAAAATAAAAGTTTAAATTAAAATACGCCAAGCGCGCAAATCATCGTTTCAACAACAGCAACAAAAAAAGAAAAAAAGAAAAAAAGAAAAAAGTGGGAGGTGCAAACGAAGCTTCGAATGGCGATGGTGTCAGGCGACAGCGGCGTCGGCGGCGGCGGCTGTGCTTCGGTTTCATTGGCATAGAGCGCACATGGATGGCGGGCGTGTGGGGGCGGACCGCGAAAGTGTCGAGCAATTAGAAAACCCACGCAACAATAAAGAAATATGCACGTAGACGTACGTAAGTGTATAAAGTAAAATGGAAGAATAAAGAAACTACAAAAAAAAAAAAAAAACAACAGCAACAACAACAACAACAACAACAAAAATTGGAAACAATAAAAACGCAGCAAACTGTGAAACGACGAAGCACGAATCAAAATAAACAACTCAAAAAATAGAAAAACTTTAAGTTTGGTCGAGTCGAAGCTTCAATGCTCTGCATATGTCGGCACGTTTAATGTTACTGGAAATATTTCAACTTTTTTTGTAATACTTGCTACTTGTAGGTCTCTTATGAGTTAGGATGAGTTATAAAATCTGAAGGTTTTGAAAGTTAAGCTACGAAATAGTATGTACTAAAAATATAAAGCTGGAAGTAATGTGTATGTATCATCAATTTACTCTCTGAGTTTTAAAGATATTCAACTAAAACTTGTTATGGAAAATAATATTTGATATGACAACTTTTTATTAGCAAAAGTAGTGGAGTATCGATTTTTCGATATTTTAAAAGTATGTCGTATATTTTCGACGACAAGCAGTTTAAAGCAAATACACAATGATTGTCGAACAGATTCGGTGAAGGTTCGTGAAGTACATATTACAGGTATACTTGGGGCACAACCTACAGGAGTTTTGGCTGGTTTTTAGAATATTCCCCAAGTCGTGAAGCACACTAGTTTTATTCATATTTTTAACTTATTTTTGCAGTTTTTTAATGGTTATTTGTATTACACCAATTAATTTGTACTTCACGTTTATACAAAGCAAGGAATTTCATGGCGATACATTCGATCCTAAAAATATCACACCGATATATATATATATATATATATATACCGATATATATATCGGTGTGATATTTTTAGGATCGAATGTATCGCCATGAAATTCCTTGCTTTGTATAAACGTGAAGTATGAGATATTTTAAACATTTATATATCGGTCCTACTTCTATTTAAAAAGGGCACACCTCGTTTCCTATAAAGCATTTGTAGATACAAAGTAAACCCATTGCACATATTCGGATTTATATGTTTGAAAACGTGTTAAACCTTAAGTCTTTGAATGTGTCATAAGTGTACCTTAAGCATATTAACTCCTTTTTGGCATATAAACTCCCTACATAGTATGTAACTCTATACCTCCAGCTTAAATTAAGTATAAACATTTCTAACAACAAAATCAATAAAACATTTAACAGCAGTCCATATACGATACAGATATAGTCCTTCTATTTTTATTGAAACTTATTTTATAGAGTACAAATTTTAGTAGAAATGTTTCTTATATTAAGCCCAATGAAATATGCTAAATTTATAATTTGTACACAAATGGTAAAGTGCGTTTTTGTAGCCTTTTTTTCAATACAGAATAAATCTTATAATCATTCACCAGATATAAAAAGCCTTACATAGACAATCACGTCCGTCATACAAGCTTTGATAGTTCGAGTGAAGGGCATCATAACTATCATTGTAATCTAATAATCTATTCCATTAAAAAATGACTACACATCTATCTATACCATAAAATAATTGCTAGACTATTTTATTTTTTTAAATATGTTAGTTTTTTATTTTGATAGTAGATACTATATTGCTTAAGTGGCAACCGTCCATGTGTGCCAAATAATATATAGCAAACTATAGTAACACACTAAAAATTCCATAACGATCGGTCTAACGTTGCAGCAACATCAAGCGCCTGGTATAGTCATCATTTAGAGATTTTTCAAAAAGCAAAACTGAACAGTACAATTTTGAACATGCCAAAGTTCTCATCAGTTGATTTTTCGGGCTAATAGTTAAACATATACAAACACTTAATTTGATGTACCTTCTGAAAAAAATACTCTTTTATCGACGCAATCGTTTTAAATCAATTCCTTCCTGCGGAGTGATAACTTGAGTCTTGGGAACAGGAAAATGTTATGTCAGATTAATATACGTAGGTTTCTCGAATAAACCTTGTTTTTGTTCAAAGATGAGAATTTCTGCAATATATTTAGGAATATCAGCACTAGTCATGACTAACTTGTCTCATTACCAAAACATTGTGACTAAGTTTCTGCTCCGATCCAAACAAGAGCTCAAGCACGGTTGCTATCTTCCGGATGCTCACATAGAGATTTTAAAGCACTATTTCCTTTTTTTTCGCCCGTCATCAAGAGGTGAATGGACAATCAGAACGAGGCAAATCATCAACCACACTGCAGCACATTTTAAACTCTTTGTACCATACGTATGATTATGTTTTTTTTTTTTTTTTTTTTTTTAACATTGTCGAGGCCTAGTAGGCTTCTTTTGACATTTTCATAATACGCCTCATAAAACGTTAACATAAAATATTGTTGGAAACACAAAATTTATATTAAAATTTGGGAGAAAAATTGGAAATTCGAAATGCGCAGAACGCTCCAAACTCGAACTTGTTTTCCAAGTTATTACGCACGTTACATCTGACATAATTTCTGACAGTTGTATGTACTAACTTAGAGAAAAAAATGAATTTCAAGCGTGGTCCATTTTAAGAAGAAATTTTGTGTACTTTTTACTTTACATACAAGGTGCTTCGAAAAAGAAACAGGACTTTTTAAAAATAGCTGTTTCCGGTGGCGCCACCTATTGGTAGCTACATGCGTTGGAAAGGTATATCCTTCACTGACATCTTGTAAACATTTTATGACAATCGGATCACTACAAGCGAAGTTATCGTGCTAAAGTGACAGTATCTTTTGGGCATCGTTCGAAAAATGAATCTTCCTCATAATCCTCCCACAATGTCCACATAGCGGTTTCCTTTCATCGGCAAATGAAGTTTTCCAAATAGATAAAAGTCATTTTTAAAGAGTTCTGTTTCTTTGGCGACACATCTTTTAGATTGAGAGGATACCAAGTATACCCATATCTGGACTAAAATACTTCTCTTTGGAGTACGATTATTGCTTCTATTATTTTATATATATGTATATGAATTTACCTAGTTCGAGATAATTTTTATATTGAGAAATATATGAATACACGCTGTGATCTAAAAATAACCGAACTTTTTAGTTATAAAATAGCAAGTTTGAAAGCAAATATTTCTTAAAAATACAATCGATTTAACTCAATTCAACGTTTGGAACGCTCAACCAATTTATCCATAGACTTTTTAAACTCGTTTTTTGGCATGTTCTTTAGCACATGTTTCACGGCTTTTAGGGCTGCAATGTCATCGTAAGAAGCTGCTTTCATTGCAGTTTTCATTTTTGGCAAGAGAAAATAATGGCACGGTGATAGATCAGGCGAATACGGAGGGTGGTCGATGAGACAAATCTGTTTTTTTCATAAAAAATTCATTGACTTTTTTGGTCTTGTAAGGTGCTACATTATCATGCAATAAAATCAGCTGCTTTACTTTGGAAGATTCGGGTCTAACACGTAGAACTCTCGACCACAAACGATGTAAAACTGGTAAATAATATTCGCCATTGATAGTTTGATCTTCTGCAACAAATTCCTTGTGAAAAATACCCTTGGAATCATAGAAAGTTAACAACATTGCCTGCCTTGATGCTTGACTTGTGAAAACGTAATTGTTTAGGTTTTGGCTTGTCTTTTGACTTTTATTCTGCAGATTGTCGCTTAGTTTCGGTATCATCATTTAACTGTTGTGGACTAAAACATGCACAGTCCTTTCTTTTAACCAAATCTACAGTTAATATTTTGTAGATTTTACAGTTAGATGAATTTAATTCTTCTGCCAGCATTCTCACACTGAAATTTGCATCGATAGCGATTATTTCACTTACTTTTTCCACTAGCTCAGCACGATTTTAGATGCTTCAGGATGCTTCAGGTCTTGGTTCAGCATTTAAATCATCACAATAGAGGTTTAATAAAACCACATGTAAACTTGAGTACGACTCAAGCAAACATCATCATAAAATTTTTTTTTAACAATTCGTAAGTCTCAGCAAATGTTTTTTAACGAGTTTAAAACAAAATTTAATATTTGCTCTTTGTTCGGATTATGTTTTTACGACAAAACTACAAAAACTGCTGTTATTAAAACGTGTGTCATTTTGTAAGCTGTCAAACGATTAGCATGAACTTGGCTGCTTTCGAAAGTAGAAAAATATATCTTGCTAACACTGCGAAAATTCAATAGATGGCGCTACGTGTTCTATGATTTAAATTATAATTTTGGTTATTTTTAGATCAACCTTGTAAGAGTATGTTTTTTGTTTTTCAATGTTACAATAAACAGTTATAACAACTGTGCGTGCTTGCAGAGATTTAACTTTGAAAAGAGCTACGGCAACAATGGTTTCGAGTTCTACTAACACTGCGAAAATTCAATAGATGGCGCTACGTTTTCTATGATTTAAATTATAATTTTGGTTATTTTTAGATCAACCTTGTAAGAGTATGTTTTTCAATGTTACAATGAACAGTTATAACAACTGTGCGTGCTTGCAGAGATTTAACTTTGAAAAGAGCTACGGCAACAATGGTTTCGAGTTCTACTACGCACTCATCAGGCTACATATGTTTTTTTGTTTTTTTTTTTTTTGTTTTGGCAAAGATGTTTGTGTTTCGTGTATAGTATTAAGGCAAGTCCAGTTGCAAAACTACTAAGCTAGCTATTTTACTTTATGCGTTGCAAAGTTTATAACTTAATTAAAATACAATACACAAAATTACAATGCGTGTGAAGAGTATAATAACAAAGACAAAAAAAAAAAAAAAATTAAAAAAAAATACATACATACGAGAGCAGTAATTAAATAATTGAGTGTGAGATTTGTGCGTGTCGAAAATGTATTTAAATATACATAGTTATATTTAAGAACAATAAAAATAAGATACATATATTTATGTTTATATACCATACGTACGATAAGAAGCTGTATATGGTTCTACTGGTTTTGGAGTACGTTGTAAGCTATGCACTGACGACTCCATGACCAGTAAAACTATGCATAGCAACAATTCGACAGACAGACAGACAAACAAACAAACAAACATAAATTGACAATCAGAATCATCGGCACTCAAAAATTTTGCACGTGCTACAACAAACGACAAAATACGACGATGCTAAGCAGACACGAGCAGCTTGTGTGTGCGCGAGAAAGAGAGAGATAGAGAGGAGAGAGTGAGCGTGTGACAAAGAGCGCAGCAACAAACAAAAAACAAAAAAAAAAACAAAAAATGTTGTGCTCTCTTACACAAAATTTTATCCGCTAACAAAATGCTGCATGCATACTAATACACATACACATACCCAAGCGCTCGCGCTCTCTCTCTCTCTCTCTAGCGTGCGCTCTCAGCACAAACTGCATTTGTATGCGTATTTACGTGTGTGCATAGCTGTGTGGTGTGTAGAGTGCGTAGTAAATGTATTTGTGTGTGTGTATTGCTATTCTTACTTAGAAAGGCTGCTCAGCATTGCATGCCAGTGTCTTATAGGGCACTGTCGGTTCAACGTCATAGAACCGCACGTCGCGCTTAAACGTTGAAGTACACGACGAAGAACAACAAAAACAACAACAACAATAACAGAAAAATCGTAGAACGACGTTGTGCGTGTTTTTGTTTAAGTTTTATTTGAGATTTTTGAAAAAAAAAATTGTATAAAAATTAATATTATTTATTAAAAACAGAAGAAAACAAAAAGAACAAAAAAAAAAAAGTATCTTATAGCAAGAACTTGCTATAAATTTAATAGGCGCCTACTTTTTGTATACATATTGCTAACAGCGACGCCGACATCGACATCGACGCCGACGTCGATGCTAACGCCAACGCTTAAGATACAAGATACACTTTGTCTTTGTGTAGCAACGCGCGCGGAAAAATCTCTTCTGCTGCAGTGAAAATTTCCAAGCTACATTTTCTCGTTATTTGTTATTTGCACGTTGACGGTGATGTGCGTGCAACGCGGTTAAATGCAACAACAACAGCAAAAACAGCAACAACAACAACAACAACAACAACAGATACAACGACAACATTACGTTTATTAAATAAAATAATAATAAAAATAAAAATAAATAAAAGCGTTCAACGCATGTGCTGTTCAATAAATATCATAGAAAAGATATTGTATCTCAAGTGTTTGAAAAAAAAAAGAAGAAAAAATTTTTAAATATATAAAAAGCACAAGAATTTATAACAAAAGCGACGGCATATTTTTACAACTACTAACTTAAAAATCTAAAAAAAAAAACAACATACATTTTTTAACTTTTAACGCTTAAAATTAAAATTTGTTCTAAACTACAAAACAATCAACTACTACTACTTCAACTAAATAATATGCAACAACTTAAAACTAATTTCTTATATTAACAAATCAATAAGAACCAAGTAACTAAATAACTAAATAAGCAACCGAAGTGTACCTTCAAATAAATCTATAAATCTACAAAATTAATAACAATAAAAAATAAATGCATTATCGAAAGCTATAAAAGTATCTTTTTATTAAAACAGCAACCAATTTTCTTCTTCTACTAAATACTAAATCTTGCCAAATTTTATAAGCTGAAATAATTATTAATTAATACTACTATATTATACAATAAAGTGCATAAGCAGCAATTCAAGTGTCTTAAATAAATAAAAACTAAACTAAATAAAATGTTTAAATAGCTACAGATACAAGTTCGTTTCTTTTTGTAAATCTAAATCTAAAGCTAAAGCTAAAGCTTGCCAATTTCTATCAAACTTCAAATCGAAAACAACGCATAAAGAAATTCATATTTGAACAAAACAGTGTGTGATATTTTTGATATTAGCAATTAAAAAATATAAAAAGATACAAAAAAAAAAGATAAAAAAAGATAAGATAAAAATATTGCAATACTTATTGTAATACTTAAGTGTAAAATAATAGCTACATACTACATTATAAAAACAAATGTGAAACAGCATATTAAAGTACTGAAGCGTTAAATGTTTAATTGCGCTTAAAAGTAGGTGCTAAGTACTTTAATAGAAATACAATACAAACAAAAGATACAACAAAAAGAAGATACAAACTGCTTTTTTCGGAATACATTTGTTGGATTACGCACATTTTGTTTTATTAACTGTAGAGCGAGAAAAAAGGTAAGTTTTAAACGAGAGACATTAAAGTTTATTAGCAAAATATAAGCCGTCGGTTTTTAATTTTTGTTGAAGTACATTACATAATGTAGCGCGCTATGTAAGTCTAGTTTGTTTTCGGATTGTAGCAGTTACTTAGTTTTTATAGCTACTAAATTGCTTAATGCTGAACTAGATATGTGTCATGTGACTAGAAATTTACATAGTAATATATCCACTGCTTTTAGTTGATGACCGCTTAAGGTAGAGTTTAAGCAGAACATTTTCTTTTTTTTTTATACTTTTTCAATATAACTGAATGCAGTTGTTTATTTGAAGATACAAAAAAAAAAAAACACTTGTACTTTATACATTTATACATTCTCTTGCAGTTGCAGTTGCAGCATTTTGTAAAAATAAATGAAGTTCTCCAGTGCTCCAGTTTCTGTAAGCAATTCAGTCTGAATTTGTCTGAATTTTTAGTTTATTGTTAGAACCTTTGTTAAGAAGATTATTAAATAGCCTAGGACAGACACGTTTGTCCATAGTATATAAAAGTTAGACTTACTTTTAGCAGTTAATAACTTTTGGCTAGTTCAGTAACGGCTAATTTTTCACTCTATAAGTTACTAACTTCCACATTGATTTTAAAGCATTTACATTTTTGGTTGAATCTATACTAATGCTAGCCAACAAAGCTGATGTTTAGTTAACTGAGCAGATTATTAAGTCAACTAACAAACAATCAAATAAAACAATTATATTAAGCATGAAAAGAGGGGAATCACCAACATGTTTCATTGTTTTCACCTTTTTCAATTTTTGTCAAAAACTGTTTTCTGTTCGCTTAAGCGAGTTGTTTTGTATAATATAAAAACTCAGCGTCCGGTTATTGGTGTGCATTTTGTTTGGAAAACATTTAGCAAAAACTTCTGTCTATGATATTTGACTGTTTACGGTAGCTGTCCACTTATGAAGTAAAGCAACACATTTCTCATACTGCAAGGCAAGTACATAGTTTCGAAACTCTACAAATTTAAACTAAAACTGTCAGTAAACTCAACAAAAAAAAAAAACCGATTAAAATTACGTTGACGCATGCTATAAGTAGCAAAATTTGACTGATGAGAACTTGTAGCTGACTTCGAAACACATGTTTGCGTAGTTTGAAATGCTTTGTGAACAAAAGGTTATTTTCTCTTTTCACATTGTCAAAATATGTCAAATATTGCGCAATGTAAAAATGATTTCCAAAATATTTTAAAAATATGTAGATAATTCTATGAGTTTCCTAAGTAAGCTTTTATTATTATCATCAATTTTTTGGTTATTTTCAATTTTAATGCTCAGCACAATATTCTGCATCGATTGTCACTTCGTCTCGGCTAGAAACTTCAAAACTAAATGATTTACTATTATACATAACTCTTAGATTGTCTAGAAAGAACTTCCTGTATATAGTAAGTCTGCTTCTGCTGTATGAGTTCTTCCAACACAATGAAGATGTTAAGTAGGCTTTTTTAGGCATTATCTTTTAGCCATGTAAATTTTAAGATATTGAGATGTTGCATAGTTAGTTTCAGCATTTTGGCAGTAATACCAACTCTAACTAGCTTATGCGCATCGAAATTGCGCACAATTCCTAGGTACACCCAAATAAAGTGCATTCGGAAGTACTATGCCAACTCATTTAAAGACCTATGTGTATAGTCTGCAGAAAAATTGCTTTCAAGATGTCTGAACCTTCAGATCAATCAGTAAATAGATTTCTGGTATTCTTCTTGTAGTGTGAAGGTAAGCTTTGATGCTAGTGAATGTGAGGCTTTTATTATTTCATAGCGAATCTTATAGAAAACCACAAATTTAACTCTTGTTTCTTCATAAAATTTGTATACTTTAACTAGTACAATTTTGAAAACAATACCAGCAGCTAATGAGCTCTTTTTTAAGCACTTCTTGAGTCGCTTAGTCTCTTATCGATGTTAAGACATCTAGAATCTAGAAACCAAAATGTTGTTTCATATAATCTTTATGAAAGTTCTTCATGCAACTTCTTATGTCTAAAGTGATGCAGTATTTTGATTTAAAAGACACTGGGCGCAATTTCAAAAATTCTTACTGCACAGCAGTAGCTAAATCTAGCAAATAATTGTCAATAAAAGCGATTATCCGGCTTGCAATGTAATTTTGTTATTTTACTAGTTCAATTTGATATGCGAATCGGTTCGATGTTATTGCTAGGGCTGCCAACTCGCTTAGTTCTTTGATAGTGAATGCCTTAAAGTGCTTTTCGTTTTCTGTAAACTGAGTTCCTATCGCAACTTAACTTGTTAACTTGACATATATATTGTGTAATAAGAAAGCTTTTGCAAAATGTAACAAAATTTTTATGAGATATTGTTTGAGTGATTTGGAAAATAACACCCAACTATAACGACCCGTTGTGTTACTTTTGATTATGGTTTTTTAAGCTGCCTCTGAGCACTCAAATGCGTTGCACAGCTGTGTAGTAGTTGAGTAAGCGTTACTTCTTCTCATATGAGTGTAGTAGATAACTGATATCAATCTATATGCGCTGAGCACTTAGCACTTCAATTTTGCTGTCAAAGCACACAGTTGAGAACTGAAGAAGTTGAAAATCTGCTTTAAATTTGAAACTCTGTATTTTTATAGTAAAGCCTTCAAAGCTGTTTGTTTTATTGAAAAATTTTTTGCCATCTATTTCTTTATTACTCTTGAATACTGAGCAAAAATTATTTCAATTACGATTTATAATTTCTACTCTAGTTTGTCTTAATATAAATATTCCAAAGCCAATGAAATAAATTCGTAGCAAACGAAATTTGATTGCTATTTGAAATTGCAATATTTAAAGAAACGTGTGTGTGTGAGTGTGTGTGTGTGTGTCATCAGATAGCGCCGGAGACATCAAATTCAACAGCGCAGCGGAATTTTGGCGTCAACTTACAACCTCAAAAATGAATAAAAAATATTACAGCAGACAAAAGAAAAAATGATTAAAATTACAAAACCTCCACACACAGCAAAAGGCATATAAAAACTATATATTGTATTATCAGCAGTTTTCAACACAATATCTCAGATACCAATGGCCAAGAAGTAATAATTTTAATGCATAATTAACTAACACTTACATTGCTGAGTTTTTGGTGTTAAGTAATTTTTATGTTTTTCTTCGCTATAAATCAATAAATATAATTAACAACGTCATCATCAATACACACAGCAGATTTTGCTCGTCATTGAGACGCCACCGACGCCATCAATGATCGACAATTTATTTCAATTTGTTGTGCAATAGCAAAACGCCAGTTATTCTAAGTATCTCTATATACAATATACTCGTACTTGTATATAGTATTTTGATTACTTTTTATTTATTTATTGTTTCGAAATGACAAAAATAAAAATAATATTGAGTGAGAGATACTATATGCTATATTCAGTAAGCGATGGCTTCCTTACTTACTACACCTACAACAAATCGCGAACGATCCATCGAGCGACAACGATCGCCCGATGTGTTTTTGACTCGTACGTCATTTTATGTTTCCTCTATCAATGAATGGCGGCGACGGCATTTTAATTATTTGTAGCTGATAGCAAAAGCTTCTGCTGCTTCTGCTTCAACTGTCATATATAGATTTATAATACTCGATCGATAGGAATGAGATTGATCGCACGATCTACTTACATTGCTATGTAAAATCTTAAAAATGACGCATGTCAGCACCGCCCTCGTAGCAATAACAAATGGAGGGCGGTGGCGTTGGAGGCAAAATCGTTTCTATAATTTTTGTTTTGTTTTTTTTTTTTTTTTTTTTTGACAGATTTACTGATGAAGATGTACACTTTGAATTTGTTGTTCTTTTGTGCTTGTTGTCGTCGTCGTTATTGCTGATTGTCAAGTTTGACGTCAATCACCGCATTGACATCGAGTGTGTAGCGTATTCGCCTTTTGGGCCATCATTTGGCATATGTACATAGAAAGTACGTGCATATGTCTGTAAGTTCGTTCAGTCGGTTCAGTCGGATCATTCAAATTGCGCTCATTGTCGCTATTTTTTTTTTTTTTGAAATTGATGCTTGTTTTGAAATACTATTTGTCGTTATAGAATATACGCAGATTTATATATATATATATATATATATATATATATATATATATATATATATATATATATATAGGAATTATGCAGATAGTGACTTATTAAGACTTTGAATTACATTAAATCTTGTGTACCAGTGCCATAGTTAGCATATATTCCAAATAGTTCTGCAAAACTTACTACTTTGCATTTTAAAACTAGTTGAGAATTATAAACGCTCTTATGTGTTAACTCGTAGCTTATCATACGTAACTTATTTAACTGTTCTCTGTTATATAAGCACTTAAATTGCTGTGCTCTCTGAAATAACGCATGTATTGTTTTCTTATAAAACGGCGCAGCTGTCTTCTGGTCTACGTATATGACTTTCCATACTGCTAACTGTATACAGTAAGTTGTATAGAATGACAGAGAGAGAGAGAGAGAGAGAGAGCGAAAGAGAATTATGCTTGTGTCACTCGCAAGTGTTTGCTGTTGTTGTTTGCTACTATGTCTGATACTACCTCTTTCCCTCTCGCCCTTTCTCGTCAATATGGTTCTAGCTGAACGGTCGTTTTCATACATTTACTACTCAAGTTAGCCATAAATAGCTTCGCTTTAAAAATGTATTATTGTACTAAAAAATCGAATAGTAGTTTATTAAATATATTGTTCAAATTATTTAAAGCCATCGTATTAAGCTATTATACGTTATATCTTCTCTATCATATGCTTCAACTTTGGCACTTTCATAAAATGGCTTAGTATATAAAGTCAACTTCCTAGATACTTTTGGAGTCTATATAACTTAAAGGCTTTAAAACAGAACCTAGATTTTTTCTTATCAAGCTGACTTTGCAGAGTTCAGCACAACTTGCGTTTGTGTACTATTACGAGACCTTGTGAACAGCCCAAATATATATTTAGCTGTATTTATTGTAACTATATTAAAAAGAATGTAAGATTTTTACTTTTTCATATAGTGTGTCTTGAAAAGATATTATTTATATTTTCCGCACATCAAAACACACACACCACACACACCACCTACTCAAGCCAAAAATGTATGCGCATAAATCAGTACAATTAAAGTGAAAAACTTTTAATTGCAAGTCGCGATGAAACTCAGCAAACAGCAACCCGAAAATGGAACGAGGCAAAACCCTTTCGCAGATTTTTTTTATTTATTTTTTTTTTTTTAATTGCACAAACCAACTATTTGTATGCGTAGTTAGTTAGCTAGCTAGCTAGCTAGCTAGATAGATAGATGGTTTGGTATTCAAAAAGCAACCATCTAAAGTAAATGAGCTGTTGCGTTAACAAACTGCAGTAGAAAACGGTCAAAACTATGTGAACTATGCCAATTGGCTACTACACCTTACGGAGATGTGTACGCCGATGCTGTTCATGTTGATGATGATGACAGTAGTGAGCCAATGTACGGAAAGTGTTGCTTGAAAAAGCAACTAAATGCCATAAGTCTGACAAATTTGTATGCACGCACTTCAAAAGTGCAATATTAATTAATTCCAGCATACTCGGCGTCGTCGTCGTCGTCGTCGTACAGCATCAGCAGAGCATCAGCATCCAAGAAGTACAAGTAGTTTGCAAAATGCTGCAACTGGTAACTACTACATGTAGCAGGCTGGCAGGCAGGCAGGCAGGCAGGCAAGCAAACGACGACCAACCGACGACGTGCACTGACTGAATCAATAGTCTGGCAATTAAATTGTATGTCATTCATTGGTAATTTATACCTTTTTAAGACATGCGACACGCATTGACATGCAGACGGTCAGCCAGCCAGAATCAGCGTTGGAGTACATGCTGCAGATGCTGCATGCAAAGGGTGACTTTTTGTTTGAAGTTGAAGAACTTTGAATTAAAATACTGAGCTTATATAATTTCAAACTGAAAATTAGCTTTATTAGAAATTTATGCATTTGTGTTTAAATTTGATTTCAGTTAGCTCAGCTGTGGGGCTTTTTTTGTAACACTTTTTCAAGTAATGGGCACCGTATCTCAGCAATTGCTCGCACAATGTTGACAGTTGACAGTCGTTCACAGTTGCTAATTTGTTCACATAAACCATTGACTTCACAGGGACACCGGAAAAACTAATCCAAAGCCGTAAAAACGCACGATCTCGATGGATCTGGTGGTCCATTTCAAGAAATAATGCGTTTGCCAAAAATTTGTCTTCAATAAACAAACATTCCATTCAATTGTGACAGGAATTAATCGCTAATCGTGGATCTATAGCGCTTCTACAGAGTTTTTCTCTCATATTTAAAAATGTAAGCACCAATGATTCCATCGAACAGTGATTTTTTGTGGTTGTAACGGTGCCTTGAGAATCTCGATGATTTTCTTCACTAACAATGCGGACATTTTGCTTATTGCCATGCCCATTGCAGCAAATATGAGCCTCATCATTAAACAGCAAATTGTCCTAAAATAGTGGGTTGATTTCCAGTTAATTTGCAGCCCATTGACCGAACGTTCGGCGCAAACGATGGTCATTCGCCTTAAATTCTTGCAGCAACTCAATCTTGTAAAGTTGTTGGCTGCGATGTTTAGGTGAAATTCTACATAAAGTAGATGCATACAACTCTAATTACTGCGCGCTATATTGTATTGTCACATTTGCGTTCTTCTAAAGACTACTCTCTACAGCAGCAATTGTTTCTTCGGTGCGCATTGTACGATTTCTTTGTGGAGGCGTATTATGATATAAGGTCAAACGTAAAATGTACGTAACATTCCCTAACTGAAACACGATTTTCAAAATAGATTTTCATTTTTATTGCGAAACAAAACTGAGCACAAATGATAATAAATAGCATTGCCAGATATGAACAATTTATGACAGTTTCGGAAAATGGAACCTCCAAAAAAAAAAAAAAAAAAAACACCCTGTACTTTGATTTTTTGTTGCTGCTGCTGCTGCTGATGTTGCATGTTGCAGACAGCTGTTTGTATAAATTTAATTTTTTTCTTTCTTTTGGGTTAAAAAACAAGATACAAAAAGTGTTTTAATCGCACCTTTCAATTAGCATTTGGATTGTTTGATTTTTGCTTTTGGCTGGCATGAGTAATACTTATACGCACACTTGACTTAAATGCGCACTCAAGGATAACTATTGTTTCATATCAAATAAATAATAAATATAATTATAAGTATTGTAAAAATACATTGAAAGACGCTCGCTCAAGTGCGATGCGTTATCTTTTAGGTTTGTTTTTTATATTGTTTTTTATTATTATTATTATTATTATTATTATTGATCGATAGCTGGTTAAAACCATTCGATACGATCATGCAGTCCAGTCGACTGAACGCAATGCAACTTGCCATGAAAATAAACCAAATATGGTCATTAAACTATTGCACATTTCTCAATATGTCGCGAGCGTACCAACGCACGAACAAGTGAGGTTTTATTTTAGTTGATTTGTTTTTTTCTTCTTATTTTATTTATTTATTTATTTATTTTTATTTTTTTTTTGTCTGACTGACTGACTCGACTTGACTCTGTACATACTTTATACGCACAAAGCCTTATATGACACATAACGACAACGTCGACGACTTCAACTGGCTCGACTATGACTGCACTACTACGTACAAGTTGCCTGCAGTCAAGGAGAAGGTGGAGTATAGATACATAGATATATTGTAGAGTCACAATAAAAAAAAAAAGATAGATAGATAGATATAATGTACCACATCGTGATCGATGTTGCCAACTTAACATTTTCTTCAACATTGCCTCCTGTAAATGCTTCGCTCTGCCTTAATATTGATCTATTTTGCCGCGTGTTGCACGCGTTGTTGCACATTTTTCATGTAGAGCTACATGTGAGGATGTAACTACATACATGTTGCAGCAGACGATTCTGCATTATTGTGAGTCAAAAGTTTTTGCTATGCGTTGGTGCTGACAATCTACAATTCGCACTCGATAAGTTATGCTATGCTATCGAATGATTTAGTTAAAGGTTCTTGACTAAACAGAGTTGAGAAAGCGAAAGCTTGTATTTGAGTTACATTTTCGTACATATATCGAACGACGCCTTCAACGAGTCGAGTTTAATATGTACGAGTGAGTTTTAGCAGAGTTTATCTGCTATCATTTTATATCTTGTTGTAGCACATTTGATTAGCTAACAACTGATTCGCATGTAAGATGGCAAGATAAGATAATTCATATTGCACATCACCGTTTGTATCTTGAGCTTTCAATACTCTCATAATGTTAAAAAATTATTTGCTCATTACTTAATTAGTGTTACTTAATGCGGTGGGTTTAAATTTTGGTAAAGTTGAAAGACTTACGTCATGGTTGAACCGTTCTGTATCTGCAGCAAACAGTTTGAAAGTTTTTAAAAAATGTATTTAACTACTTACTAGCAATACTAAGGAATTCACAAAATTTCAACGTGCCTACCTATTAATTCTTCTAGCTACGGCGAGATTGTCTAGGAAGCAGTGTTCCAAGTTCAGGAATCTTCTTCCCCGCAGTATTGGCACCACTCATTTGAAGAGATACCTGAATTTTGAGACTGCTTACCTATGAAGTCATAACGGTATACTGTATCTTATATACTATATGAGTGTATAATAACGGCACATTGTATCATATACACTTTATGACTGTATTCTAACACTACACTGCTTCATATTCAATGTCCCGTTAGGTTCATATAGTCACAAACATGCCTCTTCCGATCATGATCATGATCATGAGAAGCTACCTATGCTTTTTTTTTACATTAAGTTTAGAGCAGCAGAATCTAAAACTCTGTTGTTTTATCGGTGACACGAGTTTTCAGTGCACCAGTGATACGTCATTACAATTAACGATTTAGTTAACTACTGGTCGTTAGTTTTTAGCTAGCGAAAGAAATTTACAGCGCCACACCACTTAAAATAGTGACAACAATAAAATCTAACGATTTAGCTAACTACTGGTCGTTAGTACTTAGCTAAAATAGTAATAATTAAATTTGACGATTCATCTAACGTTAGCGCTTAAATAGCGAAAATGTTTTCAGCGCCGGAACACCTAAAATATAAATAACAAAATCTAACGATTCATCTAACTACTGTTCGTTAGTCTTTAGCTAGCCAAAAAGTTTACATTGCAGCACCATCTAAAATAGTAACACCCGTCAGTACGCAAGTGGTATCAGTTGACCAGTTAAAATGTTGAGCGTATGTTAGCTCAAGTAACTAAGTAGCTGCCACTTTGGCTCAGCATGGTTGATTTAGTTTTTTAATTAGAATATTATAAAAATAAAACTACAAAAACAAAAAATAATTAAGGATAGAAGAAAATAATACATTAAAACGAATTACTAACCTATTTTACCTAGCGTAGTGATAACTCTTTAGTGCTAACGAATGACTAAGCCCTAGCAAATAACTAACGAAAGGTAGTATTTCGTTGTACCACACGGTCGAGAGTTAGTATTCACTTTCGGTGTTGTGGAAAATGGCACACCGGTGTTGCCGAATGTATAAACCAAATGGTATCTGTTTTTTTAAAGACCTCTCGATACATTAAGTCTTTTACAAAGCATAATGGCAGGGTTACAGAATTTCTGTTCGGTCTGCTTTGATATGACTTGGGGGCTCCATAATAAATTTGTGGGAATTAATTAACTGAAACTAACATTTTGTTTGGACCTCACAGCAAAGATATTAATAACCATTTTTGCACACAGGTTAGTGTGTTTTCAGTTCTACCTAACAGCAGTGCATGTTTTGAAACCTTCCAAATATTAAAAAACAGTAAGAATACGGAGTTTTTTGTGTTTGTTTTGGATTAGATGACTCCTGTGATCACTTGCTACAACTAATCATGAATCAAATTTACAAACCGCACCATACAAACCTGCACAATGAGATCAAAGTGCAAAACATTTGGACTATATAAAGAAAAAAAAAAAAAAAAACGCAGACACACAAGAACGGAAGGAGTGGTCCGTATAATATTCTGCAATTCAACAGCATTGACGTAAACAAAATTAGCAATTGAAATATAAACCCAAAGAGTTCCTGGGTTAATTGAAAACTGTATTAAAAATGCATTTAAATGAAATGAACTTAAAAAAAACATAAACTTGGGGGCGCACACAATTGGCGTCAGCAAGTATTTTTTTCCTTCTTCCAAGTTTCTGTATCTTTTTGTTGTTGTTTTTGTTGTCATAGCAAGCGTTAATGAACTTCTAAACGATTGAAAACGAATTGATTATGAAAAGCTATTTGATTTGGATTAGTTTAGCTTTGTTTACTGCGTGTGTAAAGCGTTAAAATGTAAGTTTTGAATTTGAAGCAAGAAATAAAGACAGAAATTAAAATTTAATCATCACGTGTGCGTTAAAACAAGCACAAGATACTGTACACAGCATAGCATAGTAAAGCTAAAATGTCTATAATTTATTTAACTAAAGATGCTAATTAGAATGCGTTAAACGATAAAACAAAGAATGAAAGCAGCAGACACAGGCTGGCAGGGCCAGACGGCAGTCAGTCAGTCAACGGAAATTGAACGAATGAGCGCATGCA
This sequence comes from Leucophenga montana, assembly GCA_035044765.1. Taxonomy (NCBI): domain Eukaryota; kingdom Metazoa; phylum Arthropoda; class Insecta; order Diptera; family Drosophilidae; genus Leucophenga; species Leucophenga montana. Next base: position 1,743,893 of record JAWNNQ010001372.1, read on the forward strand.
CGAATGAGCGCAGGCAGCGGCGTATCTTATAGATACACAGATACTTCAAAATGAGATAGTCGAATGCGACAGTTGCGAAGACTTTAACACCTTCGCAACGTTGACGCTGACTTTGACTTTGAGGCGGCAGGCACAACAGGCAAGGCGTCTACTTCTTCGTCTTCGGCGTTGTTATTTGATAGGCATTTTTGGTCGTTATCAAATGCATGATAAACGTTTTGTTTTTGTCGCGCTGTTTTGTATCTATCTATCTATCTAACTAACTCTATGTCCGTCTGTATAGCGTTTGTCAATGCCGCTTTGATTTTTGTCATTCATGGCTGACCATTGCTTGATCTCGATCACACCCCTTCAATTAGCGTCTGCCGGCAAATTTAATTCAATTAAAAATGTAACAGCGCGTGAAACTCTTAAAACAAAATAAAGATACTTTCTTGACGGGGCAACTGTTGTTTCATAGTTGCAAATTAAACGTGCACAGCAGCAGCCATTTTGTTTTTGTGAGCAATGGAAAAAAAAAATAATAAAATATTTATAGAAATACATATTTTATTATTTTTGAAAATCATCCCAACTCCCATTCATGAAATACATTTGGAATTATGTATTTTTTCAATATATTTCATATATAGTGCATTTATATAGACAACAACTGGCCACACTTTTGCCTTCTAATACGACTATAATAAATACATACTTAAAAGCAATTTAAAACGTTCGCTTCGCTTCGCATTCAATCTTTCCTTCATTTTCGTTCCCATGGTGCGGTGACACTTCTTATCAGTTGCACAACTCAAGGCGCACATTTGAGATAGGGAACGTGACCACTTTACTACGTCAAATTGTGTGCGCATTATCAGCGTTCGGTTGAACTGAACTGGTGCGCTATAAAGTTACATATTGTACAATATATTAGAAAAATTATTACCAAAAAAAAAAAGAAAGAAATAAAAGAAACGTGTAGACTGCAGTTCGTTTGTAGTAACAAACAATCTCATATATGGAAGTTTTTAGAGTTTCGACTTACGACTTACCTTTTATAATGCATGGACAATAGTAAGGCTACAAAATCTAATATTCTCTAATTGTCTTAATTTGATGGTAAGCAACCATACTACTTCTGAATTGTACACATATAGTTCTGTCTTATGCGCGCAATACCGGGTACCGGGTAAATATGTAGTAAAAGTAAACATCTGTGGTTTTTAAATTTAAATCAATAAAATCAATACACATAAGGTGCTATATAAGTCGTACTAAAATTAATGTTTAGTAAAGAGTCGGGTGATTTGAGCCATGCTTTGGTTTTTTGAACATAAATTCTCACTGAGTGAATACTATATCAAGAAGTTTAATATATTTTTTTTTTGGAAACCTAGCCTCAATATTTAGACTTGTACATCACATTTAACCAACAAATTTTTTCATTTCCCTTCCATTTGCCAGAAAACAATATTTAATCGGGTGATTTGAGCCACCTGAAAAAAATTTATATAAAAACCGCAGAGCCTCAATGAAAATAAACAGTTTATTTGTTTGTACTATAGCTTCACAAGGAAGAAAATGTATGTATGATTAGTCTTAATATCCAATTCTTCATTTAAATCGGTGTCGATTTCTTCGTTGCTTTCTTGGGGCATTTCGATTCGTTGCGCTTGCGTTTCTTCATAGTTTTGAAATGCGGTGAAGTATATAATCGTTTTGCAACACGTTGTATTGGGTAAATTAAGCACAAATCTCAACTGTACAAGCTGGAAGCCAAAAATACGTATTTTGGAACTCAACTAACCGATATTTCGAAGCTAAACGAATTACTAATTTTAAAGTATGACTAGTCAAAACCGAGAATAGTAGTATACTAATTAAAACTGAGCAAAATCCACTATAAACTGTAACTAATGGAAATAACCGTTATTTGAACCTATTAATTTAATTATATCTAATATACCGAAAACCAATATTTTGTTTGGTGAAACTGACCGAAAACCTTTTTACGAGTATATGCAATAATTGATTAAAGCAATTAGTGTACAAATTTAAACAAAAAACCGGTATTTTTCAAACCGGTATTAATAATAAAGAAACCCGTTAATTGTACGCAGTTAATTAAAATAACATTGAAGCGCATTTAACCAAAAAAAAAAAAAATCCGTTTATTGTTAATAACCAATATAGTAGAAAAAACGATATTTATACCCAATTAACCTAAAACTGATAGTTTTGTTAAACTTACCGAAGTGTCATTAATTGTATGCAAACTATCTAAACACGTTACTGAACTTAAGCGATAAACCAAAGAAACCGTTATTTTTGTATTAATGTAAAAAAAAAACACTTAAAAAGAATATTTACATTTATGCATTGAAGAATAACCAGTATTTTTACTACCAACTAATCAAAAGCCGCTATTTGTGGCCAAGTAAGCGAAAAAAGCATTAGATATATGTAAACTACTAAAAACCGTTACTTGAGCACTACTTACACCGCAAATCGCAAACTGATATTCGTTTGCAGTGAATATTAAGGGGTACTAGTAACTCCAGCGGTCGAGTTCTGGAGTTAAAATAAAGTTGTTTTTTTAAATAAAAATTGTTATTTAATTACAATATTTTCTATTTATTACTTCTTAAATGTAGACCGATACTTCGCTACAGCAAGTCAAATGCAAAGTTGTCGGCTAAGCATTTCGCTCAAATATAGGCAAAAGCAGAATTAAAAGACAAAGCAAAAGCATAACGGTAAAGTCTAATGTTTTGTTGGCATAATATTTGATTAGAGCATGTCATTTGTTTCCTTGTTGGTTGTTTTTTGTTTTTTCTTTCTCACTATTGTCACTGCGCGTACAGTAGAAGTAAAGCTGTGAGTGTGAATTCTTATATGTGTGCATGTACATACGTCTGTTTTTATACCCTGCACTCATAATGTAAAAGTGTATATTAAGTATGTGCAAATGTATGTAACAGGCAGAAGGAGGCATCGTAAGCTGTATCGATATAGACATGTGTATCCGACAGTCTGTTTGAATGAACACAAGATGTGTAGACTGTAAGAGTTAGTAACTTAAAATTTGCATATTTCGACACTTCTATTTCCTCTTCATATGAAGTGCATGAACTTGCTTACTCCACTATAAAGAGTAGCCATTTGTATGAAATTTTTTTTGTTATGTTATGCTATGACGATTTTCATTGATATTCGCAACGCTTAATTACAAATTTAAATTTGTTTAAAGCAGCTAAGTGCTTCATTTAAGCCTACATTTGCTTGCTAAACTTCGCTGAAAAGTATCTTCTACAATGCATCGTAGCTAAAATTTGTATATAGCAAGTACAAACGCTGCGCTCTGTAATACAATTTTGTAGTTATATTTTACAATTAAAATAATTCAATAATTAATTTGTATTTATTTTATAGCGTCAGCAACAAATTTCAAACAATTACTCTGCTCCAAAAATAATACGAAAAAGAAACCACTGACAATGGAATAAATCCAAAACGTTATAAACCGGCTTATACAAATTTATAGCTTCGATTTCAAAGACAATTGCCTGATTAACATCAGCAATAACGATAAAAATCAAGTGCACTTCTTGATATATATATATATATATATATATATATATATATATATATATATATATATATATATATATATATATATAGAGAGAGAGAGAGAGAGAGAGAGAGAGAGAGAGAGAGAGAGAGAGAGAGAGAGAGAGAGAGAGAGAGAGATATATATATATATATATATATATATATATATATATATATATATATATATATATATATATATATATATATATATATATATATATATATATATATATATACCTATATGTATTTGCTTTTACGCTCATTCGCTGTAATTTATTTTATATTTAAATATATATATATTTTTTTTGTATCTTACATTATTTTTAATGACTTTAATGTGATTTGGCACAAATTATTTTTATAGCAACTTCTGACAAAGTAACTCGTACTACTATGTACTATAAAAAAAAAAAACAAAAACAAATTTTTTGAGTATATATGCCACTTGTTATCGATCTGCACAATCAATGGTATTCGAATAAGCAAACAAGACATACACACACTTGAGAAAAAACACAAAAAAAAAAAAATAAAAATAAATGAAAAAAATAGCGAATTTATGGCTCAAGTATTTCCAATTAACGTCATTGGACTATCTCGAATATGAATAGTACGACTACGACGGCTACGCAAGTGAATTATATTATTTTATTTTTGGACGAATTCGATTTAAATTTACTGACTGACCGACCACCCACCCAGTCTGTGCGGCGGTATTTAACAGATACTTACTAACTAGCTGCGTCTAGCTTATCAGCTATAATAAAATAATTTTTGGTACAATTTACGTCATTGCATGAAATTAATATCAATATACATAGAAATGTGTTTAAAGTCAAGTCAATCCAATCGAAATGAGCAATAGCCATAATTTTCACAAACAAAAAAAGAAAAAAGAATAATAAAAAAATAGCAAGAAGTGCTATAATTCACATGCTCGACTATATTATACCCTATACATGCCATAGTACGCATTGATTTCCGTCCAAATTTTGCTTGCTACAAACTAGATTACAAATTATGCTAAATTTCAAGTTACTCTTCTGGCAATGCGCCACCTAGAGACACCATACCACCGTATGTCTAGTTTGTCTAAGTCTGCACTACTTGTTAGAGAACTTTTCTGTCAGACTGACATACGGAAGTGCAGACGGACGGGGATCGACTACGCTTATCAGTAATATATACACTTTATGTATGGGGTCTTCGCTGCTTGCTTTTTTTACTTCTATTTTGACAACTCACTAAACCCAATATACCCAATTACAAATATTTTGTTGTACAGCGTATAAAAATAGAAATCATAATTATAAATAATAATATTTTCTTTACGTTTATCAGTTGTGCAGCTAAGAAATGAAATTTTTGTTTGCATATTTCTACAGATTGATATATTTATTTTATGTACTTCTCATAATAACTGACAAACTATAGACGCACTTGTTATAAGCAGTAGTAGTACTAGTATGTTTCTTTATTTTTTACTATTTTTGTTGTTAAAGTTTTTTTGTGCTGATAAAAATTGCTGAGTTTATGGGGAATTTTTAACAGAAGTGCCTCAAGTGCGGGTGTAAGCTGTACATTATTTATGAATGTGCTATAAAACTTTTCAATGCACTCAATAGAAAAAACTGTTTCTTGTTTTTGTGTTTGTTTTGACACTTTTGCACTTGTCTCCAATAAATCGTGTTTAAGTTAACCGCTGATTCAAAGGCGTTGACATGTATGATGTGACATTTAATTATGGTGAAATATATTTTCAGATATGTATGTAAATTGAAACCAGTTATAGGCTGACTGAGTTATGGCTAAAAATTTAACACAACGTTTTGGCAACAAAGCTTGTAAAATTTGTTCAATTTTGGCATTTTTTCTGCTTTTAAATTGTGGAAATATAAGACCAACTAGTGACCTTTGGAGTGCCAAAGAGGTGGGTCATTTAAAGAGTATAACTTCTTAATATATGTTCGTATAGCATAGGTTCCTATAATACATGCTAAATGTAGAGCAAAACAAAACTTCTATCTTCTAAAAACACTGGAGAGATCAAAGAAATATCGCTAGAAGAGAGCGAATGTTCTGTGATTTGTAGTATTGGGTAGAATGAGTGTGAAAGTAGTGCTTGGTAGGGGTGAAAGGAGAAGGCTAATCTAGAGCCAAACTGATGTCGAAGCATGAGTCTTCTGTTGGTTAAGCTGTTGTTTAATATATTTATCACCAGTTGACTTTTATTATTATAAAAACTTCTGCACATATCATGCAAAAAATAATCTTCATTATACATAGAAAACTTCAGTACAACTTTTGAAAAGATATCATGAAAAAATAATCTTCATTATACATAGAAAACTTCAGTACAACTTTTGAAAGATAAGGTGCTAGAATAGGTATGCAAAACTTTGCAAAAATAGAAAAAGTATCTATTTCAGCTTTCACTGAAGTGTGCGTGGAGAAATTTAACATAGTTTTTGACAAGTTAATATGAAATCATAACATAGATTCTCTTTATGAAATTATATATTTCTGGAACACCGTTTCAAAGACTTTGCCTTCTTGGTTGCAGCAAAGTTTTTGTATTTTCCAGGCATTGAAAAGTACATAATTATACCATACACATGTACTGTGAAATGCTATTATTCATTTAATAGATAGTTTGTAAAGTATCTATATATATATGCTTGATCAGCTCGACGAGACCAGTCGATCTAACAATGTCCGTCTGTCTAAATGTTGTTGGGCATAAGTTTTTAAGATATTCCGGCACTTACACTTATTTTTCGTGCAGTCAAATAGTGTATGCCAAATGACCCACTGTTTTGGGTAGTCCCCATACAAATGACCCGCCCACTTTCTACAAAAAACTTTTTATTGCAGTCAATATAAACTTAGAAATTGATAAAGTGGCTTCTAACGGACGGATGCTTTAAATATATGCCAATGGGTGCGGTCTCTCTCTTTTTGGGGTAGTTCCACACAAACCAACTGTACACTTTTGACTTTTTGTAAGGAAAACTTTTTGACAATATCCATATTCGAAGTTTGTCAAGGAGGCTTCTTATGGACAACTGCTTTACATAAATATCAAGATATTGTCCACTTTTTGGCGCCTATATAAACTAATCAAACACATTTAGGTTCATAGATATAACAAATATTTATTTATCCTTTATTAAAGCTTCGTTTACACCGAAATTAACATAATTTCTTGTGTTTTTTTTTTTTGCAAACCCGTTTTCAAATATGAAGATATAAGCCTAGTAAATTAAGTAACCTAACTGTCTTCAACCTACTTGGACTTCAATTCGTTGGAGTTTTGCTTAATCAAATATAATCTAACGTTTCAGAACCTCTCCTTAGTTTTTGTGACTTCAGAACCTGCAATTATTAAGAACTAAACGTACTCAGTTATTGTATAAACTATCAAGATCCTTTTTAGTTTGTGCCACTTCGAAGTTTTCAATTGTGAAGAGCTAAGCTTACACATTTTCACAACTTTCAAGAAACTCCTTACTTTTTTAATAACTTTTTCGGAACATGCAATTATGCAGAGCTAAGTCTACTAATTATAACACCCGAAGTTAAACTTCAATATCAAGTTTTATTGACTGCATATACTAACATATACATATATGTACACCTGTTCAGTTCAGTTCAGTTGAGATGAGTATGATGTGTCTTCGTCGACGTCGTTTTAGTCTGGAGAGAGACGTCTTTTTGCACTTAGTTAGTTGCACTACACGGACGTTTTCTGCTCAAGAATTAACATTCATTTGCAAGGCTGACAAATAAGCCAAGCTGTGTATCTGCATCTCACTCTCTCGCTCATTTTTCGATGCGTAGTTTTTTTTCAGATACAAAATTTCAATGCAACAACAACAACAATGCGGTTTTTGTGTGGCTTAGCTGGACTTGACCAGGCTGCATTAAACAACATTATCGCTGCGAATTGACTTTTTATGGTGTATATTTTTATCGGCATACATATACTCGTAGTGTTGTATCTGTACCGCTCAAACGCATCTACTATATATGCTTATGGTAGCTTCTCTCGCACTTTTGCGCTGTCTGACTTAAAAGTTTTTATTTAGTTTTTTTTTTTTTTTTTTTTTGTATATTTTTTGTAGACTTTATACGCGCGCGCGTTCAAGACTGTCCAATAACATCTAATTATAACGTTTATTTATGTGGTCAACTCGTTGCTTGCATTTGTCAAAAAACACGTTGTTGCATGCCTTGTGGACTTTGCAACAAACGTCGTCGTCGACGACGACGCATTGACAGCTAAACAGGCAGACGGCAGGCAGCAGTCGTCGAATGAATGGATGTGCAGACAGACGGATGGACGGACGGACGGACAGATGCATATAATGCAGCTAAATGTTTTGCATGCGTTTTTGGTCATTGCTGCTAACTTTTGATTTAGGCACATTTTGTCTTCGAGCAAATAAATTGACACAGAGAAATACTTACAACAAAAAAAAAAAAAGGTAAATATATAGGAAAAAACATTAAATCGCAGTAAAATCTTTCAAGTGAATTGCTTGAGCAATTTGTTAGCAAAATGAATGCATTAGAAGTGTTTTTTTTTTTTTTGTTTCTTCCGTATACCCTTTACTTAAAGTTTCAAAATTGTAGTGTAAAGTTTATCAGCAAGTTTGTTGTTGCGGTTTGGAAGAACTTTTGGGAGCCGGAGTGTCCCCTTTTTTTGTAGTTGATGTTGATTTTATAGTGTATTTATTGCATTAGTTAATTGCACAAAATTATAAGTACACTTTTTGTCTGTTCTATTCAAAAACTATCTGCTCAGTATTCTCGAAATGTTTTGATATTTTATTTGTGTTTGAAGTATTTAATAACTCAATCAAAGTAAACAAAAATTACATAGATAGGTCGAAACACTCAATGCACTTCCGAGGAGAGAAGAATCGTTTCAAGACTGAAAAATGATGGTCAAAGTCTTATTTGTGCAACATACCTTAAAGTCAAATAAAAACGATTCGCGTACCACTAAAAAACCTCAAAAACAAAAGTTATTCGTATGAACATGCTTGCAAAACAAGACCCATTTACATCTTCACAAACCATTTCAGCAGAAATTGGCAGCGTAGTCTCTTGCCGAACAGTTCATTGCAAGAAACTTAAGACACGGCTAGCCTTCTGTTCTGATTGGTGTGCACCAGATGGTGATAAAAGTGGCGAAATATTTTGGGAAGTAATGAAACAAAAATTAGTTTCTTTTGGAAATTACTCTTTTCGGCAAGTCCGATGTCTTAAAGGCAAATAATTCTATATGTGCTTCACAAAGAAGATTGTTAAACATATCCTAAACATACTTCCAAATTCGTAAAGCAATGATTTCGATGGCAATGTTAGAATAGCAAAATTAGTCATCCGACTTAAATCTTATAGATAATCTTTGGAATGACTTGAAACGAAAAATTAGAAAGGAAGTTTTCAATAATATGGACCAATTATGGGCTCAGGTGGGGTCTTGCAGAAGCCTAAAAGCAAGTAGGCCAAAAAGCATCCACAAAACTATGAAAAACTTTTGTGTATGTACCGGCTTATAACTTAAAACTGGATAAACTAGCTTATTTTTAATAGATCTATTCATAATTGAATCTACCTTTTTAGTTTTAACTATGTTTTCCGCGAATGATTTTAAATGTAGCCTTGAGTAACAATATTAGTCCTAGGATAACCGAACTCGTGAAGAAGATGCAAGCTCAGAAATCACATTAATACAAAATTACAGTAGTTTATCCTAAAAATATTATTATTTCCTTTTGTGTAAGTTCCTATTGAGTTTTTAATTAAAGTTTCAGTTTGATTATTGCAGTTTTTTCTTATTACACCTACATAGTGGTCCCTGCTAACAAGAATGATTTAAAAGTGGTCCCTGACTAAGAAAAGGTTGGGAACCCCTGCTTTAAGGCATTATCATATGTTGACACAAAAAAAGAGTTCTCATGGTCCTTTTCCAAAAAAATATTTAAAATATAAAGGTTATGGTGGTGTATTTGTTATTTTGAATCTATACGAGGAGTACTATTTATATTTCGGGAATAGCAAATAATAGCAAACATTTTTAAATGAAAAAGGGTTTAAGGTTTTTCAAAATATTCCCCTTTATGATCAATACACTTGTGCATTCGTTCAAACCATTTGTCATAGCAGTTTTTCCATTCCTCTTGAGATACCTCCAAAACATGGTTTTTGAACGCTTCAACTGCTTCTTCAACGGCGCTCGTAAATCGTTGACCACGCAGTTTACCTTTGATACTCGGGAACAAGAAGAAGAAGTCATTGTATGCCAAATCAGGACTGTACGGAGGATGAGTCATTAATTCGATGTTTTGACTGCTCAAAAATGCACTTGTTTGACGAGACATGTGAGAGCTCGCATTGTCATGATGGAGAATGATTCGCTTTTGGCGGTTGGTTTTACGAATTTCTCCGAAGACTTCCGGCAAACAAATGGTTGTGTACCACTCAGAATTGAGCGTCCTACGTTGCTCAAGCGGAACAGTGGCCACATGATCCATTCGGCCGAAGAAACAGTCGATCATTTGCTTCGCTGTGTTTCTTCCACAAATAACTTTTTGTTAAGGGCATTTAAACTTCGGTTCCAAGTAGAATAATTTAGTTGCTTTTTTAAATTTTACTTTGCTTATAGAAATCTGTAGCACAATTTCTTCGATTAAGGTGAATAAACATTGCTGATTAAGAAATTTAGGTTAATCTTCTTTTCCGTTTCTAAGAACACACAAAAATTGCCTACCCCACTCACTTTCACAACTTTAAACAAAACAACAAGTAAAGCAATAAAACATCTAAGAATTTGTACTTGTTCCGTGCCATTATTCTTCTTTTTTTTTGTTGTTGTTTAATTTTTATTATTATTATTTCAACAAATACTCGAACAACTTAATTTATGTAATTTTTTATTTGTGCACGGGCCCCCTTCAAAGCCAAAGCACCTTTTTGTGTGTGTGTGTGTGTGTGTGTGTGTGTTTGTTTAAAACAAAGAAAAAAAAGCAGCGATGCTGATTTTTATTTCACTTTAAATGACCAAAAGACGTCACTGCAAAATCACAAAAAAAAAAAAAAAAATCGAAAAAAAAAATAGAAGATCCAATCCGACGAAAAAATAACTTGATGCCAACAAATCCATTACAGTCAAGTACGCGCTTAAAGATACTGAACTGAGCTTTGCGTCTCCAACGCCGTCCACACCGCATTCACCAAAGCCAAATAAATAAGTAAATAAATAAACGAAATGACATGAAGCTGCGATGCCATGCGATGCGATGAAATGAGCTGAGCTGAGCTACAGCGGGGAGCGGCTGATTTAAGCTGAACAAGTGCGTATTAACACGTTGGGGGAGGGGCAAGTTCGGTGTGCCGAGACGGGTGAAAAAAATTAACCGAAATTTTATTAGTATTTGCGCAAGCGCAGACAAAGTCAGCGTAAATATTTAAACAGCAAAATCCAAAAAAAAAAAAAAAAAATAAGATTGAAAAACTAAAGGGTTAAGCTAAGCAGCAGCAGATACAGATACATCTTGGTGCGTGTGAGAAGCTGTCTATATGACCGTCTGTCTGTCTGTATGTCTGTCTGTCAGTCTGTACGTTTGAAGCATAAACAATATTTGCCTTTGAGTCAGACGACGTTTGTCGTTGTTTTTTGTTGTTGTACTCACGCAGTCGTTGCAAGCCAATAAGCGAAACTGACGCCTGGCAATTAGAGTTGACACTTTTCGAAGGCGGCAACAGTACAAAGCCAACCGCTTTAAGATAGCTAGATGTGCACTGAAGAGAGTGTTCTGCCAGAAGTTGCAGAAGGAAAAGGAGCTGAGCTGAGTTTAGCTGCGCTGGGAGTATAGTGTATATGATGATGATGCTGCTGCTGCACCAGTAGAGCTCAAGTTACTTCGAGGTTGAGTATGAATTGCACTTGTAACTGAAGGGGCATGCATGCAGCTTGATTTGCTTTTAATGTATTTTTCACTACTTTGCGAGGGTGGTTTTTAAAAGTTTTGTGTTAAAGTGAGCAACATATATTTGAGTATAAAAAACTTTTACCGGCTTTGCTAAATGCTAACACAGTGCAGTAAGCAGAAACAAAAAGCAAAAGTATCTCTATCAAATTCGAACGAAATGAAACATTTTGGAGTGCGGTACATGCCGAAGCCAGTAACTTCATTGTTCTGCAAGAGCGACGAATATTTTTAAGGAACATAGAAGAGTCATAGAGTGCAGATTCGACTTGCAGACCTAACAGTACGAGTTTGAAAACAGTCAAATTTATGTAATGTATTATGTGCAAATCAATAGCAAAAGTCTACTTAATATGCTAAATAAAATGCAACTATCTATTGCATTGGTAGAAGATACTCTAACTATTATGAAAATGTTCAGAACTATTGGGACCTTGAATTAATAATGAGCGTTTTTTTTTTCGAAATTTACGGATTTATTGTGCAAATATGATTACAAATATATTATTCAAAGTATTGTCCATCGCTGGCCACAACTTTTTCCCATCGTTCCGTCAATTTTCGGATACTAGCTCGAAAGAACGACTCGTCTTTTGAGGCATTCCAGTCATCCACTCATCTTTTGCATTGTTCATATGAAGTGAACTTCTGCTGGGACAGGGCATGTGTCATCGACCGGAACAAGTAGTAGTCGGAAGGCACGATGTCTGGAGAATACATCGGGTGGCATTCCGGCAGTTTTTGCTTCAGTTTGCGGCTTAAACGCATAAGTTGAGTCCGTTAGAGTTTCCTCGTGATCGTTTCATTCGGTTTGAGCAGCTCATGGTTGATCACGCCGCGCTGGTCTCACCAAATACAGAGCATAAGCTTCCTGCCATGTATATTCTTCTTTGCGATGTATGTTTATGACTGTCCGTGCAAAACCCATGACTTGTTGCGCTTGTGATTGTCGTAATGGATCCACTTTTCATCGCCAGTCACAATGCAATGCAAAAACCCTTTCTTTTTTGGCGTTCAAGGAGCTGTGCACAAATGAAAAAATCGACTTTCAACGTCGCGCGGCTTCAACTCGTATGACACCCAGTTTACTTGCTTTCGAATCAATTCCACATGGCGTTTAGACGTTTGCTAACTGTCGACTCATCCACTCCCAATGATTCTGTCAACTCCTGAAGCGTTTGGCATTGTTCCACATAGAGCAATGATTCCAATTCTTCGTCGTCAAACTCCATGGGTTGACCCGGCCGTTAACTTACAATAAGTTTCGATAACCCTCGGCCGCACATTTCTTCATATTAAAGTAGTGAAGAAGAACTCCCCGAAAAAACACTTTATCTGGGACGAAATTCGACTTGTTCGAGGCAATGTTTAGTATTGTTGTTTACGTTTCAAACAAATGAAACAAGCTGCCAAAGACGCTCATTGACAATAGGTTTTAGCAACAAGAAATTGGAAACACGAATATTGGTTCATATACTAGTGGCCGCCTCTTGTCTGATGTTCATTATTAATTCAAGGTTTCAATACTAATAAATTACTTCAAGAGAAGATTTTAACTACTGATTTATACATATCCTTAAAAGAATATTTAACCGATGAATCATGAATTTCTTTTGGTTGTCGTTCTGTTAAATAGACTTTCACTGTTCATTTCATAAACCTAAACAAATATCTGCTATTCTTATGAAGTTTGTTTTCCTATTTTTACGCGACTGCTCTAAGCAGGTTTACTTTTTTTCAGTGTATGTATGTATGTATGTCTGCCTTTTTATACTATGACATGCTTTTGAGCCTAAACGGCTTGATGTATTTTGTCATGTGAGGTATTCTTACAATCGTCTTGTTGGCGGGAGTGTCATAGTGTATAACTTTTGTGTTTGCAGACGAATAAAAAGAAGAGAGTTGCTTTTGTGTACGTAGTCTGTAGCCTAAACGGCTTGTCGGATTTTGTTGAAAATGTCATACAGCAACATATTTTTATATTTTATAAGTAAAATCGAACTAATATTTCCAACTACCCTCTAATAAGCTGCATTCTAGGTGCTGCTTTAGAGTATCTGTTCAAAATGAACTTGTGCATTTTGTTGCTGCACAGCTTTAAACTCAGTCAAAAGCAAAAGCAATATAACAACAATATTTTCTACACATTTTGACGATGACTTCTTTTATTTATTGTCAATATTGACTAAGAAAATATCTGTAAAATAAAATACTATTTAGTTTGAAAAGCCAGACAGCCAGCCAGCCAGCCAGCCTAAGCAGCAGGTGAGTTTTGCTGTATTTTTGGCTGCGAAGGCACAAATCTGTTAAAGAAAAAAAAAAAAAATTCAGAAATATCGACGAAAACCACGCAACAATGTAAACACCTTAGCTAAAGCGTTAAGCAGCTTTGTGTTGGCTTTTGTTTGAGATACTTTTCTATACTAAGATTTGTTTTTTGTTTTTTTTTTTTAAAGATTTTTTGAACTTAGTGTTCACTAATTCAGCTGTATTTTTTGTTGGTCGTGTTAGATGCGCGTGTCGCATTCGCATTTTTTGAATACAACATTCTAGTTTATAACTTCGTTGTATTTGTATCTTTTTCGATTTTTTTTTTTTTATAGTATCTTATTGAAGTTGTTAGTTTGTAGCGTGAAACAATGCTTGGTCTACAACAATAGCAACGTTAACTAATCATAAATTTGTCGTGCGATTATATTACAGTTGTCTATTATTTTATTTTTATTTGTATCTTTTTTTTTTTTTTTTTTTAAGAAAATGATGCGCAGATACATTTTTATGTTTTTCTTTTTTATTTTTATTTATTGTTTTTAAATTTCTTGTATATTTATAATGTTTAACAGCTAAGACTGCTTAACGAAATATATTGATGGCAAATAAGTTCAAAATGTTTTGAAAATTTTAATAAAAACTTATAAAAATGAAAGAAGCTTTTGTAACTGCCGCAAAAGTTGTCGCTTTTTTACAATTTTATTTTTTGTTTGTTATTTTAAATTAAAATTAACATATGTTTTGGCGCGCGCTTAGTTCGAAAAAAGCTAAAAAAGCTAAAAAAAAAATGATTTATTGAAAAAGATGCGTTTTTTTTCGAAACGGTTTAATTTGAAATGTGAGTTCAAATATATTTTTTAACAAACTTTTTTGCTTAAAAAAGTAGTAGCTGGCCACGCTTCAAAACAATCTAAAAAAAAAAAATACAAGTAATAACGCTGCAGTTGAGTGTGCGCGACTGCGAGATACGCTGTACTTTGTTTAAAGCGCCTTACAAGAATCTTTTACAGATTTGTACCGGTGCTGCGCTTTTAAATAGGATTGTCTAGGTTATTTAGTACAAGTTATCTGAAGCGGAAAAAAGAGTGTCTAAATAAACAAACTTGAGCAATCTGACTCTTATACTCTCCGAGAATTGTGCGGTCGAACGGAAGTACGGACAGACGGACATATGTAAAGCAGGTTGTTTTCCGTTGCAAATCAAGTATATACACTCTTTATAGGTGCTGCCACGCCTACTTTTAGCTGTTACATACATTTGCACAAATTTTAAATACCTCTTTATGCTATAGATACAGCGTACAACAAAATTATTAGTAAATTTAAATACAACAAAGCTAGAACATTAATTTCAATCCAAGTTCCTTTTGTCTGCGATAATTGCTTGAAATGTATTTTTAAAATGCCCAATAACTAACTACAAACAGTTCGGGCACGTGTGTGTATATTTTTTTTCTCTCTCTCTCTCTCGTATATATATATATATATATATATATTGTAAATCGATGAAAAGATAAAACTAAAATTAATACATACCTTTCGATTTCAACGCTTCACACGATTTTTTTTTTATTTTTTGGCAAATTTTTGTTCTTATTAATAAAAAATGAAGTCACCCTTGCTTGTTGGGTATGTCTGTCCGTCTGTCTTCTGTATGTTAGTCTGTTTGTCGTCTGCTCAACGGTTTCAACTGAGTCATGCAAAAGCAATGAAATTCTGAAAAAAAAATATAAAAATAAACCAAAAAATTTGTACATTGTTGACTGCAAGAAAAAAAAGTAAAGTAAAGGAAAATGCAACCAAAAAGCATGTTAAGGTAGCACACATCAACAGGAAAAGGGAAGCCTGTTGAGTGGCGAACTTATTTCCGTTGACAATTTATAAAAAAAAAAAAAGAGTAGAGCAGTGTATACAAATGCATGCTATATACTATATATATAAAAAAAGTATCTTCAAATAAATGCCTAAAATAAAACGATTTAAAAGAACATGCAGTTCGGCGGCATAACTTTTGGGAGTTATTTGAGTTGTAGATAGACTGATTTTAACAAACGTTGTCTTACATTAGGTAGTATATTATGGCATATACTCGTATGATGTGATTGCTAAAGCATTTAAAAGAAAGATAATTGAATTGTTAACTATTGGGTTTATATTGCTTTAAAATTTTTCGGTTAGACAAGCAACATTTATCATATTACTTTTGAAACAAAGTTCAAGCGGCACGTGTTGTAGGCCGAGTGAAGAAACCGCTAAGAAATTCGGCAAACACCTCGAAACAGCCTTTACTCCGATTGGCTTCTGCTCGGCTGTAGATAAAGAAGAGAGCATATACCACATTTATGATCAGTATCAAACGGACCAGCCGGTTCGGTTCGTTTTTGCAAATTAAGCGAGAGTATCTTACGAGATCACTCGTCTTAAAACTAGAAAAATCTTCTGGCTGTGATAAGATCGATGCTCGATTTGTACCTTGCCCAGCAACGTTTTCTGATGTAAGAATCCAGAGCAATTTCATCGAGTTGTATAACAGATACTTAACACCCGAGAGAATTGTCAGTTCTGTTCGATTGCTTTTCGGAGTTACTAGCAGTGGTCAAAATATTCAAAAGACCAATGCTTAATTATAAGAAGAAAGTTGCTCTCCTTTTTTCTTTGTGACCGTTTACTCATCGTGAACATATTACCATGAGCTATATAGATTGGGATTGCAATCTCTGTATGGTCTCTCTTCAGCACACAATCCGTTTTCAGCGCCGTTTTACTTTTTGCACACCCTTGCTTTAGCTTTTGTAGTAGTGATCTCCCAAAGAATACTCATACTTGTGAGAAATAGAATAATCTTCTACAAAATACTAAAAACAATGCATAGTTTTTCTTTGTATTGACTAGTTCTGGTTTAGAAACTAAAAATAAATTGCGCAGTATACTTAGAACTACATTACAATAATTCTAAAATACTATGAAGCATGCACTGAGTTTAGGCGAAAGAGCTAATTGTAATTTTATACTTACGTGTTTCTAAAAATGTACACTTAAACCGTGCTTAAAGCATTAGAGATACTCAATAGAATGGAGTACGTGGGTTTCTCAAAAGAAATATTTGTTTTAATGAACTCAGTAATTGTGAATTATAAATGCTTTCGAGTTTTAAAAGAAAGTTTAAGTTTTCTGTCATTCTATGAAAACAAAGTTTTTAACGCTGAGCAATACGTAGCGGATCTGATAAGCTTACCAATGTCTATGATCTTTAGTACGTATACTCCAAACTGTGCGCATACTTTCCATACA
The DNA here is from genome assembly GCA_035044765.1 of Leucophenga montana. NCBI lineage: Eukaryota > Metazoa > Arthropoda > Insecta > Diptera > Drosophilidae > Leucophenga > Leucophenga montana. The sequence continues at coordinate 1,761,049 of JAWNNQ010001372.1, forward strand.
CACTGTGCAAACATTTCAAAGTTGCTGCTCTCATTTTTTTTGTTTTTTTTTTCTTTCTGTAAGTATTTAAAGCATTGTCCTGTTTTCTGCTGATGTTTGTTTGTTTGTTTTTTTGCTGAATTTGTTTTGAGTTGTATGTAGTTGTTGATTTCTTTTTCGCGTATTGACAAGAGCAACACTGTTTTTTTTTTTTTTGGAGTCCGAAGGATTGCAACAAGCAACAAAAAATAAAAGAAAAAAACAGGCAACAAGCTGCAAGAGCAACAGTTTGCTTGCGACAAACGGGCGAGCGAACGAACGAACGAATCGAACCGAAAGAAAGGAATGAAATGTAATGCGAATGGACGCATGCATCTGAAATGCGAAGTTAAAATGAGAAAATCAAAAAAAAAAAAAAAATTTAAAATAAAATGAACCTGAGGATTTTTACTGCACTCTCTAAAAACTGCAAATGCGAATGCGCAACGTGCGGTTTGAGGTAAATTGATACTTTGAAAGTTGTTGCACGTTCCCACGTTACAGTGACAGCAACACGATGATGAGTACGAGGACAACACAACGACGAAGGTAAAAAAGGGAATTTGTACAGGATACAAGATTGCTTTCCAAAGCATTTGCCCATATACAAACTCAATCGAACTCCCACAACAACTGCGCTTCGAGTGGTTTCAAGTTTGGCTACGCTTTAGTCAAGCTTGTTGAGTTTTGCACAACCGCAAGCCGCAGTCGCAGTCGCCGCCGCCTATCATGCCAGCTTATTGGCTTTAATAACATAAATTCCTGACTGCTTGGCCAATATTTCGCAAATCAAGAAGAATAAGAAGAAGAAGAAGAAAAATACAAAATAAAAAGCAGAAAATGCCACAAGAAAGCACTTGAAGCAGCAACATTTCTCAACTTGTCGTGCGGTTCTCTGTTCTGATCTGTCGTTTTCGGCTTTTCAGTTTTCATACGCTATACTTATTAGGTAAAAGGGTATAATAAGTTTATGCAAATGTATGTAACAGGCAGAAGTGTGTGTGGCAGATGCTATATATACATATATTCTTGATCAGCATAGGCAGACGAGTCGATATAGACATGTCCGTCCGTCCGTCTGTTAGAACAAACAGCGCTTGCAGAGTATTAGAGAAGGAGCCTCCAAATTTGATTATTTTGACATTCCTTTTTACTCTTTAGATACCTAGTATTAAATGAACATATCAACTTCACTTTAAGTGGTTGCCTCTATACAAACTTGCGCTCATTTTTAAGTTTTTGTTTGAAAAATGTGATGGTTTTGTTGTTAATTACACTAGAAACACCAATGTTAGTGTATCTTAAGTAAATTATAATAAAATAGGTTCATATTGGGCCACAATAAGGGGAAACCTCCTTACAAATTTGCACTTCTTTTGAAGTTTCTGTATCAAAATTTTCTCAATTGAGCTAGAAATGGCAAATTTGACGTATCGTACGTCAATTCTAACACAATTTTCCATATACGCCCAGATTGGACCACTTTAAGAGATGCTTCCATGCAAATCTGGCCCCTATTTTCAATTTTAATACAATATGTAGTTCATATAAGGCGCCTTAAGCAAGCTGCAGTGTATTTCGTAGTCGTGAAAACAAGACGAGAAGTCTTCATACTTGTTTTATTTTTGTTTTTTTTTTTTATCGGCTTTTTGTCTTTATTTTACGCTCAACGTCCATAAAGTCTTATTATATACTCATCAATTCTTCTACAGAATGGAAGGCGGCGCGCGCATCTCATACGGATAAAAGTCAAAACTTTGAGATATGTTTGCGTTATAGTTGGGCTACATTGAGATATGTAGTCAGTTATACGCTTTCATTGGTGGCGCGGCATGCAGCGGCAGATAAATTATAATTAAAAAAGAAATCGAACAAAAAAAAATCAAGCATATAAAATAAATGTAGCTTTTTTTTCTTCTTCTCTCAAATGTATCTCATACCCAAAATGCGTCTTATGTCAGCGCATATATTAGGCGAAGAGTTAAGAATTCGACTCAAACAAGTTGCATATCTGAGCAGAAGAAAAAAAAAATATACGCGACTAACAGATAAATACAACAAATAAACACAGCAACCCGAAAAAAATAAGAAAGAAAGAAAAAAAAAACAAACGACAGCGACAATAAATGTATCTCAAAGATACAAAAAAAAAAAAAATAAAAAAAAAATAGAAATATCCATTCAAAACAGCATTCAGTCAGAAACACCTGTCAAACTGGTCCACTGTCGCTTAGTTGCTGCGTGTAGTATCAAATCAAAGACGGTCAGACAAAGCGAAACGAACGAATTGACAGACTGCTGTAGACTCAAACGCCGCTTGACTTTATATAAACCGCCGACGCTGTCAAGCACAAATTGAAACAGGACTAACTAAATGTATAGATACATTACATGAAAAAAGAAAAAAAAAACAAAATTCCAAACTATATTTTTAGATAAGCTGGCTTTCTGAAATAGAAAATGTTGGCACTGCATGACACGCAATGCAGCCAATCTATTGCATGCATTTGCTACGCATCTAAATAGTATCTAATTGCTGCAACCAAAGTAGGATGGCGATCTTTGAAGTATATTTTTGTAGAGTGGGAGCAGCACCACGCAACGGAAGGCTCAAAGTATCTCAAAGCCATGCATGACATAACACAAATTATTATTTAATAATAATAGTTTCTATGTAGTCGCAGCACCAATCTGTTGCAATCAATGCGTTTGTTCTGCCATTAGCGCTTTGATTAGCTGCAAGCAAGTTTTTTTCCGGCTTACCTTTGGCTGCTTACCAGATGCATTTTATAGCTACTTTTTTCAAATTGAATTCTTTGCTACGATTTCTTTCTGCTTTTTATTTTTTGATTAAGTTCCATGAGCTGCATTTAATTGAATTTAAAGCGGAAGTAATTATATTATTTTATAACATTTTTTTACTTTTTACTGCTGATTTGTTAGATGATTGTGCAGATTTTTATGAGCGTGCTGAGCATAGTGTTGGAATGATGATGTTGCCGACGAATTTCAAGGGAATACCTTAATAGTCTAAGCTAATTAGAATTTGTGATAATTTCATGTGAAACGCTGTTGTATCTTTGAATTTGAGCTGGTGTTAAAATTTTCGGTGTTTTAAATGAGTTTGAAGTTTTCAGTAGTTGCTGCATATTTCTGAAATATGTTGTTTAAAAGTTTTATATTGATATGGTAATCACTTAAATATTGTGACTGAATATGCGCCCAAACGGTGAAACGCCATAAATCCATACAGTGTTAGCATACTTTTCTATAGTTTTTAACTAAATGAATTTACGTGCAATTCAAAATACTTTTTGCTATAATAAAGTATAATAAGATTCTACAAATTCCCCTTTGAATTTTAGTAGCTCCACTAAATTGAGTTGGCGCCCGAGTAGGGATCATCAGTTTTTTTCGCAAATTAGTGCTGCCAACGTATGTAGCTATTAAGTAAGTAAACAATGTAATGTTAAACATTAAGTTGTAACGGCGCCTGAGCAGGGACGACCATTGTTTTTTTGCAAAAGTAGCGCTACCAGCGTATGTAGGCGAATTAGTAAATCAAAATTTAAAGCAACTAAACTCATAATCGGATCTTTCAATGTTTTGTTTTATGTTTATGTTTCTATTTCTAATTTAATGTTTAATTATTTCCGAAATTTCGAATGCCAAAAAATATACCTTCATACATTACATTATCAATTGAAGCACAAAACTAACAACTTACTTTACGCTCTTTTCATTGCAGGTAAGCGCACAAGCTTATAACAAACGACAAGCACAAACTACAGCTAAGTACTTAAACCATGTGTATATAGATACATACTTATAACTACATTGGTATGTTTCTACTACAACTACAAACAATTTTACACTGCGTTGCAATCAAATTACAAACTAATCGCATGCAACCAAGCTGAAAATCAACAACAACAACAACAACAACTACAAACAAGGAGCAACAGCAACAACAATAATACATATTGTATTTACTTATAGTCGTATGCACAGTAAGCCAAAGCTAAGAAAAGCTAAAACCAAAAATAGTGACAGCAAGCAGCTTGCAACAACGACAATTGCAGGTGGAATGCAAGGTGAACCTGCCACGTTCTGCTGTGCTGCGCTGCGCGGGTGCTAAAACACAAATACAAAGACATATTAGGAAGGTAAAGTTTTTTGCATGTGGTGGGTGGGTTTGTTTGGTTTGGTTGTGTGGATGATTGGTGGGGAAAATGTAAGCAGCTGTGGCAAGTATCTATGTGGCATGATGACGTATCTACATATTTGTGGCGTGCGGAGTTCTACAAAAGGCAGGAAAAATCCATTTAGTAGAGTCAAACTGCCGCAATGCGTTTCAACTTACTGAAGTTTTCTTACACACAACCTGCTCTCTACGTGTTGACTGCGCTGTGCACGGCTTATACACGTAGCGGCGTAGAAATGGTGCTGTTTTCTGAAGGTGGTAACTCTATGCGCACTTGACGCGTTAAGCGCCGCTGCCGTCGCTGCTACAAAGAAAAACTTTATTCATTTTAGCGATTTTTCTTGCGTGGAAACTTCTTGAACATTTGGCGTGTTGAATGTTTTATTTTTTGTTTTTTTTTTTCGTTTTTTTCGGGAATGAGGCAAGTCAAAGAAACGGAAATTACGAGTGTCGTTTTGTGAGGTTTGCCGCGGTTTGTTGCAATACACAAAAACAAAGCCAAGAACTTTCTTGCTCCAGCAGACACGCACAACGCCGATTGTTGGCCGCCTGCCTGCCTGCCCGCTTGCCTATTTTGCATGTTTTTTAGCGCATGCCATTAGGAAGTGCGGAAAATGCGGTTGCAATAGAAATTTTTATATATACATTTATATATGTATCCATAAACGAGGGCTGTCATTGATAATTTTGTACGTTTTTCAGATTGATTTTAATTAGAAGAGTTATGTTGTGTAAAATTACAAATCTGAAGCTAAGTTGCGAGATTCTCCCAAATAAATGCCTTCAATGTGAACTCCCTGGACTTAGCTTATGTGTCAAATAGACTTTTGTCTATAAATAACTAACGAGTTAAAAATCTGATATCTTTGATATTATTGATATTGGATTATTTGGATGATTATATATTGGAACAGATAAATGAGAACATATATTTATCACGAAAGATAGTTTTATTATCTTTCAAACTATTCTCCATGAAGACCAAAACACTTTTGCGTGGACTTAATCCAATTTCTTTGTGCACTTTTGTCACTGTAAAGTAGGTATCTGCAAAACATACATTTTGAGCGCAACAATCTCCAGTTTTGTCGTTGAGAAGCGATCTTCACGAAGTTTTTTTATAATTAATGAAATTATTGGTTTCCAAATCAAGGCAAATGACCCATCAATTCGATGTTCTCAGTGCTCATATAGTCGCTTCTTTGAACAGATAAAGTCAATGAATTATTCATCGTCTCCTGTTTGATTTTCCTTTTATCTTCCAAGACTTTTGGCAAACAGAGTTGAATGCTCAATATTCTAGTTAGGAGAAATGTTAGGCAAAATGTTCAGTTATTCGTAATTTTCCTCGAAGTGCTTCGCTGGATTTGGCTCGCCTTGTAATATCCATACAGATAACTGCTGTTCAGTTTTGGGCTCATGTCCATGATTTTTCAGCTGTTCTGATGTTATAAACGTTTTATGAATTACTGTGATTTTTTCAACGTTTATTTTGATGTTTTCTGGCGTAAAAGCAGACTTTGGAGAACCTTCGGAGAATTCGTTTTTGAGCGAACAGGAGCAACGTTTGAATTCAGAAAATCAGCTATAGCTGCTGGTGCGGTGTACCGCTTCATCATCAAAAAACTAAGCAACTTTCTGAAAACGCGAAAAGTTTGAATGAAAAGCGACAATATGTCGATAATTTACTCAATGTTTTGAATTGTATTGAATGAGGAGTTGGTTTAGCCATGTCGGTCTGTTTGTCTATAAACCGAGATCTCGGAAACTATTAGAGACAGCGATATTAAATTTATATACGAGTATTTAGAGTCTCTTATCGCTTCTTAAGACAGAGTATATAAAATGTACGTTAGAACTCCATAATAAGGAGTACACTCATACAAATTACCGATCCCTACTGCACCAGTCAAAGGTACAGAATGTATCAACAGAAATGGCATACAGGAAAGCCTCTCTTGACATACAACTTTTGTCATAAGCCGTTTAAGTTTCTGCTAACCCTTGCTTTCACTTTTGTTGGGTTGCAGTTTACTTGTTATGGGTGTACCAGTAACAATTTTTTCTAATCGTAAAAGCTTTTTGTCCTCTGCTCAAAAATTTGCTTCCAACTTTCGTTTCGTTTCTAAAACAGAGTTTATTTTTAAGCTGATACAATTTTCACAGACTTATCATGCAACCCTCGCATAAATATTGTCGTTTGCAATGCAGTGAAAGCAAAACGCATGGAAAAGTGTTGATTTGCATTTGATTTGCCTGCCTGCCTGCCTGCCTGCCTGGCGCAATATGCATTACACTTAGACTGTTTTTATAGCTTTATTATAGCATGCGACATTTTTGTGCTGCAACAAAACTAGGTGAACGTAATGAAAGTGTGGGTGCAGATACTTTTCCAAATGCATAAAATGCAAATGGTTATTGATTTTTTAGCATACGAGTTTAATGCGCTGCGCTGTCTATTAGAGACAAGTGAAGCGAAGCCTGGTTTAAAAGCTGCTAATTTGTAGCGAGCAGGTGTTGATGTTGAGCACGTTGTGAGTAACTAAGACTGAAACTGAAGACTTTATATATGTATTATAAGAGTGCTCTAAACAAGTTAAAAGGCATTGAAGTGCAGCGAATATGTAGCATTTAATAAAGCAAATTAATGTTGCATGTTGCTGATGAGTAGAAGCGGCAGCAACATGCTGCTAATTGATAAACTTCATACTAAAGAACTAAAAAAAACTTGCACTAAATTAGCAAATGAATTAATGTGAAGCAAGCGTAGGGTATAGCGTGCTCAATGAAGCGCTTGCTTCAAAAAAAAAAGAAAAAAAAGAAGCCTTTACTAAACTAATGTGGCAATAAGAATGTTGCAGCTAAGATTGCTTATCGTCTAGCAATTTGCTAAGACCCAGCAATGAGCAATGAAAGGAGATAGACGTGTACGAAACGAGACAAAAATATGCGCGAAAAAAGTGCGACAGGAAATAGCAGTAGCAGCAGCAACAGCAACAGCAAAAGCTGCAAGCGCGCTTGCAACATTCAGCAGCAATGCTAAGGCGTAACTCCACCCACCGACATTTTGTGTTGCAGCTACTCTTTTTTTACCCCTCATTTTCCCCATAGCAAAAGTTTCTGCATAATTATGGTCCCATGAGAACGCTGATGACGACGACGATGGCGTAGCTAATTCCAAAGACAAGATGCGACGCGATGACTATAATGTTGCATTGCATACTGGCGTTGATGACGGCGACGATGATTTTGCTGCTGCTGCTGCTGCGGCTGATGTTGTTGCAACTACATCAATGCTAAGAAGTTTAACGCTTGGTCATTAACTGACGCGGTGGAGTTGTTGTTGATGAGCGGTGTTGGTGGTGCTGGTGGTGGTGGTGGTGGATTCAGTAGTCATTGCTATTCATTGCTGCAGCGCATTGCAACATTAAAGCTAGCAATGTTGTTGTAGTTGTCTGCTGCTTACTTGCGCTAAAAGTAGCATAAATAATTATTAGCAATTGTGCGGTAAAAGTGCGCGCAGGTGCAACACAGAAGCAAACAGCATACTGCTGAATTCAAGTTAATGCAACATTGTCCACTGTCCGTCCGTCCGTCAGACATACAGCAGCAGCAGCAGCATAACTTTAGCTAGTCTAGTGCATACTTATTGTTGATATTGCACTGCAATTTGAACATTTTTCACATTTTAACACAGCCGACAGCGGCAACTGAATTGAGTTTATACGAAGGAAATGAAATGTGTCGCTGCTGCGGATGCAGTAAGCAAAAAAACTAAAGACTTAAGCAACGAACTTGCTGCGGGATGCAGGCAACTATTGTACAATAACTGACTGTGTTGTTGTCGCTGTTATTAAACATATAGTATCTTGTTGTTGTAGTTGTTCTTGTAATTTATAGTTTTTTGTTGTTGTATTATTGTTGCTTTTGTTGGCATTAATTAGCTGAAGGATGCTATATTTTTTATAAGCTTTTCAAGTATTTTTGCAAAGTAATATTTTTGTCAGTGAAACTTTAACATAAAAAACTAACTAATTTCTAGCTTAAATATACTTTAAATAGGAAGTATTTGACTGTATCTGTTTATATACATACGCCACCCAAGCGCTACATTTGTGTAGCGCAGCTGCCTCAATCTAGCATTGATTTTCATTTATATTAGAAATTTTGTTCATAAAATAAGCGCAGGCGCGCATAGAAACCACAAAACAATATTTTAAAGTAGTAAAAAAGATACCGAAAATCTCTAAATATAAAAAAAAAGAAACGCTTCCACTACTGTTGTTTACGCTGTGTACGCTCGCTCGCAGTCAGTCGGAAAGGGCGCAGCTGTATCTACGCTGTTAAAAAGCACTCAGATACTCAAGAAATTATTATTAACTGACATTTTAATGAGCATAATGACGAGCAACAGCAGCGCGTATAGATGATGAGATGCAACGCTGATGGCGGCATTGAAGACTGCGTCGGTGGCCGCGCCATACACTGATCACTATACTACAACTCCTCCAACAGTCTATGCGTCCGTCCATCCGTCCGCCATCTAGCCCTTGATGCCGCATTTAGTCTTCTATTTGACTCTCTGTTGTTGTTTTCATAAACGGCGTGATTTTTATCAGTTGTCGTCATCATTGTCTACTACATCTCAGCATCATCGTCATAGAGTGAAACTTGTCTACTTGAAAAACTTTGGCGCCAGTTTTTATGTTTTTAATTTTTGTTTTTTTTTTTCGTATCATATTTTTTAACTGTCAAATGCAAATAAAAAATTCTACATTCCAATGAAGTGAATTTTACTTTGAACTAATATTTTTATACCCTACGGGACGTTTTTGTAATGCAGTAAAGAAATTTCGGCAAACGCAAACATTTTAAAAACATCAAATCAAACATTTTTCAAGTGGTTCAGCCCGCCAATTTTGCTGCCAATTCGTATTGTTACCGTGCGTGTTATTGCACATTTTTCCAGTGAAAATTATTTCTCCTGGTGCCCTTTACATACATACGTATGGCGGGCCATTTTATTGATGCGATAGTTTGCACAAATTTATAGCATGGGACGTGCTGCTATCGTAGAAAACTGAATTTTGTGCTCGCCCGATTTTATGGTGCTAGACTTTTTCTTGTATGAACAAAGTTTATGTGAACAAACTGTGCACTCTGGCAGAGCTCAAGACCAGTCTCCTACAGGGAGACAAGCCGGAACACATATTAAGCGATTAATCCCTTGGTATCAGATCAGATTCTCTTGGCCATGTCTGTGTATTTGGTCGCATTTGAAGTAGCCCTGATATTTTCAACCGAAACTCCTCTGTATTTTTGCAGTTTTTTTCAAGGAAAAATTTGGATTGAATTTGAGACATCCCAGTTCATCAAAAATTCGAAAACGATACTGCAGGCGACGGTTTTTCCGGATCTCTTACGGCTAAAACTATCGTATTCATATCCGCAAACGATTCGCAAGCACTTTGTAGTTTCATTTTTTGGCAGCAAATTGTTCCCTTGCAAAATTTCGCTTTCGGATCACCTGCTGAACGTGGCAGAAAAGTAAGCCATACACTTCATGTTTTTGATGCATTTTTCAATAATTCCATTTATTTCATAATCACAACTTTTCTATATCTTTATAGCTCGTTTTAATCATCCCATATTTCTAGTTGACAATTTTAAATTCAAGGCACACATTAAAGATCATATCTATGTAAATTTAATAGTATTGCACTCAATGGCGAAAATTGAATGTTGTACTTTTGGTGCTGACTGTATACACTAAAGACTGCCACAAAGATAACAGTAAACTAGCTGCGAATTACAAGCCTTTAACACTTAAAACGCTTTATAATTCACAATTAGTTTATCACAATTTTTAGTAAATATTACTGCGTTATCAAAGTTAACTGCACAATGCAGTAGCTTAATTTAATTACTAACTAGTTACAAAACCAATAATGTGCACTCCAAGTGCATAAATGCCACAATTTCGAGATACAATTTTTGTTAAACAATGATAAGCATCTTTCACTGTTGCTGTTATGCTCAACTGTTGTAGGCTTCTTTCAAATGCATTGTGCATAAATTACGATTTTGAGTGTAGTGTGGAGTAAGGTAAAAAAGTATTTTAATTGAAAGCATTTGGCCCTGTTGCAAAAGAGGTCAGCGTGCGCACATAAAGTTGCTTTTACACTTGGTCGTCTAAACTTCATTTGTCTTAAGCTTTGACTTATAGTACAAGTGCAAAAATCAATTAGCTATGAATTTTAATTGATTTTTGCTCTAAGTCGTCGCAGTGCAAAGAATGCCGCAGTGTGTGTGTGTGTGTAGTGAAGTTTTTGTTTTTTTTTTAGTTCTGCATAGTGCATTTCATTTGAGCTTTCGTTGCGCTTGTAAAAGCCAAGCAGCAACAGCAGGCTGCAGCAAAATGTTATTCCTTTTACGTTTGTGCTGCGTTCCTGTGCACAGATCAAGCATGAAAATAACTTTTCGTCTTATTTTATTTTATATTTCATTGTTGTTTTTCTTTTTTGTGGCAGCCAATGTATTGTATGAACGTGGCCAATTTCAGTAATCTTACAAACGTATACGTTCAAAGCACCCACAATTCGCTGCAGCAGCAGCAGCAGCAACAGCCAGCAACATGCTTAATGTCATGCAGTGCTGCGGCAATGGCAAGTGAGTCGGCAGCAACAACAGCATACAACACTGTCACTGTCATGCATCATCATCAGCAGGAGCAGCAGCAGCCGGTGTTGTTGCAGACATGAGTTTGCCTGTTGCATGTTGCTGCTGCTGCTGCTGCTTCCTCGCTGACGTGTGCTTGAAAACCGCCAGCCAGCCAGTTGGCATTGCTGTAGAAAATTATTGCATGTCCGTTTGCAGTTTTTAGGATTTCTTTCATTTTTTTTATTTCGAATTTTTTACGCAGCACTTTGAGTGCCAACAGACGGACAGACAGACAGACAGACAGACATGTGTGTTGCATGCAACGCAGCATCTTGCACTGTCCAACTATCGCTGCTGCATCTCTCACTGGCTCAGTTCGCTGCAGTGAGTGATGCGATTATCTGCAAGATTCGCTTATCTACGGTGATCCATCAACTTGCTCTGGCAGTGGCAATGTCAGTTGCAGTTGTTTTTCTTGGCAACTTCGAACTGCCAATTCTTTTTTCTTTTTGCATTTTTATCTTCATTTTTTTTTAAAGCTTTTGAGTGTGTTTGTGTATTTGTGCGGGCGTCGGGCATATCATCGTCTGCTTAAAGCAAATAAATTAGAATGTTGCATTTTTCTTCATTTTGTTTTTATTTTTTTTGCATTTCATATTTCTTTGACTGCTTTTTTTTTTTTTAAATACGCTCCCACGGTTTATATTTAAGCCACAAACAGTGGCGACAACAACGGATATCGACAGTTGAGTCGGTGTGTCAATTGCCACAATAGTAACTAGCAACATGCAGCATAAAAAAAGTCAAGCAGCAATCGAGTGACCACTGAACGGAACTGTTGCTGCACCGCACCACTTGCTGCTGCAACAAAAACCATGCTGCAAAAAAAAGAAAATGATCTGCACTAACAACACCCGCAAGCCTTTAGCTTATTACACGCTTCACATGTAGTGTGTATAGTATTATAGTTTTGACATGCAGTTTGTAACGCATTAAAGAAAGCTGCGGTGACAACACATAACTCTTATATACTATTAAACAGCTCAAGAAACCACATCAAACTAGCCATGTCCTTCTGTGCTGTGTCTGTATCTGTATGAGGCAAAAGTAGTCGCTCAATTTGTATGATATCCAACTGAAGTCGACTATGAATCCCAACTATGTTCCAAGGCTGCACATATATTATAACTAGCTTGCCACGCCCACTTTTAGCTGTAGCCTGCATACAAACCCACATTTCACTTTTCGGTTTTTGTATGAAAAACTTTTTCATTGCAGTCAATCTAAACTATTGAAATTCATTATGGTGACTTCCAATGAAGTAGAACTTCACATAGTTCCCAAGAAAAATATAGTGCAGCGTATTAAGTATTGGTTTCTACCGAAGTTAAACTTTTTTCTTGTTTTGTTTATATTTTCTTTTTGCAGTGCTTGTCTCACTTATTTCAACGTTTTTGTGGTAACTTTTTTGACTTGCAGGAAGCGACGTCGATTTTTTTTTTAATTCACAATTTTTTTCTTTTCTGTAAAAAAGTAAACCACAAGAATTTGTTTTTTTTTTTTGTGCAGTCTCAGGGTGTGTGTTTTGTAGGTTTTGTATCTGTGTATTTACTTTGATTGAAAGTTTAGCGTGTCGTGTAGACAGCGAAGCGTTAAAAACCACATCCGTCCTTGCTATGACAAAGGCTGAGTTAGAGAGAGAGTTTCAGTAGGGAGAGAACCTTCGCCCTCGCCTATTCAATTGATGTCAATCGATGGTTTTTTTGTTGTTGTTCGGTTTAAATTGACTTGGTTTTGCTGTATATTATCAGCTGTATGAATATTTAATTAAATATGCAATTGACAACGAGGTTTGTTTGTTTTTGAAAAGATAAAATATATTGAGGGCAATTAAAGAAATTATCACTTCGAATTAACTTACAAAACCACAATACAATAATTATGATATGAGTGGTTAACATTTTGATTTAGGTACAACACGAAGTTAAAATAGTGTTATCTGGCTGCTTGACTATACATACATAATTCATGTGGCGTGAAGCATATTGAAGAAGTATTTCTAAAATGCCACCAAGCATTTTAATTTGATGCTTTGAAATGTTGAAAAACTTTTATTTTACTACGCTCTTTTTAAATGTAAAGAAATTGATTAGAGCGTGCCGTTTGTTTCCTTGTTGGTTGTTGTTGTTTTTTTTTCTCCCTTGTCGTCTATGCTCTATTACAAAAAGTGGCCGGTAGACGTCCACTAGTAGATGTGTATGAAGTGACCATCTATAAGACGCCACCATATCGAATTTCAAGTTGATATTGACGTTTTCCATACATATGCATAGAAGTGAGCTGTGGGTTTGTATGAGGCTACCTCAAAAAGTGGCCGGGAAATGGGGGGCTGTCCACAAAATCGCATTTCATTCTAATATTGACTTTAATAAAGAAGTTTCTCATACAAAAACAAAATAGTAGGCAGTAGGTATGTATGGAAATTACCCCAAAAAGTGGGCGGGTCCCAACCATTAACGCGTACGTGAAGCGTCCATCCACTAGAAGCTACCATATCAATTATTAAGTTGATATTGACTACAATAAAAAAAGTTTTTTATACAAAAAGTCAAAAGGTTGTATGGGAACTACTAAAAAAAATAGGCGTGGCGGGTCAATCTTGATATTCTATTTAACTGCAAAAAAAAGAAGAGTATGTGCAAAATTTCAATTGAATAAAAATTGGTGCCCAGGAAATGCGCAACAACATACAGACAGACGGACATGACTAGATCGACTCGTCTCATCGACCTGATCAAGAATATATATAATTTAAGGGGTCTACGATGCCTCCTTTAATGCGTTGGAAACTTTCGGACAAACTGATAATTTAACCATTTAACACTATATGTGAATGGTATTAAAAAGTGAGAGTGTGGATGATTCTAGTACGTGTATTTTTTATAAATTTTTTTCGTCTCGTCTGCCTTGAAAATGTGCATGCAAAGTACAAAAAGCCAGCCTTATGATTGGCAGGGTAGGCGTGATACCCAGAGAGCATCATAATCATGCTCTCCATATGAATTAGGAGAGTCTATGTATGCAAGTTTGGTGGCTCTCTACATTTTATAGTCTTCAAGATCTCTTTATTCTATATTATTGACATTTACGTTAATGAATAGTTTAAACACCGAGCTAAGCAATAAATTGTTAAAACCTATTACACTAATGGTGATTATAGCGTGGTTGTTTTAAGCTGTTTTTTAAACAAAATATTTCCACTTTTTATTTTGTTAGGTTATGCCACAGAACGTTTTTATGTGAATAATGTTCAAACTTTAGAACACATAAAAAGATACTGAAATACCTGAAATATGCAAAAAAAAAGCGGTGGAAAATTAACTCAAAATGGGCGATTCTTGTTATAGATTAGGAAGCGGACACTTACAAGATATATAATAACATTTTTACTAATCTTAATACTAAAATTTTGCATATTTTTAAAACGATTTACAAAAAATTCTAATTTGAAAATCTTTATTTCTAAATTTTAATTATAACTAAAGTGCACTTAAGTTTGGTCCAAGCGTGTTGCTACCATGAACTGGAACTATTTTATTTAGAGATTGCGTCCTCACTTGTAAACTCTCTCTCTCTATCTCTCTCACTCTCACGCTTGCTGCTATGCTATATCTTTTGCCTCGTTTTTGTTTTTATGGCCAAAAGCGCTAAAAACGCGACAGACCGTTAAATTGTTACAATTACTTGACGCGCAGCGTTGAAAGCTAAAACTGCTGATGCAGCATTCAAAGAAGCATGTGCGCGAGAGTAAAAGAGCGCATACTAGAAAGAGATAGTGTTAACTACACACTGTGAAAAAGACTCGTGTTCACAAACAATTCATCTATCTAACTATAAGTAAGTATGTAGAGCCATATTTGTTAACAAAATGCACTAACTGGCATGGCACATGGCTGATGTTGTTGCTGTTGTTGCTGCTGCTGCTGCTGCTGCTGTGTGGAAAAATAATATTCCCATTTAGCGCACATGCCAAAATGAGTCCGAGCGGTGTTGAACGAACAACAATAAAAAATTTAAAAAAATAAGAAAAAAGAACTTCAACAGACTACGACGTAGTAGTAGTAGTAGGAGGCTTTTGTTAGTTAGATATATATCGGTTTTAGTACACGCTACTTAAGTTGCAAACTCCTCCGCTGGGTTTGCTGCTTACATATTGCCAACAACACTTGCGGCTGCAGCTTCTTCATTACCTGTTGTTGTTGTTACTGTTTAGCACGCGCTGCTAATTTTGTAGCAATTTTTGTTGTTGTTATTGCTATTTCTAAGACTTTGCCTAAGTTGCTGCTACTTGCTTTTGCTTGCATGTTGCTGCCGACCACAAGTAGTAGGTGGTGGCATGAATCGCCGCTGCAACAACAACAACAACAACAACAACAACTATTGTTCTTATTGTTACTTGCTGGCTGGCTGACTGACTGACTGGCTTGGTGTACTTTAAGCTATTATTTTACATGGCAGCCAACTTGCCTGCCTGCGCGCTTACCTTCTCTGTGCAGCACTCATAGCAATCATGCTAATAATATATGCTTAAGTTGTTGCCCAGCGCGCAAAAAGTGTGCGCATTTGCTTGTTGCTGCCAATGGTAGCAATTTTCTACAGCTCTCTGGCTTTGCAAAGTGTAGTATAGACTACAAGCTTCTATATAATTTTCAGCAGCTACACCCGCCAAAAATACTAGTACTACTCTCTTCTATATATATTAATATACAGTGGTCAAAGCGTAAAATGGCTGTTGTGGACGTATGTGTCTTAAATGCATTTTTAAATACTTTTCGAAATATTTTCTAAAGTTTTTAAACTACCAACAATTTTCTCACACTCGTCCGCATAGCACTGCTGCAACGGCGCTGGACTGTCATAAACTACTCTAAAATATATTATAATAAAATGTTTTGTTCAATAATTTTCTACATTCAACTTGTAGAGCGCCGTTCAAGCAGACAACAAACTGAACTAATTTGAAATTCCAATTTACTAATACAACATTTCGGAACGTTTTCAATAAACTTCTTCGCTCTATGTGATATTTATCAGTGAGAATGGAGAATGCGCTATAGATATAGTATAAACAGAAAAATGTTCAGAGGGCAGTTGTATTTTTTGAGTAGGCGTTTTTTTTTTTTTTTTTTTCTTCCAATAGCAACAAAAATAATAGAAAATAGTTCGAACAGTTGTTCAGATTTAGAATTTGAAAACATTTTATTTATGCATTTATGTATTTATGTACGCATGCCTTGTACTAATTTACGCACAGTTCATTGAAAGGTTGAGACTGATAAGCATATTATTATGCGAGTATATTCTATATACTAGTTGGAAATTCGAGCTATTGCTGCGTAGATATGGACATATGGACGTATGGCCAGTTGAAAATCAACATACTCGTATACCGTGTATGTATGCCACATGATCTCGACACTCTGCTGTTGCATGCGTTGTTGTGGGTGCGTTTGACCGCGAACGCGTTCAAGTCAAGATAAGCGGTGACAAGAGAGCAAAGTTTATCAGCTTAAGCAGCTGCAGCAGATAGACAGCTTGTTGCAAGTTGCAACATATGAAAATAAATACATACCTACTACAAAAAAAAAAAATATTAATGAACAAAAAAAAAAAAATAGCATTTTAAATTTAGTGTAATTGAAGTTTTCAAAACACACCACACAAAATTTATAAAGCGGAATATATAATTGAAGATACTTCCAATCTTACAAAATGTATAAAACTATTAAAAAATGTATGTACTGTGCTCGCTACGTTTGTTTCATTAGCAAATCTTCATTTTCTATACGATTTGAAACATATCTGGAATATATATTTTAAAGATCCTCGGGTAATCACTTATAATCGCACAGGTTTATAAATTAAGACTGTTCGACTATAGCGGCCGCAAGTGTTTTCTAAAATATTTTCGCGCGCTGAACTCAAATTCGTTGTGCTTTTTTTCTATCAGTATTATGTTTGGAGATAAATGAAATGAAATGTGTATACGTATGTCACACAAAATCCATTTTCTGCAATACCATCTGTATTTTTTGCCGGACAATTTAGGCGAAACTAGCTGCGAGCAAAGAGAGGAACTACACACTCAGACTAGCAATTAATCCAGAGAAATTGCTTAAGTTTCTGTGTTGAAGATGTTCATTCTGAGGGATTATCAATGAGATTAGCCATTTATACGGGAGATTGATCCAAATAAGTATAAAAGATGTTCCAATGCACTTTACTTTGCCTACTCTGCAATTCAAATAGATTATCTTATCAATATCACTACGCATACAATACTGATATACACAATGGATCTAAAAATAAACGAACTTTTTAGTTATAAAATAAAACAAGCATGGTATTATGTTTCAAAACTAATATTTATGCAAAACAGAGTCCATTTAACTCAATACAACGTTTGGAATGCTCAACCAATGTATCCATAGACTTTTTAAATTCGTTTTTTGGCATATTCTTTAAGACCTGTCTTAGGGCTGCAATGTCATCGTAAAAAGCTTCTTTCATTGCAGTTTTCATTTTTGGGAAGAGAAAATAATCGCACGGTGATAGATCTGTAACGAAAACGGAAGGTGATCGATGAGACAAGTCTGTTTTTTCATTAAAAATTCATTGACTTTTTTTGGTTTTGTGAGGTGGTGCATTATCATGCAATAAAAACAGCTGCTTTTCTTTGAAAGATACGAGCCTAACACGTAGAACTCTCGACCACAAACTTTGTAAAACTTGTAAATAATATTCTCCATTGACAGTTTGACCTTCTGTAACAAATTCCTTGTGAACAATACTCTTGGAATCATTAAAACTAATCAACATTATCTTGATTCTTGACTTCTGAAAACTCATTTTTTTTTTAACTTTTGGCTCGTCTTGTGACTTCCATTCTGCAGTTTGTCCCTTGGATTTCGTATGAATAAAAGAACTATGCTTTAATTACTTGATGAACCCTCTACCCAATTGAGTTACACTGCAATTAAAATATTTTTGGAAATCACTCACAATGGTTTAAGTAATGTGTTCCGTTTCGTTTGAACCTTTTCCAATCCATCATGCTACCGTTCATACATTTGATGTACTATTTCTTCAATGTCAAGTTTCTCAAAAGTTTCTATTCCATATTTAGTTGAGATCAGTTGGAAGTTAAAGATTTGTATGCGCTCGGCAGCATTTATTTTTCTTAGACATGAATAAAGCTGCATGATGCCCACGCCTCTAGTACTTTAACTAATTTGTGTGTTAGCCTTTAAAGCGCCAGCTTCATAGACTTATAATATTATAATCAATTATTATAATCAAAGCGTATATTATAATATAAAATAAATGTAGAATATATTTTATTTGCCGCAGTTTGTTGTTGGCATGTTGCAAGCTGTTATTTTTGCTACTGCATACTATTTCCAATAAATTCATGTCGCTGCTGGCATTATTTGGCAACAATGTTCAGCGATCAACAACTACAACAACAGTTTAGACTAGCTTAGCATATTTTTGTACGCTTTATCAGAAAATGTGAAAAAGGTATTAGCAGTTTGTTCTGAAAGTTTGCAACGCATTGAGGAAGTTATTGGATAACGATATAGACATGTCCGTCTGTCTGAATGCTGTTGAAACTTTATTCTGTATAAATTTTTTTGGATATCTGATTGATTCAGATACAAAGGCTTATCTTCAGGTATAAAGGCACCATAGCGTATGTGCCACGCCCACTTTAAGCTGTAGCCTCAATACAAATTATCCAGCAACTTTTATGTTTTTGTATGTAAAACTTATTTATTACAATAAATATCAACTTGAAATATGATATGGTGATTTTTTATGGATGTATAGATATATCAAAGAGCATATTCCACACATTTTCAGATTTTTAAGTTTATCAAAAACATTTTTAAACTTGGAATATGTAACTGTCGTATATACTTCAAATTTCGTTTGAAGTGTATTAAACCTTCGGTGCGGTTCTTGCTTCTATTTTCAACAATTTATTAGAATATATACGTTGTAAAATTTTAAAGTTTGTAGTGCCTATAGCGACTGCGTTGGCGCATGCGCATATTTCTTAAGGTCGTTGTTTGTTGCTTGCAACTAACAAGCAGTAGCCAAAAAGCCGCTGGGAAACAACAAAACTTATTCGCACACCCGCAATTGCACATACGCTCTGTATGCAACAGCAACAAGCAGAAATATAGCTATAAATAATTTATATATGCAGGCATTTAATTTAAAGTTTTACCACAACGAGCAACACTAGCGGCATAAACGCAAAGCTGTCTAATTGAAGTCAAATATCAGGCCAGTTGGAAGTCGTATACGACATACTGCAAGTTATGTACATATGCTTACATAGTTTGATTGTACTTTCGAAAAAAAAGGTCCAAAATTGCAAACCACACGCACGCAATGCAAACAGCAACAATATGCTATGCTGCTGCTATGGCATGTTGCATGTGCAACATTAATGCGCATAATTGCAACAGGTGGCAAATAGTTGAAGTCTACAGACAAACTAACATAAAAGTACGAGTACGAATACATGGCGGCATTTTTCCAGTCATTAGCAACAGCAACAACTGCTGTTGTTGTTTGCGGTCAAGTTGCCGACATAGATGATAACTGACAGCAACAACATGTTGCTGCACTAGTTTAGGGTTGTCTTATCGTAACGTTGTTGTTGTTATTTGTTTGTTGCTGTTGTTGCTGTTCATGCCACATACAGCATGCATTGTAAAACATGTCACATTCCACAATAAACAGCAACATTCTAATTAACTTCTCTGTTGCAGCAACAATTGCTATGGTCTCTGTTGTTGTCATTGTCATAAGCAGCAATAACAACTGTCAAATCTTATTTAATGCATTTAAGCTGCTTACTGTCTTTGACAGTAGTCATAAAGTACAATAAGTATGTAAAATAATGGAACAAATTAGACAGTCACTTGGTGTTGTGTCCCTTGCGTCACGTTTTGGCAGTAGTTATATCATGATTTCCAACTATAATCTATACGTAAATGCTAAAATATAATATGTAATTTCATACTTTCTGTTTGTTACATCATTGACGTGTCTTCATTTTTCCGTGATTTCACTCAAATATGGTTCAGTATCGGCGTGGTTTCTTTTTATTTTATTGCTGCTCTACTTCTATTATTCTAGTGTAGTTGGCACTGCGAACGTTCTAGATCTGTTGTGCGACCCACAACACTTCATCGAGCCCTGTTTCCCTCAAAAGTGCCACAAGGTTCTTCGGATTAAGTGTTTGCAAATTCATCCCTGTAAACTGGTACTGCCTTAGGTATTGCCTCAGGTATCGTTTTAGCCAAGGTTCCACAATCTACACTACTTCTAATTGCACCACTGTTGTAGCGGCTACAACAGTAGTAGTAGGCGATAATGGCTTTGTTTCAGCATACATATATTTTATTCAGAAATGTTATTTTTACAAATTATAGCGAACAGCCTTTAATATTATTGTTTGATATGTGTACCATAAGTGATATTTTTTCTGGTATTTTTTAACACTTTCACTAGTGGTAGCCCAATTCATAATTTAGAATCCACAAGGAAAAGAAATGATTGTCATATGGTCACGAAAATTTCATTTGAAGTGAGTACTGAGCTTAAATGAAGATTTTGTTTAAGTTTTAAAGATATCACTTTCGACTTGAATATGTATATAAATTAATATAATAACATAATACTTAAAGGGCACGAACTTCTGCAGAAGCAGTCATGGCCTCTAAAGTCTCGCGTGATACGCTCTATGAGGGCGTTGCTGGTATATATTGGAGAATTCGTTGAAAAAGAAGCGCGACTTCTTGGAATCGGTGGAATTGCAAATCAGTCTGAAGAACTACGATCTCCAAAAGGATAAGCGTAACTCCGGCACTATCAAATTGAAGCACATTCAACGTTCCAAGATGAAGGTGTGCATTCTCGGCGATCAAAAGCATTGCGATGAGGCTAAAGCCAACAATGTCGAGTACATGGATGCTGAGGCACTCAAGAAGTTGAACAAGAACAAGAATCTGGTAAAGAAACTTGTCAAGTCTTATGATGCTTTTCTGTCCTCCGAATCGCTGATCACGCAGATTCGACATCTGTTGGGTACCTGTCTTAACAAGGCTGGCAAGTTTTCTGGTCTGTTGTCGCATCAGGAATCTATGATGGGCAAAATTGAAGAAGTTAGGTCCATCATTAAATTCCAGATGAAGAAAGTCTTGTGTCTGTCTGTTGCTGTCGGACATGTTGGCATGAAGCAAGATGAACTCTGCCAGAATGTTAGCTTGTCTATCAATTACTTGGTTTCGCTGCTCAAGTAGAACTGGCAAAACGAGCGTTCGCTGCACATTAAGTCCTGCATGGGACCACCACAGCGTCTGTACTAAATATACCACATATTATGCTGCTTTGTATTTTATACAAAATTTTATTAAAATAATAATAGTATATATATATATATATATATATATATATATATATATATATATATATATATATATATATATATATATATATATATATATTAACGGGAACCTCAATTATATTACTCTAACAACTTGATTGCCATACTGTAAATGTTTTTTTGTTTTTTTTATTTATTTTCTATTTAAATGTTAAATATTTTGTTAAACAATTGTTAATTGTTATTAAATACCTGCATAAATTGTATCTAAACTTAAAAACATACTCGAACAAAGCTCTTTAGTACACCAAATATGGCAAGAACACGAACTGTCAATTGACGAAATGACAACTGTCAAAAGTGTACGCGCACAACTGAGGGTGTGTAGCAGTGCAGCGAGTTGCCAGATGACTGACTGACTGACTGATAGTCTTAAATGAGAATTTTTTTTAGAATTTTAACTTACAAATTATTTATTGTTGCAATCAATTACATATTAATGAGCTGTGTTTATTAATTGTGTAGCATAATTTACATACTATACACGTATACTATAACTATAGCTTAACTTAAAAAGTAATGTAAAATCAAAAAAACATCATTAATCAAAGTCATTAAATGCTTTACATAGTATAATTAGATATTATATATATATATATATATATATATATATATATATATATATATATATATATATATATATATATATATATATAGTTTTCGGACGACCTTAAACAAGAAAATTACTAGTATTTTAAAAGATATATTTAATTTTTTTGCTAGTTTCGCATTACGAAAATTAGCTACTACAAAATTATTTCGAACGCATGTCTACGCCCACTAATAACCTTCACTAGTTTTATGCTTTTTTGAGGGTGGCAACAATTTCTTCGTTTTTTGGTTTTTCTGCTGTTTTGCGCACACTTAATCAATCACTTTGAAACGCTGTCAAATTGCAACAGTATGAAGTATCTGCTAGTATATATAAAGTATGACAACTTTCATGCAACAATTGCCGCATAAAGTGGCAACATGTTGTACAACTTGCTGCCACCACCGCCGCCGCCGCCGTCGGGCTAAATGTATCGCAGCAAAGCCAGATACGCGCTTAAACGTCGCTAGAAAAAAAAAAAGATTATTTAGAATTCATAAGCTAAGCGTTTTTATTTTTTTTTAACGTTTGTGCCTAATACGCTGCGAGACACGCTGTCTGTCTTAGTTGATTTTGGTTGAGAGTTTTCTATTTAGTATATAGATACAACTTGGCTATATATATATATATATATATATATATATATATATATATATATATATATATATATATATATATATATATATATATATATATATATATATATATATATATATATATAGTATATATATATATATTTTTTAGTGTTTGTCTATTTGGTTAGTTGAGGGTGAGCGAGTTGTTTTCATATTTATTAAAAAATGCAAAAGCCCATTTAATTTTTTTTTTGTATTTTTATACGATAATATTTTTTACTAGCGCGCAAATAAATACTGATTAATGATTTTTGTTTGACTTTATGTTGTTAATTATTTACTAATTATATTTGCTTGTTTTTAAAAGTTGCTGAGCCGTACGCCAATTAGAAGTAATGCAAGTCTGTAGCAGACTGTAGTTATTGCAAGTTTTATTTAATGAGTGAGAGTTGTGGCAATTGTGAAATTTAAGCAGGTAGGTGTTGCCATTCGTTTGAAATGTCAATGTGTTTTAGTTTGGGGTACTCACGCTGTCTAGTAAAATTAAGCTAAAACGAAAGTAAATTCAAAAGTTATGTTATTTAAAATTATCTGCTAGTCACATGTTATGGTGACGAGACGTGAGTTTATAAATATGACGTCGAGACTGCCCAACAATCTAGCGAATGGCGCACAAAAAATGAGCCGAAACCGAAAAAACCACGTCAAAGTCGGTCAAAATTAAGGTGATGCTGATAGTTTTCTTCGATTGCCGTGGTGTGATTCAGCATGAATTCGTTCCAGAGGGTCAAACGGTCAATAAGATGTACTACTTGGCCCTTTTAAAGAATCTACGTGAAGCAATTCGTCGTAAACGGCCGGATTTGTGGGCAGATAATTCATGGATTTTTTTCACCACAACAATGCACTGTCACATTCCAGCTTAATTGTGACGGAGTTTTTGGCCAAACATGAAACAAAAGTCATCGCACAACCACCACCAGATTTGGCAACCCTGTGACTCTTTTCTGTTTCCAAAACTTAAATATCCGCTCCGGAGAACGCGTCATGAGTCGACCCTTCGTCGACCTCGCCGTGTGCATTTTCTGTGGCCCAAAACCTACCGCTTTGTTTGCTGACATACCCTTTAAGGTGAAAATGCGCCACATCCGAAAAGATTTCCGTCTCGGCAAGCTCAAAATAAGTTTTGTGTATTTCAAAAACTTTATGCGAATTGCAGCGATGCATATTCCCCAAGCGGAAGGTTAAAAATAAACAGCTGTCACCTGTTCATGCCGTTCAAGTAGGCTGTGTCATTAATAGATACTAGTTCAGTATTGCCACCGTGTAGTTAGTTGTACTAAAAGTTCATCTAAGCTAGAATATGTTTTTGATACAAAACCAGTTTCCTGTACACTTAGTTGACCACCACTTAAAATGTGGAAACACTGTTTAGAAAACAAAATTTATAGACTCATCTTAAGCAGCACATAGACATCTTAGGCGACATCTCAGCATCGACGACTCTATTCGCTAGTATTTCTTGAAATCTTTTTCTTTTTTGTTTCTAGTATTACGCAAGATGCTATTGTTTGCAAAGAGATAGCAAGATAAACCACTACTTGTTCACTAGTTGACCCACGTTCGTTCCTTAGACACCTCGGTCCATTTTAGTTTTTGTCAACACATTGTTGAAGTGTATTAAAGTTTCAGTACAACCGAATTTGTTGATTACTTGACATCTTTTTAGCCACCTTCCAAAAGAAAGTTTCTGCCAACTTAATCCTCTTTTGCATACATAAAGTCAAACGCGCTTTAATCGTTTTCTAGTTTTACTATTTAATTTAACACTCAAACACGAAAATTTTCGCCATGCTAGCTAACATAAAATCTTACACACCACTTTAGTAACTTTATATATGTGTTTTTTTTTTTCTTTTTTAAAGCGCTCTAAAAAGCACATTTCTTTTATCAAGTACTTAAAGCATATAACTTATTTTCTAAATAATTTCTTTATCTTTTTTTACAGCACAACTTAAAAACATTGCAGAATATGCAGCAGCTACAAAAGCCATCAAAAAACATGAAACAGAAGCAACAGCAGCAAATTTATATTAATTTAATGTGGTAAGTAGTCAACTACGCCGTGCTTTTTAATAAAAAATACTTTTAAGTTTATGAGTATGTTGTGTATGAGTATGTTGTGTAGATACTTGTAATAAAACCTAAAAAGAAAACACAAGTAAACTGAGGACAAAACGTTTGCTACGCTGGAAACGCACATTTAATACACTTTACACGACAATATAAACTTTGTATATGTAAATGTAATTTGTATACTTTCTGACAAATTTAAAATCATATCAAAATAACAGAAACAGCTTAGTCCGCTAACTTTAGATAAAGTTAGCAGGAGCAATACGTAATACTATTAGTAAGTAAACATAAAAGCTAATTATGCACTTTAATTGAAGACTTTGCTCGTTTCTAATTAAAAAAAGACTTGGTCTGCTAACTTTAACATAAAGTTAGCAGAACAACATTTGTATACCATAAACACTTCTGTGAATAAATAATCATTTTATTTATTCTAGTTTATTCTTAATACTTTATACAAATATATATTTTATATTTTCTTCCACACATATCGTAATTTTTCTTTATAACGTATTAAAATTGTTACAACTTGTACCGATTTTAGTTAGAAACTTGTTGGGTCGTGTCTAAATAAAAAAACTACTTGGTCTGCTAACTTGAACATAAAGTTAGCGCTTGCTGTGCCAAAGCTGTGCTCTAATAAAACCAGAACGTCGCTAAAGAGCCTTCCGTTGGCACTATAGGAGTAGAAGTAGCATACGACAGTATACTGCAGCAATAGTTTGGTACAAACACTAATTGAATTAGAACACAAAACTAGCAAGCAACTGCGTTTGTATAATAACATTTTAGCATGTATGATTTGTCTGTTAATATTATGTTAAAGTTAGCAGAGCAAGCCTTTTTTTTTTGTTAATTTAGACACGAGCAAAAAAGTTTTAATTAGAGCACAACATTAACTTTTCAAAATTGCATTTCCACATGTGCATATGATTTACTTATATTTAATATTGGTGCGCTGAGTTTATGTTAAAGTTAGCAGACTAAGATTTTTCTATTATTTAGAAATTATCACAACGATTTTGGATAACTGACTACACAAAACACATAGCAATAACCAGACAGACGGACATTTCTAGATGGGGTATTCGCTGCCTTTTCCAAAGTGTTACAAACTTACTAACAAACTTATATTACCATTTTCGCACGTATAAAAAGCGTATAAAAGTATTAAAAAAAAAAAAAAAAAAAACTAAAGCACGCGTATAATAAAAGTGGAAATAATGTGTAGACAACATACTCTGTAGATACTTATACGTAGAATGTATAGACTGCTGGGAATTTCATTTCATGAACGCACAACAAACCAAACCAAAAAAAAAAAAAAAAAATACATTCTACAGCATCTCGTCGTCGTCGCTGCTGCTATCGACTTGAAGTCAACCTTCACAGTGCAACGCATTTCGAATTTTAAACGCATATAGCACCCACACTGCGTGCGCCCGCGTGCCGCTATAGAAACTACTTACTCCTGACACTAGAAACGACGCAGCACAGTGGAGACTACATGCCGCGATCGTCGATCATATGCGACTGTCCAGTTGCACATTCAAGTGTCGTCTTGTCTCACAGTTTAGTTTGGTTGTTGCCTTGCTTGCTGCGTGCGTCAGTCAGTCGAAACATGTCAGTCAGTCACTTTATCCGTCCGTCCGCCCTGTCTGTCTGTCTGTCTGTCTGTTCTGTGCGTTATGTATTGCATGGGAGGCGAAGGAGTTTAACGCCGCAGTCGCTGCTGCTGCCATTGCTGGTCGACCTTCTAAGCCGCAAAGGAGCAACTTATAAAAAAAAAAACGAAAAAATTATCGATATAGCATAAAAAAAAAACATTGCCATTGCCATTGAGAATGCGCAACGTCGTTTTAGACAGATTGCTACTTTTGTCATAAAAAAAATAAAATTTAGTTGTTGTTGTTTATAGAGTGCTACCAACTTCTGTTGCAACAACTACTCTATGCGCCATACGCAGGTGGAATCAAATCAAATTCGCATCTCGTTCTCTGCGCACAACATTTCTGAAGATTAATTGCTTGCGACAGTTTGTTAAATTTGAACACAAAATTGCTTTAGACTGAACTGACTTGACTTGACTTGACTAGACTAGACAAAAACGCTCAATTCAAGTGATTATTGTTGTTGTGCACTTTACTACTACAACTAAATTTACAACAAAAATATGATATAAAACTCCAGCGAGACACCAAAAAATGTTGTGCGACCTTTTGACCAAGTTTGGCTTTTTATTTGTCTTTGATATTATAATAAAAAATCTACGAAATAATTAAGGTCAAAATTCAAACTGACTGACAACTGTCAAAATATTTTATTTTAATTTTATGATCGAGTGTGCTCGACTCTGATGTATTGTCGAAGGAGTCTAGTCTAGTCTTTGCCATGTAATATCATCTGCTGTATCCCTTGTAAAGTGTTTGTAAAACTTAAACCCCAGCACAAAATAAAATGAAGATTGTTTAACAGTGTTTGTTAGTGACTAATTTTTTTTCTTTTTTTACTCTAAATTACTTAATGAGATCTCAGCAAATATAGTTAGTAAACCTACCTTTATAACAGCAGTAAGACAAGAGGTTCTAGGCCCCCAAAATATTAGCTTCGAAATACCAGCGGCCTCCTCAGATATCCTCTCTAAGGTCTACCTTCCTAGGAAGACAGACAAACTGGCAATCGTACAATCAGCTCGTAGCATCTAAAGTTGGCGGAGTCCTGTGCAGCATTAGTGAGCTGGAGCTGACTGCAAACCAGCTAAACGAGTTTTTACTGAGCACGGACAAGGACAAGGACAGGCACAATGACATCGGACGCTTAAAGAAAGAGAACGGTCTTTATACCGATAGTAGACAAGGAACACTTGAACACCTGCTTCAAGTACACATTCCTGGATCTATACTGTAACAAACATCGTTGAACTCTCCCATTATAGATAAATGTATGATAAACAGACGGAATTGCAGCCTATATCTGGCGTCATTCTTGATAAGGAAAAAGTTCGTTGGGTGATCATTTTCTTTCAGCCTTTTAAGTCCCTAGGGAGAGATGGCATCTTTCCGGCTCTTAACTAAGAACTGTTTAGATGTCCTGATTGACTCATGTAATACTTTCATGAGGATTAGTTTCAACTTGGTTTATATACCGCAGTCATGAAGGTAGGTGTCCTTCGTTTTTATCCCAAAGCAGGGTAATAGACCCATGGAACTGGTTAAATCTTATAGAGCTACTTTCGCAAGACAATTGAACGTCTTATTGACTGCCACATTAAGCAATCAATTAACAATGCATGAATGCCAATTCGCCTATATGAAGCGTAAATAAATGTTTTGCCTGCTCGGTAAAATTGAAAGTACCTTTCGAACAAAAGAAATGAAGCCATGTTAAATCAACGTGACATATTTTCTTCTCTTGGAAATGTGACTGTCAGTATTAGGGCGATGAAGTGGTGTCCGCAAGGGCGAGCCCTTTCGCCACTTCTTTGGTCACTAGTGATAGACGAACTCCTAATCGAAATCACAAGGGTACAACGTCATTGGATAATGGGATGACCTGTGTTCAGATCTTGTGACTTGTGTGCTGCAAATAAGCATATCATATGCCTGTTCGAAGGCAATACAAAAATGGTGTAATATTTTTAACCGTTAGCATTTTATTTAAAAAGAAAGTAATGCGTCTAAATGAAAGACTCTATATACAATTTTTAATGCATTTTTCCATTGTGCTTTTCGATTAACATAAAGTTGAACTTATAATTCATAATCAGTTTATGTTGGAATAAATTAAAGTTGTGACGTATTTCTGCGTGTAGGCAATCATTTTATATATTTTGTTTCCTTTTTAATATTTTATAGTTTATATATATTTTTTTGTACATATTGTTTATCCTGTGGATTATTATAAAGCACTTTTCAATGTAATATCATCTGGTTTATCCCTTGTGAAGGTTTTGTGAAACTTAAACCCAGCACCGTAGAAAAAAAAGAAAATAAATTGAAGATTGTTTAACAGTGTTTGTTATTGACTAGTTTTGAGATTTTATTTTTAAAACGGTTTTTTGCATATTATTGTATCTAAAAGTGTATAGCTTAATTAGCAATGATGTTTTGATTGATTAGTTTTTATATAATAAAATATATTGCAAAGCTGTGTTTTGAATAGCTAAATTTTCAAACTGATTAAACAATCAGACTTGATTTTAGCGAATTAGTTTTTGGTGTTAAAAATTTATAGCGAAGTATTTGTCAAAATATTTGCGAAATAAATCGCATAAGCAACTTAAGTAAAATACTATTTAAAGAAAAGAAAAATGAAAAGATTGCCAAAAACGCTACCAAAAAAGTGTCAAATTACAAGCAAATCAATTAGCACATTTAGCACAACAACAACAACAACTAAAACTGAACAATATACATATAGTATCTAAGATATACAATATGTATCTACATATAACCTGTGCTGCATAAATTAAAATTCATATATGTACGTACCTATATAGTATGGCATCGAAGTAAAAAAAAAAAAATGGCGTATCGAACATAATTGAGTTCTTTTGCTGCTCATTTGTTGGCTTGTTTCTTTGCGTTTCGTATTATTTTTAGTGTGTTTTTCTTTCTTTCTGTTAATTTTGCATAAAATAACGCTGAATTGTGTTGGACTTGTGTTCAGAAAAAAAATTTGCATATCAAATACAACATAATTGCGCGATAATCGCGCGTGCGCGCTCAAACGCTTTAAACGCGCAGCGTTGAAATTCGAGGAACGCTGCCGATTCGAAACCTGAAACTGACAGTCAAAAAGAATACTTGACCGGCGGCCAACTTTCTTCATTTACAGTTTTTGAAAATCATTGCAAACCATTATTATTATTTAAACGATTTTAAAACTATTGCTTCTTAGTTCTTAATTGTGTGCGATTTCGTTGCGTTTCTTATTAAAAACGCACGCGTTTTAGAAGCGTTTTATATAGATTTTTTTGCTGAAGACTTGTTGCTAAATGACAGGCAATATGACGTACAAATGTTGCTAATGTTTTACGCTGTTTGTAAAAATATTTTGATTTTGAGGTTAGTTTTGAAAAATTACTTCTATACACTGTACTGTGGTTCCAAATTCAATTCGAAAAATGTATGATTGGACCTTCGTGCAACCGCAGCTCTTCAAGTTAATTTGCAGTGTGGGAAACGCACGCCGCACAAATAAGCCGTAGTATATGAATAAGTTACCGGGAAACATATCATTTCACTTGGAGGCAAAACAAACACGTATGAGTCGCCGCCTGTCGACTGTCTGATTAGTAACAAAATGAAATGATGTTTTGATGGTGTACATTCTACGTCGATGCCAATATGTAGTACGGTTGGGCGCGATTATCCATAAGAAAGTGATACTATTGACATCATCGGCGAGTTAGCAGGGCGTTTTTGGAATGAAAAACAGACACGGTTCATGAGTCTAGAGGTGAACAAGGTCAGTACGAAATACTTGGTGTCCACTTGCAAAACATCGTCGTGTCTTGGTCTGGCTGTGAGAATGGAGAATGAAGATGACTTAGACTGGCCTGCTAATCCATGGGGAATTTATACTAAAGGTGGCGTATTCTCCACTCTCAGCTGCGCTCTATTGCATTTCTTATTTATCTTTTCTCTTACTCTTTTTCATCAGTTGCTGTTTGGGCATTTCGTTTTTTGTTTCACACTCAAAGCATTTAAGAAAGTCGTCACAGTGGAATACGTCACCTTATACATAAATCCACCCAGCGCTAATCGATGCAACTTTGAGCTAAGCAAGTAAATTAAAAATAGAGCCAAGAAAGATACCCAAGATTAAATAAAAATAAGTCGTGGCATGATTTTTAAGTCAGCTGAGCGAGGGATACATACAAATTGGCAGCAAATATTTCTTAACCATGCAAGAGCAGAAGAAATTTTAAGCTGCACAAAAAAATTGTATTGTTAGTATGCGAAGCAAACATTGAGGTGTGCAGAATAGTTGTTAAAAATGTTTATATCAAATTTTATAAAAAAAATCCAGCAAAACTAAAACTAATTCGTGAGGCATTAAGTGTGTTTGCCCATTTTTGCTTCTTTTAAAATTTCAGTAAAAGATGAGTTTAACCATGAAGTTCTACTTGAGGTGTGGAAGGACATTAAACGCAGAGCTGAGCCAGTGACGATTGGAATTGAATCATTCATTAATTAATACAATTAAAACAAAACTCAAGTTTTAATTGCTTTCAAGACTACAAGAAACTTAGCAAAGCACAACCCCTTTTTTAGACTGATTCAAAGAGCAACACTCACACTGGCTTTCATTATACAAATTTGACCATATTGATCAATGAACAAATCGCTATAAGCCTAACGCCCACGAAAAGCG
Source organism: Leucophenga montana (assembly GCA_035044765.1). Lineage (NCBI taxonomy): Eukaryota > Metazoa > Arthropoda > Insecta > Diptera > Drosophilidae > Leucophenga > Leucophenga montana. Next base: position 1,792,134 of record JAWNNQ010001372.1, read on the forward strand.
AGCGCCCAAATCTTAACTATATGGCAGTAAGACTACGGTTAAAGAGTAAGTTGTCCTAAAGCATGCGTTTGTAACGGCCGAAAAGTATAATGACATTGGAAATATCTTCAGATAGGTAAAAGTTGACTTTATTAGAGATGAAAGTAAAGCTCATCTTGTAACTGAAATAAACTCAGTAAGACCTACATATACAAAACTTAGTCATTATAAATTAAGAAATCACAGTTTGCTATGGCAACTGCTGTGATTTAGCACGTCGACGTGTTGCGTGTATGTTAGCTGAAGTAGCTAAGACGCTCTAACTTAAGCATTTTCAAATAAATTATATAAAATGAGCTTTGCTATCCTACTATAAAGTGTAGTTATCATAAAAACTTAACAGCATCACTCTCCTCTTGTTGCTGGTGCTCATATACAAAGTAAACTCTTGAATCGTTAAGCTATATTTTAACATATAGAGTATATAATTACTAAATCTCGCTTTGAGTATTACACTTTGGAGTTCTTAGCGCAAACTGTAGCAGTTTCGTTTTTACCAAATTTAATATCTTTTCGATGCTTTAAAGTTTTCTTGTAGCTGCAATTTTTTTCCCCCATTTTGGTTTTAACTTCGCGTCAACATGACAAATCGCACTTGTTATAAGAACAAAAAAAAAAATATTGTGCGAAATACAAACATGCAACGCATATGCCTAATGAAAAACGACAGACAGTTCTACACATCGACTGAATTTGTACAGCATACACTTACACTGCTGATGCAAACAGACATCAGCAACATTTTTGCGTAAATTGAAAGAACTTGTTGCTCGAGTTTTGTGGTCAACTACATAGATCATGTATCTATACTTTTATGGTTACATATGCAGCTGCAGGTGGTGGTGGTGCTGGTAAAGCATCATTTCAGGCTCTAAGTTTTGCGGTTATAAAACAAACTTCTTCGACAGCAGAGCAGCATTACTATTGATTACAGACTACAAACGTCTGCTTAATGCAGCTCGTATTACTAACCTGTGGCATCAAGTTGGTTGGTGCTGCTGCTGCTGCTACAACATGCGGGTGTATCTTGCTTGTAAATTGCTGCAACCAGCAGCCTCCAATATTCGTACACACACACGCACACACACAGACTCAACGCTCTGTAATTAATGCGGGAGCTGACTGAGTGACTGCCTTCTTAGCTTTTTGTTTGACTTGAGACTTAACTTGGCTTGGTTTTTCATTTGGCTTGACTGACTGCCTGCCTGCCTGCCTGCCAATACAGCTGCTGACATTTTGAAAAATTTATTGCTCCAAGTGGATTTATTGTCTGCGACATTTTATAGTTTTGCGGTTACCCTGACTAACTGCAAGCGAATGAACAATCAATCGATCGATCGATCGAACTGACGGTCGCTCGGTCGGTCACTCGTTTACAAGATCCTGTTGTGGGAAAATTAAATTTCCGCGCATTATTAAAGATTGTGTATAGCATATCATATTGTAGAGTTGATAGCGCTAGTATACAAGTAATATGAAGTGATTGTCTTATCCGTACAAAAATCTGAATCTTGAAATGTAAAGATGACAGAAGAAGAATCGAACAAAAAATGAAAATGGTTGAATTTGAAGTGAACTAGTCTTACTCCGATTCATATAAAACTGGTTCGGTTTGAAACAGTTTTTGAGCGCTGCTTTAAATATGTAGATCGTAATAATATTCTGTATACCTTTTAGGAACTGATATGTTTTTATAATAGTAGGTTTCTAGAAAGATGATTTTGAACGATTTGACAATAGATTTTATGCACAGTATAATATTTTGGCAGTTTAATAAAGTATTATATATAGATATCGTTTAAGGAGAACTTTTGTATATAGGGGGGAAGTATTTTCCATTACAATTTAGAGGCAAAGATGCCTGCGAATATTTACTGCTTGAAAGCAATTGGTAATTAAACTTATCCATGATGTATACGTTTAAACAGTTCCTTTCCATCTCATGATTTTTGTGCTCTCTCCACTATTTTGATTACAAGTAATAACAATTTTCATCACTTACTCATGCATACTTCATCTCTTCGTACGCCAACTGCAGCACACGGTCAGCGCTCCTTTCGCTTAGCACAAAGCTTCTGCGCTGTTTTTCGCCCTTTAATTTGCACATCAGATGCTCATGTATAATTTTGCTACCCGATAATGATCGGCCTTTGGCATAATATATTACAAAAGCCAACAGAAAGTTTGAAAAAAATCAAAAAATCAAAAAAAAAAAATATGAAGGAACGTCAAGGAAAATTTGCTGTTTTTTTTTTTATGAAAAGATTTTCGGATTGGCTTGGCTGGCAAATTTTATTTAATTTTTACGCGCATTTCTTGATACTGCGCGAAGGCGGTGGCGATTATTTTTTTGGTTAACAATTTCTTTTACTTTTCAATATACTTGGAGGCATCATTTCTGAGTAGTATCTGAATTTTGCAATCTATATTAAATTCGCCTGCGTCTGAGACAAGTGCCAGTCATGTTGCATTTCACCTGCTTTCACAAGACGGCACAGCCAAAAAAGAAATTATTATTAAAATAAATAAAAACAAGAACAAGCAGAAGCAGAAGACGGAGACGGAGAAAAATTGCCCTATACAACACTGGCACAATGAATTGAGTGCAATATATGATATACGATAATTTCTTACTGATAATACGCGTACATACGAAGAGACAGTCCTCCGACGCCGACCTAAATGCAACCGAGTACCCCGCTGGCTTGTTTTTTTCTTCCTTTTTTTTCTCATTTTTTGTGAATTGCAACTTTTGCTGCCGTTGCTGCGTGAGTGTTGAGCCAAAAATCGTTTAAGGCTAATTGCAAAGATCGCTTTCAGTTGATAAAACGTTTGCAGCGCAGGAATTTGTGTTAATACAATCGCTTATAAAATTATTATTATTTTTCCTTTCGCTGCTTGCTAAGGTTGATAATTGTGATGCGTTGCGATATTTTTGCTTCTTTTTTTTTTATATAAATTGTGACCTTAAAAAAATATGAACCAAGCTAAGCGCAAATTTATTCATTTATATGTATAAGTAGATATTTTTAAACAAATATGCATACTTGTAGCTCATCTCTACAGCTAAATAACTAACTAACTAACTGACTGAGTAGCTGCTTGGCTTAGTTAATGATGATTGCTGCCCCCTAAAGGTTAAAATTAAATAATTTACCCCAAAGCCACCGTGTGGTGTTGTGTTTGCCTTTTGTCATACGAGAGTTGTCGAGACGTCGTCGCCGTCGTCGGTTCGTCATTAAAACGAGGCAGCGCTTTTGTGCGCCCTCACTTTGCCATGCTGACTGTGAAGTCTTCCCCCCCCCCCCTACTTTGTACAAACTCTGGTATACTTTTCCATTCCAATGTATCTATGCTCAAGTTCTTCTGCTACATCTTCCGTCAGTTAGTTGCGCTTAAAAAACATTTGCCTAGCCGTATAATTAGCATGAAATGAGAATTTCAGTTGGTTAAAAACATTAAAAATATTTTTCTTTCGTTGTTCAACATTTGAATGTATCGCTTTTGGCACTTTTATGCAAATTTTTGCGCAGAAGAAATATACATTTTTTTGGCATTTAGTTTGAAGTTGCTTTTAAAACAATTAAGCAGAATATTATCTAAAGGTTTTAGTGTTAGATAATTAATTGTTGTGTGTATTTTAAGCCTTAAATTGTATGTTTGTAGTGAGAGATATTGTGCATGAAATGTATACAAGCAGATTACATTGAAATACTTGCCAATAGATGGCACTAAAACAGTTTTCAAATCGGTTTTTTTTTTGGTTTGAGTCTATAAGTTGCAAACTAGAGTAGCATTCCACAAAAATGTCTGGATTAATAGTTCTTCCCTTAAAAGAGTTTAACAATATTAAACCACATTACCGAAAATCCAGAAAAAACTGACTAAAATTCGAAATTGTCATGGAGCAGAGACCACTGATTACGAATCTAATTACAAAACTTCGCAAAAACAAGCAAACGTATACGAAATGAGGACTTATCTTTTTAAAAGTTTTCAATCGAAACAAAATTTAATAAGAAGAGGAATTTTAGATTGCTGATTACGAAACTGTTGTCAAAATTTGCAAAATAAAATTGCACATCCAAAATAGTGTAGAAATTTATGAATAAGGTTTTGATTTTGTAACTCGATTTTTTGAAGTTTTTGAGTTTTCGTTCAGTAAATTGTGTTTTTGAGTTCGCTTATAATGAAAATATACTTGAAAAGTTCAAAATTCATAGCATTAAATGTCTTTAGCACACATATTTTTAAGTAAAAGCTAAGCAATGCAATGCAATGCAATGCAAAAAAAAAAGTAAATGAGAACAATCTTCCAACTCAGAATTTGTCAAATCTCAACAAACATCAGATTTATTTACACTGTGCTTAGATGCTAAGCTTTTCGGACGCAATACCAAGTATACTGCTTTCGTTCTTAGACTTTTTATAGTACACCTTTATTGTTGTTTTTCTTAAGCTTGAAATTACTTGATTAGAAGACTCTGGAAACTGTCATGAACTTCTGCTGAGAAGTTTTGCGGGCTACATAATATTTGTTCATATCCATGTATTCTACTACTGATTTTCTGTATCTTCTAATAATATTCTGTATCTCAGCAAAATGAGCAATGTCACACCCAGCGGACTTATGATGGGTTTGTAGCAAAATCCGAAACAATTGTTTCCGTAGCCAGTTAAAAAATAATGTTATTCATCGCTCCTTACATTGAAAAATACAATATGATGTTTCCATGAAGAAAATTACATCGAGCTAGCTAAAAATCATATCTAACGCAATAACTCTTTGGCATTTCTCAGAAGTATACTCTTACCAAGCCTTTTCGTTTACTATTTAGTTTATGTCCAAAATACTAAAAAAAAACCTTGAATTTCAATTTAAATACAAAATTTATGTAATATCTTGTATGCAAGTTAATGTTGAAATAAGTTACGTGGTGTCAGTAACACATATTAAACACAGCACATATTAAACAGCTGATCCATGACAATAACTGCTCCAGTTATACTATAACGAAGTTTTCTTAGCCGGAATTTTGCTCGCCGAATGTCCGTGCTTGTGGCAGGAAGAGCCAATTAATATGGCTTGACAGTACTTATCACTTTTTTTTTTATTTTGTGTGTTCTTTGGTTTCAGCTTGTATGTTTACCATTTAATCTAAAAATAGAATCCCTGCTCGGGCGCCGCTTATTTTATTAATAAAATTTAAATTATTTGCCTTCATGGCTTGAGCAATGTGCCTTCTTCTACTTAAATTATAAAGTATATTTAACTTAATATTGACATTGATTGGATATTTGCTTGTTGTTATATTCTCTCACTGATATGTGTGAGCCTGTCCACTATAATATGTTTTTCACAAATTTTTTATACAATTCTACTCAGACAACCCACTTATAGACTATTAATTATATTAGACATTTCAATATATTTTACGCTTAATACACAAAATTGCCGCCATCAATCGATATTAGCAATTAGTTGCTGATTTTGCAATCAAATATTCATACAACATAACTTTTTATTAGCGTAAACTAAACCCTCTAAAGCTACTGCTTAGTGTATACAGATATTGCTACTTTACGAACTCTCACTCTGTGCATATTATACAGCAGATTTTTGCTGCTACTACAACATCGTCATCCTCATCATCTTGCAGTCATTTATTTCGCAACCCACAATTTCCGCAGAAAATTAAAATTGGCTGCTACCATGCTAACTCACTAGTCAAGCTAGCTATGTGGATATGCTTACATGCTATATCTACAATATATATATAAACATGTTGCATGTTGCTACCAACAGCAACAGCAACAAAACGCCTCAAACGCCGCTGCTGCCTGCCACCACCTTCACTGCTGCCACATCCACCTTCACCTCAGCAGCTGTTTTGAATGGTTTTGTGCTTGAAGTCAAGTGCACAAGTGGATAATGTCAGATAATAGCAATTTCCTGCCACTATATTGCTATTGTTGCAACTAGTTGCTGATGTTGTTGTTGTAATTTTGTGGTGCACAAATTTATTTATGCCACCAACACCAACAACTAGTTACTTTTTCACTAGAGATACACAGATACACACACACACACACAGACACATACTCCATCTATTCTCTGCTAGCTGACCACAACAACTTAAATAAAATTACATTCAAATTCAATTGTAAATGCATTTTATCTGTTTGGTTTTCACTGTTGCAAGTTGTTGTTGTTGTTGCAGGTTGCTGCTGTTGTTGCCACAGTAAACTGCAATCATGTTGCACATTTTTCTTTGTACGCCTTTTTTTACGCCGTGCTCCTTATATATATATGTATACACTTTACTCGTTGGCCTTTTTACAATCAAATGTAATTATTTTCGCAATATACACCTTCAGCTGTAACAGCAGCAACGACAGTAGCAACTGCCTGCAACTTGCTTAGCATACTTCCGTTTGTGGCAAGCAACAGCAACTGCTGGCAACAATTGCTGTTGCTGCTGCTGATCGCGTGATCAAAGTCAATTTAGTAGCGATATGCAGACACATTTTTTGTTGCTGCTGCTGTTGTTGTTCTTCTGCTTGTGTAGGCCTTTTTGTTGTTGTTGTTTTGTTTTGTTAACCGCGCAAAGGAGTCTTTTTTTAAGTTCAGCTGCATTTGCGCATGCGCCGCCACCGCCGCCGCCAAAATTGATCCTGTCGTCATCTGTTCTGTTCAATTTTGCGTTTTTTTTTTTTTTGTTCTGCTAAATTAAACCATTGCCGACTGAGATTAGCACGTTCTGCTGTTGCTGCTGCTGCATTCATACGATTGCAGTAAGTTTGCGGCAAGTAATGGTTTTGCTCTTGTTCTTAAGACTGTTGCATGCAGTTTAAAAAGGGCGCCAGTTTGTATGGAAATTAAATAAAAATAGTTTCAGTTGCTGCTGCTGCTGCTGACACCGTCACTTGTTGTTGTTGTTGTTGCTGTTGTTATTGTTTGATGTTGTTAATCGACTTCTTATGCAATTTAAATGGCAGACAAAAGTGCTACTGTGTAAGTGTATTGTATAAGTTGTTCTTAAGAGGTTATGCGATAAGATATTGTGCATACTATTTGTAATATGTGATTTGATAACAAGGGTGAGTGTGGTAGATGAGGGGAAGGGAGATTATAAAGTGAGTTAACAAAATCATTAGTGCTATAATATAATAATTGCTATAAAATCTTCAACAAATAACTTTATACTCTACTATAAGCAGAAAACAGTTATAAATAGCTCGAGTTAATACAAATCGACAATTGGTCCTTTTTCCAACATACATTTAAAAAAAAAAAAGCTTTAGATATCTGTCTGTTTAATAGAATTTCCATTTTTCAAACAGAAATTTTAATTCTAATTGGTGAATTAATCAGTTTAGTTATTGAACCAAACAATAATTAAAACAATGAAAATGCTAGACATTTTTAGAGCGAAGCTCTTTGTGCTGGTTGACTGGTGCATGTACAAAATTGTTATCCAAACGTTAGATTTGCAAGATTTGTTGAAGAGAGAAAGCGAAAAAGAGGTAACATGTAACGAAGCAGCAAACGAAAAGAATAATAGCAAGCAAGCGGGCATACTCTTAGTCTCTCTCTCTCTCTCTCTCTCTCTCTCTCTCTCTCTCTCTCTCCATCTCTTCATCTTTCAATGCACACGCGTACTCAGTGAAATACAAATAAAGAAAAAAGGCGAGAGCTGCAGACAATAGTACTGTTGTGTGTTGTCGCTGCTGCTACCATTCTGAAAACAATGCAGCGGGCAATACCAGTTAGATTAGCATAGCAACAAGACATAAATGTGCGTCTGGCGTATGGATTTTATATGCACATAATGCAGTTCAAAGTTGAAGTTTTGTGTTAACAATAAGCAACAAGAAGTACGCTTTAATATTAATATTTTGCGCTATGTGTTTAAGGCATTTGATAGCTACATAGCGCACTTTACAATGAAATATTAAAGATATTAAATATTTAATTAAACTCGAAGACTCTCTTATATAAAACTTTAGTTCATAATATAATTTATTTAAAAAAATAAAACTGAAAGTGCATAAATTGCATAACGAGCTTAGAGCTCTATCCGGATTTCCTGTGACAGATCTAGTTTAAAAAGTATCTTACAATCCTAAAAATACATACATAAACGATATTATTGATCAACATCAAACGTCGACTTGATATATTCTCATATGTCCTTCTGTATGAACAACGATATCTTGGACCCTTTAAGAGATAAAGCCTTAAAATTTGAATAGTGTATTTTATAAATCTGACAAAACCACTTTGTTTAAGAGTAATTCTTCTACAAACGTGCAGTTCAGTTTTAAAATGCATTTTTATTTTGTTTGTGGTGTTAATTAAGCTAAAAACGCTAAATTTATTGTAAAAAAATATGCCATATAGTTCGAGATCAAACTGTAGTTTCCATACATATCATTGATTCGTATAAATGAGAATTAGAGACGGTACGGGGTAGCGCGAAGTAGAGCTTATTTGTGTACAGAGTTTTTTTTTCATGTTTTATATTAATTCGTTTGAAAATGTTCTAGAAGCAATTCAGCCAGAAATTTAATTAAAAGGTATTTATCAAACTTTGTCAAACTTTTTAAAATAAAATGATAAGAAATTCTGAATAAATTGAATTAATCCGATTGCTTGGCTACAAAAGATATACTTTCTTTTTAATTTTCAAGAACAGCGTTATTTTGATTCACCAACTCTACCTCTACGATACTTAGTCTTCGTATTTTATTCGCACTGTTAATATTTTGCTTTGTTTGGTTACTATTTACTCATTTAATTTAGTAATTTATATTAATTTTGAAATTCTGAGCAACTGAGTGCACCGATTCAAATAATTTTGCCATTCACACTTGAATTTGCTGCAAAGCTGTGAGATGGTGAAAATTTTTAATACGCACTTTATAGTTTCGATATTTTTAAGTGTGAAGAATCTTTAAGCCGACTTTGAGATGACATGACACTCTGTAAAAAACTGATGAAAGAGATTATCTTAAAGCCAAAAAGTAAATAAAAAGCGAAACACTGTGCTACTCGTGTTGATCCACTCGCTTATACGTTAGCTTACGTTTTATATACGAGAAATATTCGTCTTCACCTTGTGCACAGAAATTATTTAATTCTATATCTTAAAACTTCCCAAAACTATACACATAACCCTCTTAATTACCATAGAATCAAACAAAGTCAGTAGCCGACTTTGATATATGTAACTTAGCGCTTAACAATCTAGTAGTAGCTACTATTATAATTAATCTAGTTAACGTGCCAATAAATCAGGCTAGAGTTCAAATCAACTTATATCTATATCGGTGTGTTATTATGCCAATCAGCAAAACAAACGTCACAGACGACGGCGACGTCGACGACGATACCACATATTTTAGTATAGCAGGCGGTATGTACTTTAATTAATTTGGCGTCCCGCGATTTCGCAGCTTTTGTATAGAACACAAAATAAATATAAAATAAGCCGTCAAAATTACAGTGATCAGTTTAATTATAGTGCGCCTCGTTGAAAGCGCACATACACTGTAAGAAATTTCATACAGTTTAAAAGCCAAACAAAAATCAAAGCTTTAAATCTCTTCATTCAAGCTTTGCTTCTTTTATTTTCTATTTTTTTTTTTCAACGCTAGCAATTAAGCCAACATATTGTATAGCTATTTGCTAAGCACTCGATAGAGTGTAAACTTATAGATACATATTTTTTGTTAGACTCCATCGTTATCGTCTATGTTTGAGCTATAAAAATCCAGTTACAATTACACAAATCCGCTCAAATGATCGTCGTCGTCGTAGTCGTCGCCATATTAGTTGCTGTTTGTTTGTTTGCTTACTTACTTACTTACTTACTTACTACTTGCTTACTTTGGGGGCGTGTCAACATAGTCAGTGCACAATTAAGCACACAGAAAGCCACACAACACATATACAGATACATTCGCGCAATGAGCTATTGCTGCAATCGTAGACATTGCTTTTTGTCGTCGCGCCAGCAGCAGCAGCTTTTATTTATGCTAGCCATCGTCGCTCGTTGTTGCCGCTCGTTGTTGTCGTTCATTTGTATTGTTGAAGTTGCTTGGCTGTGAGCTTCATTATAAAGCTGCAGCAGTTGCGGGCGAAAAAAAGAAAATCTCAAGTACTGCTGTCTGTTCATTGGTCGCCAGCACTTGAAATTTCAATGTGCGTAGGCGTTTATATTGCTTGCTGCTTTTCTACTTCATTTTCTTTCGTTTTCAATTTGCTTTATTTAGTTACTATTGCGCTGAACGTTTACACAAATGGCGTTTTATTTTATTAGCCATTTTGCTGCTGTTTTGCTGATTGAAGTGCTGTGAGCTGTTTACAGAGTTTGAGAGTAGTGTGTGTAATGCATGACCTAAACTTTATGAGTTGCTAGCTCATGTCTTGGTAAAAAAATGACAGCCAGTGTTTGTTTTCACTGTGATTGAAAAATAATCGTGTCAATCTGTGATGGCGCTGTGTATGGTCAAAAGCGTAATTGAAATTCACGGTTTAGCAAATCACTTGTCACAGTTTAGCCAATCACAGTTTTGCAATTTATATTTTTAGACTGCAATTGTCATTGTGAATGCTCTGAATGCTATTGATTATGTAACCGCTAACTGTTACAAGTGAATAAATATGCCTAGAAAATGTAGTGAGCTACATTTTATAGAACTGATGTAATAGTATATATATTTAATATACGTGTTCTCCGACATTAAAAATCCAACAAACTTATAGGCTGTGATTGAAAATACAGAGAACAAGAAGGAAACTAGCAAAAACTCGTAATACCGCCCACAATTCCGGCTACAGTCAGTAGAGGTTGAGTTTATTAACTCTACTGGCTGCTCACTATCATTGAACTCACGAACTCAAGCATTTGCATTATATCTTTGTGCTGTTTGATAAGAAGAATATCATATTGAGCCAATTTATCCATTATTGTTTAATATTTAGCACAGTTTTCAATATTTCGACAGTTTAGTTAGAAAATAAAAAATATTTGACAGGTATAATCAACTGTTTAGTAGTTCCGTTTTGCTTGTGATTGGCTTATGGCTTTAATGTAAACAGTTTTTAGGAACTGCTAGTTATCGTTGCTAATACCATTCTAGTGCTCTGTATGTAAACGGCCTATTCAACTACTTCATTTGCATTTAGTAAGATATAGCAAGCGCTAATTAGTACAAAACAAATTATATAATAGTTTCAATTGCTTTAGTGTGAGCATATATTTGTTGGTGCTGTAATGCAAACGGTTACTCTATGACCGTTTACAAACACAGTCACCGTTCACACAGTTATTGAAAAATCACTGTTATAAGTGCTAACTCGAGAACAATTTAGTAGAACTACAAGATTTTAGCTTTTAGTTTGCATAAAAAGCAGCAGAGCACTGTGTTGATGTGGCGCCGTAATGCATTTTATAACTAGTTGAGAATTATAAGCGGTTTTAGTTTTTAAATGCAAATTTACAATGCGCCTTGAGTCGTGTGTGCGTAAACCGTAAAATCGGACACAATTCAACTTTTATGATCATAAGTTAGAATACTTAGGTATAATTAGCAGTGCTGAGTAACGGAGTTTTTGCAAGTCACCATAGCGACTTATTGTCTATTGATTTGCCACTCACTGTAAACGATTTCTTTTGTGAGAACTGTTCCCAATTCGGAATTCAAATCAAAATGTTACAAAATAGTTTCAGTTTCATATTGCAAAGAGATACATTTTGTGCGCACTGCATTTAAATAATAGCGTACATGAAAAAAAAAACTATGTAAACTAGAGCAGTATTCAATGTAAACTTAATATGCAAGTAAGCAGTTTATTATTTAAAAATTAACTACAAAAATAAAACAATGAACAACATGCAATACAGCGCGCCATTCATCATTCACATTTAAGTTTTTTTTTTCTATAGCTACATATTTTGTTAAATGAAATGTAATAAAATAAATTAAATTTCGCTGGTGCAGCAACTCAGCTTTCATTATTAACTAAAAAAAGAATATATTTTTTTAAAAACTTTTTTAATTTTTTACACGTTTGCAACGCCATGAAATATGATTCATTGTCATTTCGATAAAAGCATAATTATGACATGACTTTAAACAACAAAACAAACAGCAAATAAACGACAGTGACTACTTAAAAAAAACAACAACAACAAAAAAGTAGGTACAACATACTATAAAAAAATAAGATTTAATAACAATAATAAAAAGTAATAATAAAAATGCATTAACTTTGACAATGGCGCGTATTAAGTTTATTTAAACGAGCGCGTTAAATAAAAAAAATATTTAAAAAAATATGTCGACAAAGCCCAGCTGTGTGTGTGTGTGTGTGTGTATGAAGATACTCGTATCTCGTAGCTAGACAGACTCAGAAATTTAAAGATATGTTGATGGCGTCCGTAGCAAATTAAACACTTGAGTTGGGCTGTGTAGCTGTGTATTTTGTTTGTGTGTTTGTATAACATTTGTCATGCTTATTACTTTCAAACGAAACTTGATGAAGTCGTTTTCTTATAAAACTCGCTAACTGACTGACTGACAGACAGACATACAGACATACAGACGGGTTGATTGTTTGTATACAATTTATGTATGAGTATCTATAAGATAAGGAGCTGTATTAAACTAAACCACAGTAACAACAACAACAACAATAAAATTGCAGACGTTTTGCAAATGCAAACAAAGTGATTTGTAGTTGTTCTTCTTGTTGTTGTGTTTGTTGACAAATGTCATATCATGTATTTGAATGCATATGTGTGTCCGTCCGCCCGTCCATATTGCATGCAACAACGCGCTTGAACAATTATTGTAGCTGCTCAAATTCTAGCTTAAGTTTTTTAAAATTTTAAGATACAATTTTAATAAATCTAATTTTAGTATAATAAAATGTATATTGTATTAATTAAAAGCGTTGTAACTCTAGAATTAAAGTTATGCATACATAAATATAGCAACACTGGCAAACTTTATTATATTGCGGTAGTGTTGCCAATTATCTCATCTGTATAGCTTAGTGTTGCGTAATATATGGTTTTTCTTTTTTTTGGTTCACTGTGATTGGCAGAACGCAGTAATTCTTCGCCGTGTGTGGTTTGTCTGCTTTCAATGGCTGCTGTCAAACACAAACTTAATGATGCAGATTGGTTTCTTTCCAAATTCAAAAAAGTCTTCGACTTATTAAATTGCTCTCGCATAAAAGCTTTAAATTTCTTTTATTAAATTCTGTTTTGTTTTTTGTGAACAAAAGTTCAAAATCCTATTTATATAGTTTATTATCCAATCACAGTTTCGTACCACTGTTTCGAGTAACCAATCATTAAACTATGATCCAATCGTAATTTCGAGTAAACGTTTTAAAAACTGTGAATCACAGTAGTGAATCACACTGTTAAATTTCGAGATGAGATATTTGTCCAAAAAACTGGTTATCTCTCCTAAATCCGGCTCTTACTACAGTAGTAATTCTTCAAGTGGCATAACTTCCAAGCTCGCTTTCTGCATGTTCTGTTAAAATTTCAGTTTAATGAGGCGTAAGTTGAAAACATAAGCTAAGCTATGTTTAGACGTTTGTACATATCTGTCACCTTCATCGCTTTACAATAATATTTGCATCATCAAATAGCTACAAATTTCAGCTAAACGAGTTAGATATCATGCACAATATCTCGCACAAACTAATTGGTGAATAATTTTGTGAATGGCAATAATTTTTTGATAAAATAGTTAAAAATCACTTCAGCGAGCAGCTGATCTAAACGTTAGCTAGAAAATGCATAGCAATACAGTCATTAAATGTAAACAAATTACAAGTTTAGTTAAAATATAATGCTTTTCACTAAAGTGCTTCAATTCATAATTAACTAGCGTTGCCATATATTTTATAATGCATTATTTATATGCATTGCGGTAACTTTTGACCAAAAAGTCATTTAAGTAAGAAAATAAGTTGCGCTTGTTGAGTTAATAAATATGAAGTAAGAGTAATAAAGTAAAGTAAATGTTGTAAATCAAAGCTTTCTCTTGCCAAATTGAGTTTATTTACAAAGTGCTGTGGGTCTTTTACTCGGTGACTATTTGTAATATATTTACAAAACCGTTTGCCAATCAGTCATGCATCAAAATTCTACAACTTGGCCAACGTTCAAAATGCATAAATAAAATAAAATTTTAGCTTTATAACTATTTCTATTTACGCTGCGTTAGTTTTATGCATTTGTGACAGCATTCGCAGCGGCTTCCTGCTAGTAGTGCTAGTGCTGGTGCATGCTTGCCATGCCCCATCCAACCTAACCCAACCCAACCCCTTTCTAGCACTTCTACAGCATAGCCTGAAGAGAAGTATACACTTTGGGGAATTTTTATTGCTACGCAAGAAGATTTTATGGTGCGCAAATTTATTACACTTGCACTTTGCACAGACAGACCGACGGACTTACGGAGGGACATACAGCATCCACAGTAACTAACAAACTTTGCCTTGACCAGTGCTACTGGAGAGAAGACTAACTATAGATGCATATATACTACGACAAATTTGAAGCTGGCAGCCAGTTTATTTGTACTGACTGTGTCCGTTTACTCCGTCAAAAGTCGCTAAGCGCCAGTGTTAAAAGAAATCAATGAATGACTTTGTGTGTGCAGTCAAGTTAAGGCAGCGTTGCCACCTCGACGCGCGGATATCATCGGATGTTTGTTTAGCATTTTTTGTCTGTGGCGCCACCAGCGCTGCAAATAATTAAAAGTTACATGTGCATGAAAAAACTTCGACACCGTCGCCAAGTGTACGTACGACAAATGAAAAGTGTTGCCAACATTTTGCACAGCACTGTTGTACGGGCGGGCACTGTATAGCAGCAGCATATCGACTACATCCAACAACAAACAATGACGACAAAGTCTAGAAGGACGTTTGCTGCATTGCGCTTATCCTTGTGATATATGAATATTGTGTACGTTGGCTTGGCATGCCGCAGCATTGGATATGTGTATATACCTACATATATTGTAGAAGACTGACTTGACTGACTCAGGGCGGCGGGTGTTTGTCTTTGCACGCGCGCCTACAACTACATGCTGCAGGCAGCAGAAGTCCTTTGGCCTGTTGTATACTACAGTTAAGCTGCTTGTTTGTATGCTACACGTTGGCTTACGTGTCGCTTGGCCGTTTACGTGTCGTGTAAATGAAATGCCCGGCAAGGCAAGTTGCAAAAGTGTAAAAAGCACACCGGTTTCTACAATTTTTTTTTTTTCATATTTTCTTTTTATTTTGCAAAGGACTCAGTGTCCTTTTCGCACGGCATGTGTTGATGATGCGTTGAACATGGTTTGCTGTTAACAGTGTCTGTCTGTTTATTACTTCACACCCAAACCGCCTCTGGCAACAGTTTATTATTATAAGTCCAACGTATGCGTTACGTTATAAGAAATTGTAATTGTAACACTGCACTCACTACCTGTCATCTACTCTACCACACGTTGACCCAATTACATACATAATTTTAATATACAACATACAATACTAAACTCAACAAACAATGACAATATACATTATATTAACTTTTCCAATAGAAAACTTTGCCAATCAGACAAAACTATTACAATAATAAATCTGGCAACACGCATAAAATATAAAAGTTTTAATTAAAATGTTTGTAAACTAAATTTTATTAGCATTATTATATGAAAAAGATAGATTTTTTTTTTATATACTGCTAAATAAGTTTCCTCTTCAAGTATGTTGTAACGCAAAGAAAGTGTGACAGAGGTGTTACAATGGCGTATTGAGTCAATAGTGACAACAAAAAATTGCATTGCATAATACTTGAACAGCGCCAAACCTCAACGCTACAGTCTGGCAACGCTATAAACAGCTGCAATTAATATTCTTAATTAGGGTAATTAAACAACTTTACTGTACTGCTGCTGCTGACAATTATGTGAAAAGTTTTATGGTCGAAATTCTATAAAAAATGTGGCATTAAAACGTAAAGATAAACTTTGCCAACGACTTCTTCAGTTTGGCTTGAAAAAACATAAATTTTCACGCCAGTTGAACTGCCCCTCTCTCTCTCTCTCTCTCTCTCTCTCTCTCAAACAGTGTTTTCTCATAGTGTTAACACGCGAAAATAATAATTTTGAAAATAATCTGGCAAGGCGCGCGCTCTTCATAAAAGCAGAAGAAGCGGAATAAGAAAAGAAAAAACCAATGCGCAAGATTTATGATGTATTATAGCAAGCGTTTGCATTAAAGTTGTATAAAAATAATAAAATAAAATAAAATAAAAATGTGTGAAGGATATTATACAAAATATGCATATAAAGCCAATGTCCTTCGTGCAAATGCCACACTTTGTAGTATGACGACCAAATGAAGTGTTAATTTTAAGCTTTTATATGCGGCTTGCTGTGTCTAGCCGCCTTTTTTTCATAATTACCCCAAAAAAAAAAAAAAAAATAGTAATACAAAAAAGGACAAGAAATGGCTAAAAATAATCATCGCGTGTTTCCGCTTTTTCCAGTGTTTTTCTGTCAGTTGAACTGACAGTTTGTTTTTTCTGCAAAAAAAAAAAAACAAACAAAAAAAACAAACAAAAAAAACAAACAAAAAATGTTCTCTACAATAAATGGTATTTCTTTATGAGGCTTTCTAGCTTTGCTAAAGTGGCTAATTTGTGCATATGAGATTAGCGTTTATTTTGTTTTTGCTAAAACTGTCAGCTTAAATTGTCTACAAATTAACGTAACAAAAGGAATAGGCATGCAGAAACAACGTTTAAAGAAATCAAATTTAAAGCTGGAACAACACTACCAATATGGCATATTTTTTTATGTTTAATCTTTTATTACTAATACCTGCCACAGCAATCAAAGAAGTTTTATTTCAAAGGTTACACTCACTTCTTTTTATTATATATTTTATATTTTGATTACTTAAAAGGTATTATTACTGCTTTAAAGCGAATTTTTGATTTAAAATTTAAACACAAATTTTATTCAATCTTCTTCACTAGTTACCGTTAAATCTATTGTCTACACAGCTGATGACCATTAACTCATGACCACAATTTTTTTTTAACTGAACGTTATTTCCGCGTGATAACGTTACTTCCGTTATATAAAGAGCAGAGTTAACCGTCATATCACGCCTAAAGAAGTTTTACTTAAAAAAATTTCGAAAATTGTTTAGTACTATAGAAGTTCGAGATTTCGAAATTTCTACGCCTGCAGAAATTTGATTAGGAAAAATTAGCTCTCAACACCGCAATGACGTTTTTCAACCAGTTCATAGAACTTCATAGTCACGTTACTATCAAAAGCATATCAGAAGATTTGGATTTTTGTATCAGCGGACGACAATGACACTCGAAGAGGTGCACGCAAAAACAAAAACTCTCATAAATGCAAACTCGCAACAGTTAAAATCGACTTACAGAATTATCAATGCTCTATGAATCGCTTGGCGAAGAACCAATGAAAAATATGTTTATTGTATAATCATATAAAACGATTTGGGCACAATATTTTCTCAAGCTAGTGATATTATTTCGCAATCACATGTACATGTTGGTAGTAGCCTAAAGGACTCAATGGAATTTTAACATATACATATCGTAAGGATGCGTCTTGACTGTGGGAGTGGTATAGGATATAATATTTTTATATTGTCCCTGTCGGTTTCTTTTTTTTTTTTTTTTTAAATTCTTTCTTTTTGTTAAATGTTTTATTACTTGTTGTCATCATGCTTCTGTACCAAGCCCCCAAAATTTTAAATGCGGCCATGACTAGTCTTTTTAAATAATTTGCTTGAGTTCTTCCATCCACAAGCAGCACTACAACTCTTATTAAAACTTTAAGAACATTGTACGCTGCGCTTGCTGTACTGTACATACACAGAACTGTCAGCAATGTCTTCTTGCACTGTGACTGCACATTTCTCTTTCCTATTTGAGCTTTCTGAGCGCTAATTTTATGCGTATTTAACATTTTGTGCTGAAATTTAATTTAAAAAGAAAAAACATGTTTAGTACGTTGCAAATAAATAAAGTATGCTAATCAACATACAATTCAATTCTTACTACTTACAGATTCGCTCTATACGCTGCGCAACAAGATAAAGCAGCAGCAGACTTTGCAAGCCGAACGCACTTCTAGCCGTGCTGTTAGAAATTTTCAACTAGAAGCGCCAATAAAAAACGTTGACCTAATGACTATGGCAGAAGGTACCGACCCCATGGGGCATCATGCAAGTTCCCATCATCATCATCATCACCATCATCAGCAGTACCATCAACAACATCATCATTATCAACAACAACACCACCCGCACCACTACCACCACCACCAACAACATCAGCAGCAGCAGCAGCAGCAGAATCAACAGCCAGTGCAGCAACATCCTTCGTTGGCGGCAGCCGCAGCAGCAGCAGCACAACATTATGCAGCGCCGTATGCACAATTGCAATATCCACCGCTGGCACAGCATTTACCGCTTGCATTGAGTCTGCATCAACAGGCACAGGCGGCAGCAGCTGCTGCTGCAGCAGCCGCGGTAGCCTCGGCGGAGCAGCACAACAATAATCAACCGTTTGTAGCAAATAACAATGTACCGTGGAAGCAACGTAAACGAAAGCGTTTATCTGCCGTATTGGATAAATTGCATCATCACAACAATAACAACAACAACAACAACAACAACAACAGTACATCATTTAAAATAGATGACGACGCAGATGAGGCACAAACGGAGGCTATAAATTGCATTAAGCGTGAAGGCGTTGACACTGATGATACATTGAAGCTGGAGCAGGAGCACGAGGCACGTAAAATGCGTTGCACTGCATTGAGCAGCAAACGTTCCAGCACCAGCGGCGATGATGACATTGACGGCGAAGAGGCTGATGCTGATCTCTCAACGACGGACGAGCTCTCACACTGCGACAACGATAGTCCACGCATCAGTATGAGTCCGCTGCAGCTAATGCCACATGACGGTGCAGCAGCTACACCAGCGCCAGTTGTTGCAGCCGCAGGCGCCACTGCGCAAATGCATGAGGAGAAGCATGCATTGCACGTTGACATCAAGACTGAACATATGCAGAATCCCTATGATCGTTACTTTCCCATACCCTCACCGCTGTTTGGTTACTATCTGCATACGAAATACTTGAATGAGGTATTCCGACGACGTCCAGATCTCTATCCATCAGCGTTGCAGCATACACCCTCCTCGATAGCATCATCGCAAGCAGATGAGACCTCACCAACTGCTGCAAATGCAAATAAAAATATAACTAGCATGAGTGGTGGCGCCAATGCCAGTGCATATATGTCACATGCAATGCTGCACAGTGGTGCATCGCCACCACCGGCAGTCACTGTGGCGCTACCCTCACCACCGCGCAGTGAATCTTCGGTAACAACAGCGCCAACACAAGCACGTGCAAGTCCCTCACCGGCGGCAAATACTTCAACGGGTGAAGTAATGCCACCACCGCAGGAGCGCCCATTGGATCTCTCGTTTCGCAGTGGCGGTAATACACCAACAGCGGAACTGAATGAGCAGCCGACAAATATGTCGCTGACATCGTCGAACACTTCCTGCAGCAACAGCAACAGCGCAACTAGTGCCACGAAGAAAAAGTACAAGAAATCGAAATCGCCATTGCCCGCAATAGCTGCCATGATGCTGCCGCCACCGCCCACAAGTAATCACAGCACGCACGATGCTGCATTCAATGCGCTCTCGCCGGCATCGAGTACACACTCCACAGCCTCGACGCCAACAGCGTCTACAGCATGTCACAACAATAGCAACACCACACCCACTTCATCGGCAGCAGCAGCGAGCGCACCCATTTCACCGTATGGCATGCCACCTGGTATGATGCCGCCACATCATGTTGCAGCAGCAGCACATGCGGCGGCCGCTGCCGCTGCTGCAGCAATGATTAAACTGGAGATGCCCATGCATCCTTTGCATGCGCATGCAGCCAATAATACAGTTGGTGTGCCGGTCATCAAGGGCGATGTTGCATCACCAACAACCAAGGAGACTGTAGCCTGGCGTTACAACTTGGATGTTTCACCTGTTGTCGAAGAGATGCCACCCGGCTCGGATGTGGCATATGTCTGTCCGACATGTGGACAAATGTTCTCGCTGCACGATCGTCTAGCGAAGCACATGGCTTCGCGTCATAAATCGCGCAATCCCGCCAATGATATAACCAAAGCCTATTCCTGCGATGTCTGTCATCGCTCATTTGCACGCTCGGATATGCTAACACGTCACATGCGGCTGCATACCGGCGTCAAGCCGTACACGTGCAAGGTATGCGGTCAGGTGTTTTCGCGTTCGGATCACCTATCTACACATCAACGCACACATACAGGTGAGAAACCGTACAAGTGTCCACAATGTCCGTATGCAGCCTGTAGACGTGATATGATTACGCGTCACATGCGTACACATACGCGTTATGAATCGCGTACCGGTGGTGGCAACAGTGGTGTTATGCGTGCTGCTGAAGCACGCAATGCTGGCGAAGCTGCGGCCAGTCATAACAATAACAACAGCAATAACAACAACAACAACAATAATAATAACAACATGGTTTTTGGCTATCCCGGCGAAGCATCATCATCGGCGCTGCTCGATATGAAAATGAATTTGCCGCTGCTACTGCAGACTGAAGAACTGATGCGCAAATCACCGCTCAGCGTTGGTCTAGGCGGTGCTATGCCCATTGTGGTCAAGACGGAAAGCGCCTAACGTTATCTATATGCGGCAGCAACGCAACTAATGAGAATGTAGTAGGTGAGCGAAGAAGCAGCGTCGGCGTCATAAATTTTAGTGATTGC
Organism: Leucophenga montana; assembly: GCA_035044765.1. Taxonomy (NCBI): domain Eukaryota; kingdom Metazoa; phylum Arthropoda; class Insecta; order Diptera; family Drosophilidae; genus Leucophenga; species Leucophenga montana. Next base: position 1,813,083 of record JAWNNQ010001372.1, read on the forward strand.
AGATTGCTGAAGCTAAAATACATAAAATATGAATTTTTTTTTTAATTTAATTTAAATAAATCAAGCAGTGCAGCCAAGTTTAGAATACAGACACACACACACACATATACTTTACTCGTAGATACTTATTTAGAAGAAGCCAGAAGATGTTGAAGAACGCGATAATCTCTCTGCGAAGACTGAGAACTACAAACTACCTAAAGTTTAGCGTAGTTAATCTTTAACTATAATTTATAGCATGTAATTTTAATTTTGTAATTGTTTTACTTAATTTAAAAACAAAAACCACAACAACAACAACAACAACAAAAAAAGCCACCCAACGTATTAGTTTAGAAGCAGCAAGAATTAGAAAGGTGTATAAAAAAGAGCCTTGCACAAATGCATTCGTTTGTGAAACCAAATACATTCGTGCTGTGTTAATTTTAGTATGTATGCATCTCTTTCGCACGCACCAATAATACTAGTCTACATCTTATAGATTTTGTTACGCTGAACTTGAAAATTGTCTCAAAAAAGTTTTGAATAGATACGTGAATTTTGGAGGAGTTTTTTAGAAGTTGTCTGCACTATTTTAGCTACATATATCTCAAGTCAGAAGCGATCAAACTGATTATGATTTAAGTCTACCTAAACATAATGAAATATCGCAAAAACAGGTTTTCACAAAATTTACTTTTTAAGTAGCGAAAAATAGCATTCGAACTTTGCCAAGTTCTCTATTTTTTGTATAGTGTATGAAGTTTTATATAGAAATTGAGATACATGTGAACATGAGATACAGTTCCAATGTTATGATTTTTTGAAGAGTAGAAAGTTTGCAGAAAGCGAAGTAATTGCTGTGCGTTCTATGGGCTTCATTTCCTGTTGAAACCTATCACTCACCTCAACGAGACTCTTTCAAAAATCTAAGTGGGAAACCAAAAATGCATCTTTGAGAGACATGTGTAGAACGTGTGACAAAATTAAACAGCAAAATGTTAAATGGTGGATGTGTAAATATCTTGCTAAATTTCTGGTGCAAATCTTCAATAATTATTTTGTAGTATGGGTTTTTTTTATAACTTTCTAGGAAATCAAGCACAACTAACTTTAATCAAGGCTCGCTCCAACGTCATCGGTTGACTATGAGTTTCATTTTAAAATCTTTGAGCAGATTTCTCACATGTAGACCATCATCTAGACCATCGCTCGTTGATTTTGGCATGGCAAAATCTTTCTTATTGGTTTCAACTTTCTATTAACTGCTTTTAACATCAATACAGAGGTACATACTTATATGCTTTGTATGAGTAGGTATTATTTTTGGAATCTATCCATAGATTTTGTTAGTTTATAACTCATTTTCTTCGTAAAAGTTCATTGTTTACGCAAATAAATATGTAACTGGGAAAACTATATACTATATTTTTTATATTTCTCAATATTATTGCACTCATTTTTGTTTATAATAAATCTATAGTCATAAAATATATCAGCTTATAACTTCCGAAGCATTCATCCGATTTCGAAAAACTGAAAACTTGCCTATGCCATTATCTTTATTTTGATTAGAACATTGATTTCGCAAACAGATTGGTCGCATCTAACTCGAGTTATGTTTAAAAGAAAGTAGCTATCGTTAAAAAATACTAACAAAACTTCATACCATATAACAAAAACGTAACCATTCAAAGTTTGTAGCAGAACAAAATCTATAAGAAATGTGACATAGCAAACACTTTTAATTTTTTTAATTTTTTTTTTTTTCTTATAGTTTGTAGACTAGTGTAATATACTCCGGCATGAGCAGATTTTATGCTTAGTTTATATTAGTGTGCATTGCACGAATGCATTCATAGGCAGGCATTCGTTTCATACTCGTACTCGTGCAAGGCTTTAGTGTATAAGCAGCAGCAGCGGCATAAATACAGCTAGCAATTCCATGTTCCAATTAGCAAGCATCCTTAGCAAGGACTCATATGAATTTAGTTACTAAGGCACAAAAAAAATGCAGCAAAAAAGGAAAAGAATTCGAAATGCAGCATGAAAAATTCTTATTGGTTGTGAGCATGCGGCATTTTTTTAAAACTTTCTATAACAACTAAACCTAAAATATAAATATAAAAACATAAAATTATTTATTTAAAAACAACAAAAACAGCAAAAATTGCGCTTGATTTCTAAAATTATTATAATTTAAAAAATTATAACTCACATTTAAAGCATAAGTATTTCTATTTCTATTATTATTATTCTATTATTTATATATGTAATAAAATTTTTAGTTTTAATAATTTAATTTAAGCATGAATTTTTATAATTTTAAAGCAAAGCGGACAAACCACAAACTAAAAATTGAAAAATGAAAAATGAAAAGGAAACATAAATTTAAAACCGAAAATTAGAAAAGTTTTATTATTAATTTATTTAATTTGTTACTTTTTAAGCATTTTATAATATAAAACTACTTATTTATTGCACAAAATTTGTATTACAATTAGTTTTAATCAACTAAATTTAAATGAATTATTTTTTAAGTTTTATTTTCTTTAAGCAAATCGAAAGACAAAGAATTCTCCCTAGGGCTCAAAAACTAATTAAAAACTTCATTTAGTTTCTTTTTTGTTTTAATTTTTCGTTTAACATTCTTTTGTTCAACAAATTAAAAAAAAAAAAAAACATTTTTTTGTTTTCATTTAATGAAATAAAATTTTTAGTTTAACATTTTTCGTTAAGTAAATTTTTCCAGCATAAATTCGCGAACTGTACCAGTTGAAGTAAGGAACTTCAAATTTTGTTTTCTCCAGAAGATATTTTGTTATGAATTAAAATTTTCTTATATAGTATATACATGCAACTGTTCAAGTTTTTTAACCCACTCCCCAAACTCACGCCTCACTCCCTCTCCACTATTTTTTTGTATTTAAGTTAAAACTTTTGTTGTGTTTAATTTTTCTCTTATTACATTTTTGTCAATTGATTATGATTATGTGAAAAAAACTTATTATTATTATTAACTATTATTATTATGTATGTATTAGTAATATTTATTAAATTATGTTAAATCTATTTTGGTTATGATTAGTTTTTAAACGAAACTGTTTCATTATGGAAGTTAAAAATATGTGAAAAAGAAAAAAGAAAAACAAATAAAATATGATTTGAAAAGTACTTTTTATTATTTATTCTTTTAATTTTTGCTCTTCTGGTTTATATAGTATATATAATTTTTTGATTTATTATTTTAGTTGGCTTTAGAAACGTTTAAGTTACGGCTACAAGGCCGGAAACATGCTTACAAGTTTTTAGACTATTTTGGAAATGCTTTTAACAAAGCTCTCTCCGGTTGCATGTTTTGTAAAAGAAATTAAGCAGCAAAAAAGTAAAAACAGTAGCGGATTTGGCAAGTGTTTGCAGAATATACGTCACGTCAAAAGCTATATTTGAAAATTATGAAAGTAGAAGTATTCAGTATAAACAGCATATTGAATAATGTATAGAAAAATATGGTTTTTGGGAATTATCTTATGTACTTTATGTATAGTTTAGAAATATTTGTGATGTGTTCTTTAACCTTTCCACTGCAAAAATTATTACTGTTGATGCTCCATGCGCTGACATTATCAACTCGAAGCAGGCGAAATACGTTCTTAGTATGTTGGCTTTGAATAGCACCGTTGTTGCACTATGGTCCAAAAGTCGTTTGTTTTATTATACCATTCACACATAGTGTGAAATGGTATTATCAGTTTGTCTGAAAGTTTGTAACGCATTAAAGGAGGCATCGTAGACCACATAGATTATATATATTCTTGATCAGCGCGACGAGACGAGTCGATCTAGCCATGTCCGTCTGTATGTTGTTTCGCATTTTTTGGAGAGCAGTTTTTAATGCTATCCAGTTGACATTTTGCACATACACTTCTTTTTATTGCAGTTTAATAGAGTGTTTAATAGAGGTAGCCCCCATACAAATCCACCCTCCACTTTTGACTTTTTGTATGAAAAACTTTTTTATTGTAGTCAATATCAACTTAATAATTGATATGGTAACTTCTAGTGGTCGGATGGTTGACATATACATTAATGGTTGGGATCCGCCCAATATTTCGGGTAGGCCCCATACAAACCTACTGCCCACTTTTTACTTTTTTTATGAAAACTCAATATTAGGTTGAAATGCAATGTGGTGCCTTTTTATGGTCAGCCGCTTAACATACATAGACTAACGGGCGTGGCCCGCCCACTATTTGGGGTAGCTCCCATACAAACCTATGGTCCACTTTTGACTTTTTGTAAGAAAAACTTTTTTATTAAAGTCAATATTAGGTTGAAATGCGATATGCTGCCTTTTAAGAGACAGCCGCTAAAGATACATAGACAATTGGGCGTGGCCCGCTCACTTTTTAGGGTAACCCCCATACAAACCTACTGCCCACATTTGGCTTTTTGTATGAAAACTTCTTTATTAAAGTCAATATTGGGTTGAACTGCGAAATGGTGTAATTTAATAGACAGCCGCTTAACAGACTAATGGGCGTGGCCCGACCACTTGTTGAGGTAATCCCCATACAAATACACCGTGCAATTTTGTGTTTTTTTTATGAAAAAAATCTTCATTTAAATCAATATTAGTTTGAAATTGGATTTTGTGGATTTAAGTGGACAATCGCTTCATATACATATACAAAGGGGCGTGTCCCGCCCTCTTTTTGAGGTAGTCCCATATAAACCCACAGTTCACTTTTATGCATTTGTATGGAAAACGTCAATATCAACTTGAAATTCGATATGGCGGCATCTTACACATCTACTACATCGCTTCATACACATCTACTAGTGAGCGTGTACCACCCACTTTTTGGGGTAGCACCTAGTTAAACCCCCACTTTTATGTATTACAATACTATTTAAAATGGTTTAGAGCTTCGGTTCAACCGAAGTTAACGCTTTTTCTTGTTTTTTTTTTTGGCATGAGGTGGAAAAATTGAGTCACAGACTTCAAACTTCGCACATTTTGTTGTTATAGCATGAATAGTGTGGGTCTGTGCGACCACACCCTCTCTTGCCTCCCATACAAACTAATTCGTAGTAGTATTAGTATTAATGTAAAGATGACTGAATTCAGACAAGTAGTAAATATCTTATATATTAATATTTTTGTTTTAAACCACATCTTCTTCTAGTACTATTGAGCATCATTCGTACAGATCCTCATCAGAATCAGAATCAAATTGCAAGTCCAATTTTTTTTCAAACGAATCATTGTTTTGGGTAGGCAGCAACTCCAGAAGACTAAATACTTCTTTCAGAAGTTTCGTGTTTTTCTTGTGTTTCCTTTCCCTTTCCTTTAAACAGACACTCGATAATAATGGATCCGAGGAATCTATCGCCCTGTGGAAAAGGTTAGTCATAGTATTGATTCGTCTATTTTTCCTTGCGTGTGATTGTCTTTTTGTTTTGTAGATTTTATATCGTGCTTCTGAAGCATTTTCGCCTAAGAATCTTTTCAGAGTTTATATAATGGTTACACGAAATTGTTATTAATATAACAGAAGATTATTTAAAAGGTTTCGTTAAAGTAGGTTATATGTGGATGTTAGTAGTTTACTATTTGCAAAAGCTCTTCTTGCTGTATTACCATCATTGCTGTTTCCGCTGTTATTCTGCTTTGGCATGCTTATTCGAAGACCCATATCATTCCAAATCTTTTCCCGAATATATTTTTTCCGTGTACTTATTTTAATCTTATCGTCACCTTTTACATGCAATTTTTGTATCTCTATTCTGTATGATATGTTCTAGATAAATTCTAGAAAACGGATCCAAGCATGTAGTGGACTCACCCCAAATTTCAAAGCTTCAAAGCCATTGAAAGGACTCAGTCGTGGATTATCCATACGGCAATGTAGACAACTGATTACAGGCTCCACAGCCCGATAAAATTGTCGAATGATTGTGACCATTTTTTTTTTGTCCATTAGAAGAATAAGCACCAGTCTCCAAAATATGTTGCTAAGCCACTGCCTTAATCCGACTCAGAAAGGACTCTATTTACTTTACTCGTTACGTGGTGTATTTCATTATTTTCTTCGAGTATTTCAATATTTTAAGTATTCCAAGATCAGCTTAAATATGATTGAATAAAAGTTCAGTACTCTGATGACCGGTTGGCTGCTAGTGAATATTACAATGTGTTTTTATATACATTCCCTGCTTAGGTTGAAGTGGGTACAACTTTCTATGGTATAAATTTCTGCATGAAAGATACTCAATAGTTTCCCTAACGATTCAATCCTTCCTTTACTTGGGTACACCACTCTATAGCAGATTATTGCTCAAGTTTTTTTTAAAAGTTTTTATGCCTTCATATTCTTTTCTCCGATTTTTACTATGTTCTGTGTTAAACATTATGGTGAAGTTGTGCATCTTTCAGTTTCGGCTATCCCTGAAACCCCTTTCATTTAGGTTCGCTCCTGACACACAAATTAACCATATCCGCATACAGAAGAAAGTTTTCCCACGCCTTGCCGGTACTTGTTTTGTCCGTGATGGGTGGGTGTTTTAGTTCTACATTTCAAAGAAATCTTCATTGCGCCTTTAATGACTTCATTGCACGTAATGCAACAAAACTTTGGCAGGGTGCGAAGTATTTGCCGTGAATGTGCTGCAGTGTTGGGCGTTAAAGTGTAGGCGTGGCAAGAAGTCTCCAAAGTACACAAACCCAAGCGTCTGGCATGATATTGCCTGCGACTGTATTCCGCAATGCAGATTGCGGCTAATGTCTGACCTTGTTTTAAAAAACAACCACAACAAAAGCAATGACTAAATTAATTCTTTAATAAGTAAAATGCGGTCGCGTCACCGGTGGGTGGGTGGCATACACTTGGGGCATACAATGAACTGCAGTGTATAACTACGAACACAAAAATATTGTGGAACATTTGCAGTTGTGCTGCATTTGGTGGCATTGCAATTAATTTTGCTGTAATTAAGTAATGAAAACTTACAAGCAAAAAGCAAAAAATATAACTTTAAAGCGTAAATTTTAAGCAAGCAAACTAATTAGCCAAAAATTGCACTCGTTGGTGTTGGCAGCCGCTGCTGTACGCCTCACAGCAGCCGCCTGCTAATTGTCATTATGTGCGAAAATGTGCATAAATCAAATGGACGAGCATAGAGTGCCACCACCAACACAATGTTGCACATGCTGCACATTTTATTGTATCACAATAGGCCGGTCGCTTTATATCGCTTTACATTCGAGTGACTTATGGCCAGCGTCAGCGTTAGTGCCTGCCTCCACTTTGTCAGCGGGCAACTGTATTAAAAGTTAGAACAACCTGCCTTGCCTGCCTGCCTGCCTTCCTTCCTTTGTGGCTAGATAGACATACACATGTGTCACGATGTCAGTCCGTCCGTATACGCGTTGCAGCGTATATAATCCGTAGATTTTGGGTCGTGCATCATTTTGTATGGCAGGCAGCATAAATCTAGAAAAAAATACAAACAAAAAGCAATAGAGATGTGCTTTATACTCATACAAGCCATATAGAAATCTATTTTTTATATTTTACATGATCATAATTTATAGTCAACATTGCTAATTGTTGTACGAAAATTGAGTATGAACTCAATTATGCAGAGAAATTTTGCTTCTATGATATTTTTTAGCTGATAGCATAAGAACTTCTAGCAATGCCGTAGTTAGTGGAGGGAGGGGGTGGTTTATTTGGGAGTTCAAGCCATTGTGCGTGCGAAAACTTTTTGGCAAACAAGAAAGTTGCTAATTTCGTTGATGCTAAATGAAATTCTGGAGGCTTTTAGAAAAATCTATAAGTATAACAATACATTTCTGCATTCTATATTGGTATGTTTTATCTTGTTTAACTCAGCAACGAACTGGATGAACGATTCCATCAAAATAAATAGACACTTGAAAAGCGCTTCGAAGAAAAAAGCCAAGTCAGAATGCTAGCGAAATACTGCTGGTCATTTAAGAGATACACTGACGATTCGGTTTATATACCTAAGCGATCATCAATCGTTTTTAACTCTAACAATCGAGTTCTTGTTTAGCCAAACAACACCTTCATTTGCCAGATCAAAAATAAGTAGCTCAACGATTCTAGAGTGTATTTATATGGGTATTTTGTTCAGCTTCAGAAGGCGAGTTGATATAGACATATGCGGACGACCGTCTGTTTGAAGGAACAGTTCTCAGAGAATAGTTAATAGGATTCAATTGAGTCGAATGGGACGGACAATTGAACAGATGGGTCGTATTATGAGGTGATTGACCACATTCAGGACAGCAATCGTTGGTGCTGATCCCGATCCGCTTCCTGTAACAGTTGAGCATATTGCTCCATCCGAATCTCAACAGTGCAAGTTTAGTCCTGATGTTACGAGTCAGATGTTTTTCGCTCTCGTCTATAGGTGGTGGTCTAACACCTAGTTCGATATTGTCCCTATGAGTATAACCTGACCCTGTGGTAAAAAACGAGCAATACTAGCTTTATAGCTTCGAATCTCATTCCTTATTCTATTGGATACTTTTCTCATGAGAGTGCTATGGTTTGGCTGATTGCTCCTGTACGTACCTAACAGGAACTGCTTCGAAAGTAGTTCATTACGCTGGTGAACAGGTAGCATCATCGCTTCTCCATGTAGGTGGTCGTCATGGCTCATTTGTAGACAACCAGTTGCCGTTCTTAAAGCACTATTTGAGCCTCGTTACAGGCATTGCCATTAAGTCTTGCTGAGGTAAGGAGTCCAGACAAGAGCAGCATTGTTAAGGACAGATCGTCCAATTACTTTATAAGTTGTAATTATTGTATCTTTGTCCTTACCCCAGGAAGCCCAGCAAGCGCTTTCAGCACTTTATTTCTCGACTTAAGCTTATTATTAACTTTGGTACCATGAGTCTAACTAACGGATCGAATGTTGACCCAAGTATCGTAGGGAACTGCACGGTCGGAATAACAAAGACATCAGTTTCAATCATAATCTCCTTGCTCCATGATGCAAGCCGATGACTTGTGGGTTGAAAGCCAGATGTTGCGAGCATTGAAAAAATTTAACAAATTCTCCAAATAGATGTTAATTATCGCACAAATTTCATCGACGTTCACACCCGAGGATAAAATGGTACAATAATCCGCATAACTTACCAATTTTATTTCGGTAGGAGGAAGAGGCATCTTTGCCAGATATAGATTAAACAGAAAAGGGAAGAGAACTCCATCCTGTGCAACACCCATCTTTCACTTTCGATATCCCGAAATCATCACTCAAAGAATCATAGAAGTTTGCATGGCGATTCAAATAATGTGGTCGAAATTTGTAATTTCTTTTTGAACTTATTACAGTTTCGCAAATAAAGCACTTAAACATTTACGAAATTATTTAATTGCGAAAAAAAAATACTGAGTTTCAAACTCGGAAAATTCCATTTTTTCAGCCACTATTAATTTTACTTTGAAAAATTTACAAACCGCAGTTCAATCACTTAGTAAAAATCGTAACACATCAAAACCTACCTCGCTTTCTTACTTACAGTGTACAAGACGCGGCAGAAGTCATAAATCATAGCAAAATGAACACTTTTATGACGGTCCGCGTCGCAATGAAAATCGTGTGTGGTTGTTGTTTTTGTCTCTTTAAAGTTGTTGTTGTTGTTGTCTCGTCGAAAATCGCAAGCATGCAAAAGTAACGGTTTGAGCACTCAGAGCAACGAGAGCAAGTGCTTGCCCACCGCTGATTTAATGTAACAAATGTAAAATTAGATATGTATAAACATACTACTCTATATGAAAAAATGCTGAAATCCAAAACTTTCAGACAATATTCTGGCTACGACTTTAATTTCTAGTTATGTATTCTAAGCTTGGCTACACTTATACTCGATTAATAGACCTAGTAATACTATACTGTAATTTTACTACAGTAGTTTGCAATTAATAAATAATTACTATTCGAATATAAAAAAAAAAAAACACACACACACTTAAAGGAATCAGATTTCCGTCACACGGAAGTGCCTTATTCAAAAAAAAAAAAAAAAAAACATTTTTACATACATAAAATAGTTGTAGATAAAAACTTTTTCAAATTTTTGCATTGTAAATTGCGCGTTAAACTTTTACAATTTTAAAATTTACATATTAACGCACATAAAAAACATATTTTAAACTAATTATTAAAATAAATATACAATATATATATATATAAATATATTTACAAAAATACACTTATGACTAAATTGTATATACTCGTAGGCGACATTTTTGAAATTTACGCTTCCAGGAAGTTTTACTAAAAGCATTAAATGCTGCAATTACACTTAAACAAAAAAAAAAAAAAAAACAAAAAAATATTGACTTTTTAATACAATTGCTTCCAAAAAGAAAAACCAAAAAATATTTTTATAAAAAGCTTTTCGAAATAAATTCAATACTTTAAAAAAGTAAAAATTGCCTGCATATAAAAAAATAGTTTATAATATAAAAATTATTATACTATTAATTATAATATTACATTAATTATAAACACACAATTTTAAAAATATAAATCAAAATTTAAGCAATTCCAAAGACTTTTTCAAATCTTAGCTTAAAATGCCTTTTAGACTTAAGCTAATGCTGATTAAATATAAATAAAATTCATTACTTATATAATTATATTATAGATACAAAGAACGAGAAGTATCTTGTCTAAAACATTTTTCAACAGATAAAAGCAATATTTGAAGCTACACTCAAAAAACAAACAAAAAAAATATTTAATGCAAATAGTTTAAGCAGCGTAAAGAATCAACGACCAACATTGTGATATTAGTTGAAACAAATTTATATTTATTTATATTATTTTAGAAGTTAAATGAAGTTCTCATCTTGCATAATATGCAGCTAAATATATATACCGAAATTGTAGGTACACTTGCTCGAAGAAGTCTGCGTACACCACACATATTTTATATATGGAATCAAACTTTGTTTTATTATATACTAGTTTATTAATTTCTCTTAACTAAAATAATATTTTCTACATTTTAATACATACTTAAAATTATAGTTTTAATTCATTTTATGCTACAACATGTCAGAAAAGCACTACCGCAAAAGTCTACGTACAGGTTTTTTTTCGAAGAAAATGATGTCTTACGAGGGGTACTATTTATATTTCGGGAATAGAAAATAATAACACACATTTTTAAATGAAAATGGCTTTATTTTTTTTTTTCAAAATATTCCCCTTGATGATCAATACACTTTTGCATTCGTTAAAACCATTTGTCATAGCAGTTTTTCCATTCCTCTTGAGACACCTCCCCAAACATGGTTTTTGAACGCTTCAACTGCTTCTTCAACGGTGCTCGTAAATCGTTGACCACGCGGTTTACCTTTGATACTCGGGAACAAGAAGAAGTAATTCTGTGTCAAATCAGGACTGTACGGAGGTTGAGTCATTAATTCGATGTTTTGACTGCTCAAAAATGCACTTGTTTGATGAGATGTGTGAGAGCACGCATTGTCATGATGGAGAATGATTCGTCTTTGGCGGCTGGTTTTACGTATTTCTCCGAAGACTTCCGGCAAACAAATGGTTGTGTACCTCTGAGAATTGAGCGTCCTACGTTGCTCAAGCGGAACAGTGGCCACATGATCCATTCGGCCTAAGAAACAAACAATCATTTGCTTCGCTGTGCTTCTTCCACGAACAACTTTTGTTGGATTTGGCTCGTCTTGGCATACCCACACGGTCGATTGCTGTTTTGTTTCCTGCTCATATGCAGAGGTCCATGATACGTCATCTGTCACGAATTTTTACACGTCTTTTGAAGCACCATGGTCGAACTTTATAATCATTTCCTTACACCAATCGACGCGAGCGTTTTTTTGAGCGATTCATAAATTATGCGGTATCCAACGAGAGCAAAGCATGCCTCTATCTCACGATATGTCACATGACTATGTTGCATTATCAGTTCACGCACTGCATCGATGTTTTTGGGCACAACAACCGATTTTGGACGACCTTCACGGAATTCGTCGGTGACCGAACTACGAGAACGATTGAATTCATTATACCAGCGATAAACTATGGTTTTTGATGGTGCTTTATCGCCATACAATGAACTGAATTCATTGACACATTCTTGTTGAGATAATCTACGTCGAAAGTTGTGAAAAATAATCCAACGAAAACCTTCTGTTGAAATTTCATTTTTTGGACCAATTGCTTTTCTTAACTCACTGTAAACAAAACAAATAGTAATTGTACATCAAACCTTTGTGAGTACGTTTATACCAAAAAATGTCAAACTTTATTATGGTGTTGCCAGATTTTAGCTTATGACATTAGTGTTGCCAGTTCTCGAAATATAAATAGCAGCCCTCGTAATAACTGCTAGGATAACCCTTTCTTGTCAGTTACCGGAGTCCACAAATTTTGTTTGATCTATAGTTGCAATTTTTTCCCATTCCTCCATTATTATGTCTTTTTTCATATTTTTGAAGGTAATGTTGTGTTGGCGGATTCCGATTAAATCCCACAAATGCTCTATGGAAATCAGGTTATACATATTATAAAGCAGCCAGAGCTTTACTTTATGCGCACTGTGTTTGGGTTCGTTGTCTTGCCATCTTGTCGTTGTCAATAAATGTTAGTTTGCCAACATCATTGGCTGCCATACACACCAAATCACAACTTCTTCTCCATCATGTTTTACATTGGCAACAAATTTTCCTTTTCAAAGGTCGTACTGCTCTTTCTTCATACCAGCTTTTTCTTTCATTTATTACGAAAATACAAAATTTGGTCCCATTCCAAACAAAAAAACAACCTTGTTCCAAAACTCTGGGTGCTTGGAAACGTACACATTTGCAAACTCCATGCGCTTCTGTTTATTTACAGCTGAGATATGGGGCTTCTAACGGGCCACTCGACCATGATACACGGCATTTTTTTTAAATTTCAGGGCTGTAACATCGGAAATTATTTTTGATTACCTCTCTTCTACTTCTAGTTTCAGTTGGTGAGCAATCAACTTTGGATTCTGGACGACCTGATCGGGGTTTTGGCAGTAGGAAACCCGTTAAAGTGTTGTTAGTTATTTATGAGTGAGCTCTGCCAACTACTTTTTAAATTTTTCTATAGAATTAATCCTTCAGATATAGGTTTAAAATAATTTTTCAACCATCCGCACCAATTTAATTTCCGTCCATGGCGCTATTAACATTTCATGCTTCTCGTATGCAGACTCTCTGTACGCAGACTTTTGCGGTAGTGCTTTTCTGACATGTTGTAGCATAAAATGAGTTAAAACTATAATTTTAAGTATTAAAATGCTGCACAAATATTATTAGTTAAGAGAGAGAGAGAGAGAGAGAGAGAGAGAGATTAATAAACTATATAATAAAACCAAGTTTGTTTCAATACAAAAAACATTAGCTGAGATATTTGCGATTAAAGTTAAAATTTCAAATTTTGTTTGTGGTGTACGCAGACTTTTTCGAGCAAGTGTATATATTGGAAGTCCAACTTCAACATGTAAGACTTTCCATAAGTTTTACATATTTGAAATCTTCTCGAATTAAACGACGTATAGCTGCATATTTAAGTCTAATATCTAAAACTTTATACATCTAATTTATTTAAAACCAAATATTTAATTTAAGTATTTATAACCAATTATTTTTTTTTTATAAATATGCTATTTGTAAAATAGAAAATTTTTCTCAATTAGTTATTGTAAAGATCTCATATGACAATCCCTAGAAAACAGTCTTCAAGTGCATCATAACTTGAGCTAAAGTTATTTAAGTAGTAAAATTTTTCTAGTTAATTTAATTTTAATATTTTATGAATTTCAATTTAGCACAGTCGAAATGTACTCAGAAATTTTTTATCATGAGTGTATAACAGTTTGCTGAGCCGAGAATCTACCAGCGAAATGTTATATTGTATTTTAGGTTCAACCTGCCGTAGAGTAATATTAAATAACTCTAGGGAACGGTAAAAATCTGATGCATCTAAATCCCTTAAAATTTTGTTTCTATATCTGTTTTCGCAGTATAGTCGTGTAATCCGTAAGTCGAGTATAATTCACGAACAGTAAGTTCGATCGATGGTTTATAGAATTTTCTACTAACTTTTCTTCACACTTTTAGTATACGATGATTCGATTCCGGATGACAGAACCATGAACTCAACATATATATCATTTTTAATGGTTGTGTAAGTTTATATTTCTATTTCGGTTGGCAAAACCTTTTCGATGTTTTGGTAGCTGGCATTCAAAGTTCTCGTCGTACACTTTCAAAACCGAAGCAAGAACTTCTCTCAGTTTTTTAGAAAAGAGGATTCGATCCGCTCTTGCAGTAATATTATTGTATTTTTCAATGCCTTTTGCCAACCATATGATTCCAGTTGCACATTCGGTGAACCTGAAAGTATCCTACAACAAAATTTTACTATTACTTGAATACAAAACACTTAGTTGAAGGACTATGTCTACCTGAAGATAATTTGCATACTTATTGGGTGGCTACACCAAGCACAACTGTTTTCTGTGCCTATAGGATAGTCACGATTGCAAGTATCACTATATTCTGAAGGATTGGCCAGCAAGAGAAGATTTCGGCCAACTGAAGTAATGTACAGCACGAGTCTCTAGTCGACAAAAAAAAAAATAAATGTTTGCTGTCCTCACTTCATATAAAACGCGGACAAAAATGCCGAATCAATACACATTTGCCAATCTTATTTTCCAAGCTATCATCTGGCAAAAGCAAGCAGAGAATTTGCTTTGGGCCGCAAAAAAAAAAATGTTTGCTGACCAAGATTTTGAATAGATGTTCTCTTCAGCAGATGTCGGCGCATAGATTGTTCTCAAGAATGACGTCAGTTGTTTTCTAGGAAACCAGAAAACCATGCAATATCGCGGGTTTATCGCCGATATGCGATTGGTTTGTAGTACATATATATCGGATAAAATGTACACCACTGTGACTCGAGCTGTATGCTCCGTTCCATGGTATATCTCCAAGTTAGAGTGACTGACATAAAAATGAATGAAGAAGTTTGAATGTTCTTCTGGTAAAATTCTAGAAGAATCAACAAGTCTGCTGGGTTAATTTGATTGTTATTTGAACTTTATAGTCACAAATAACAAACATCAGTTTTTGGTTATATGAAACTTCCGCTACTTATAGCCCGTGTGAGAACTTCATTGCTTTAAGCCAAACAATTTTATGACAAATACTTCCAGAATAGGCGAAAATAGTATAAAACTATTGGCATTATAAATTTAAGCAATTCGCTGCACACATTCAGATCTTTAGAACAATATCTCTAAAACGGAAAAACTTCTTGGAAAATTCATACAGACAGGGTAAGGTGATTCCTATTACTTTTTCGGATATTGGCAAAGTGAATATACATACTCTTCAAACTAAGTGTCCTTGCAGATCCCAGTCAATGCTGCAAGCACTCACAACTCTTCTTAACAATTTTGTTTTCAAGCAAATCGCTAAAATGATATTGTTGAAATGCGAGTTTTTTTTTTAATATACATGGTCCCAGGTTGAACTTATGTTAAAATTGTGCTTTCAGATTCGTTGAGATAGAAGAGACTATGAAATTTCTTGCGTTATGCTATTTTTTTGGAATTGTTTGTTTGAAGCACCGAAATACATTTAACAATTTTCTTAGTACATTTTCGCTGTGCAAAAAAAAATCTTGTAAACTTAAGTTTAATTGAAAGATTTTGTAAAACAAACGTAAATATTATATATATGAACGACTACAGTAAACTCTTTGAACTTTTTAAACTATAAATCCTATACAAGCAAAATAAAATACTACAAGGAAACTTAAACTAACTACTTGAATTAGTTTCGAAACAAAACAAAATATTGTTCTCTCATTCTCTTAAAATATATTTCCAAAATGAAATAAACTATGCAAATGAAATATTAAATAAATAAATTGAAAATGAAAATAGCTAAAATGCAAAACTATTCTTATTGTAAAGAAGATGTAGAGGGAGAGACATCAAGGGTGTTGAAGGAATAAATGAACACTGGGAGTTGCCGCTGCACTTAAAAAATATAAAAATAATGCAAATGTGCACCCGCAAGTACAATTTTAATGCCTAAAATAAAAAATAACAGAAAATAATAATAAAAACATAAAAAATTTTATAAATTACTTACAGGCAGGCGTAACAAAAATGTATGCTGGGCTACTGCACACCAAGCGTACAACAACGGCAAAAGCAGCAGCGGTTATTTTACTGCAAGGTTACTTGAAGCTCGAGATGCGCAGAATGGAGCTATGTGCGTATGCGCGGTAATTACAATTGCCAGCGGACAAGTAGCTGCAGTCAGGCGGTGCGCCAGCTAAACCCAAAGTCACCAATTATTTGCAGTCGACGACGTGCATCCAAGAAGATGCAACAGTCAAGCCAACGCCTTGTGCAAGACTTCCTTGCTTCCTTTTGAAATTATTGCATCCGTGTGTATATGTGTGCTTTAATGTGAATGACTGAGTAACTGACTGACTGAATGATGTACTGTCAATTTGTCTGAGTTGACTAACTTCTCCCCTCTTGCATCCTTAACAACTTGCACCACTTGTAATTTACTTGTGCACGCAAAGCTCAAGTATCTACGTGCGGGCGTTTTTCGTTTTCGTTTTTTTTTTATACCCCCTTCCCACTACTGTACAATACATACTCTTTGTCCTTGCAATGTACACAGCTCAGCTGGCATACGATTAAGCGCAGCCGTAGCCACACTAAGGCAGCCTACAAACGATAATGATGATTGCAGCTAAATTATGATGCTGCAACAATAACGGCGGCAGCAGCAGCTGAACTGAACACCAAGAAGCAGCATCAGGCGAGAAGTCAAATGTGCCATAGAGAAAGTGTAGCAGTTCAACAGAAGCCGAGCGCCCATCAACAACAGACCAAACTTAAGTGTCTTCTGCTTAGGTTTATTTTTTATACACTTCTGAGAATCTTTGGACGTATAGTTTCATTTGGATTAGAAGTTTGTTGCAGCTGAGATTGGGGCTCGAAAGTTGCTATAAAGAAAAAGAGTGTATGAATATTTTATAGACCAAGATTTATGTAAGGTATTTGTAACTCAAAACAACCCTGTAAGGAAAACTTATTTCAAATATTTAAAGATAAAAATCCCTCGCTACTATGGCTTGGTTCCGATGCAATGGTGCAGTCCGAGACACAGTTCGATTCTTTTTAGTAGAACCTGCAAGCATTTCTTTGTAAATTATAAAACCTTTTAATAATGAAAGCTTTGACGAGCATGTTCCTTCATGGAGCGGTTCAACATGAATTAATTGTAAGCTTTCCGTGTCGTGGAACTTGTTTATGTAGAGTTCATTTTAGCGAGAAGAAGATCCATACGCATTTTAACGATAATTTTGTTTTAGCGCAGTGTTCCATGTTAACCTTATTCTCAAACAGATTTGTCATCAGTCGATCTGAAAGCAAATAAAGTAAAAGTGTTATTCATTCAATCTAGTTAATATATATAATATACCAAATTTGGAGAATTGAGCATAACCAACAATATATTGTGGATGCTTGTACAAATTTATATTTAAGAAGTGAAAACTCCATCGCATCCATCCAGTGCAACAGCTTAGCGCAGATGAATAGAGAGCAAAGAGCGGCATGTGCAGGCACTGATAACACGTCCAACTGATGCTCTAAATACCATACATCTGCTACCAATAGAACTTACACTGAATCGGTACACTGTACTCCTACTAAGGCAGGGAACTGCAAGACATGTCTCCAGAAACACAGCTATATCATGTCTTCCGAGCCCTAACCAGCGATACCAACTAACATAGTCCAACCGTCACATTCATCATTAAAATTCTCATTTCTATTTGGATCTGACTGGCAAAAGGATTATACATGAATAAGTAGAATTGTCATATCTTTCAAGTGGTGAGTATCGTTAATGGACAGCAACTTCACGAATCAAGAAGTTTAAATTTTCTCAGACAGATTGCCCCACTCCAACTTAGTAAAATATTGCAGGATAATTATTACAGGATAATCCGATTAAGAGCTAACAGGCAATAAGTGAGATTTTTGGGAGAATTTGGCTGTCACAATATAATATAGATTCACAGCAATATAGACAGCTATGTTCACCATTTCATCATGAAGAACACTGTTGGCGTGATTGAACCATATTTCTTCGTGGAGCTGAAACATAAACAAAAATTGAAACAAAAGGATGAAGCCAGCGAACCAGGGCCAGATGGCTCACATTGCATTATTAAATGTATATTCTCAGCTTTCGAACCTCCTGATATACCAGAGATTTGGTTATCGAAATGAAAATTGGACAGTGAGGTAGGCTTACATCATTGTAATCTGTTATTATTATTGTGTATTCGGCACTGCGAACTTTGGGGATCTTTTGCACCAAATAACATTACAAAGGAATCTTTCATGTATCATTGGCATTAATTTGGTAATTTTATGGATTGATATACAGGTAGGTAAAGATATTTAAAAAATTTTTGAGGTTCCTACTTCGAGTAATAATAAAATGCTGAAAATATTGCTGTTCTATCTAAAGCATAAGTACAAATTTAAACTAACCAAAATGCAGCGAAGATTCCAATACTATCTAAACCAAAAGTACCAGTCTAAAGAATATATAATGCTATTTGTAAGAAGAGCACAAAGACTTCGAGAACATCCACTTTAGCTTCAACGCTGCTTTTTACTATATTTAGCATAACTTGCATTTTTTTCACACAAGTGCTCGATGGAAAGGTGGCAACAGCGGCAGCAGCAGCATCCGAGCAAAGCCAACAGCAGCAATAACAACAAAAAAGTAATAATTGCAAAGCAGTTTGCCGCAGGTGCACCACCCGCCTCTGTTGCAACTTGTACCGCTGCTGCTGCTGTTGATTTTGATGCTCTGTAGCCGCTATAGCAACGACTTCAGTCAGCTTAAGTCTTGCGGCGCACAGATGAGCAACTCTGATAAAATAATAATAACAACAACAACAACAACAACTGGAGCAGTAACAACAATAACTTGGCGTTCAACGTCAACAATTTCGAAACATTTTTTTTTGCTACTCTTTTTGTTGTTGTACATTTTACTCCCTTTTTTGTGCTTCGACGCCATCGCTATCATCATTGTCCACATCCACATCGTTTCGTATTTAATGCATTTGATCCTTGATGCTGATGTTGTTGAAAATGAACTGTGCCCGAACATGCAATCAGCTGAAGTGCTGCGCTTAAGCATTGCTGGCTGAAATCGAAGCCATGAGGAGAATGAGGATGTGTTGCAGGTAATTTTATGAATGAAATCGGTGATTTGCATGGCAGCCAACTTGAGTCAGATTGAGACAACTTGCACAGAGCACCATGTCTATATGATTAAAGTCTACGGTGCGGCAGTATCTGTCTGTGCGCATTTCCGATGCTGCAGGTTACAATTAAGTTGCACATAGACGCAGGCAAATGGCAAACAAAACTGTGCTACTACTGAGCTACAATATAAAGCAATGTATCTTTAACGAAGTTAACTAACACACTAACACCTACAACACACTTTGACGTTATTAAATTCAAACTGCGGTTGGTCTTCATGCATCAATCCATACAATAGACTCTCTTCTGCACAGTTTGGAATCATTCTGTAAGTTTTGAGTGCGCAGCTGCAGCCATAACCAACGTTGGTACTCAAAGTGGCAGCAGCGCATTAACCTCGTTCGAAAAGCGAAAATATTTACCAAAGTGATTAAGATGCCTGAGTAATTTTTAACACAATTACGCTGTTCTTGCGTTGTTGCTGCTGCTGTCGAGAAAGAGAACGCTCCGCGTTGCAATGCATCGATGTAAAATGCCAGGCAGGCAGGCAAGGCAACTTGGCAGTCAGGTTGATGTGCTACTGTTTTGTTGCTGCAATCGCGACTGCATTTCCTTTGGCCAAATATGTGCGACAGGGGCACGTTTCATGCAGCTGCAGCTCAAGCTCAACACGATTGTGCTAATGACCAGCGAACAGTGTAACGCGTTGAACTTATTCTTTCATACATACATATATGCAACTAAATAGTAGCAACAATTTGTGGCATTTGCATTCTACATCATGCGGCGGCCAAAAGTACACAAGGGCGTAATAGTAGAAGTAGTAGGCAGTAGATAATGGTAATTTGGTCTTTGTCATGCGCCAAGTGCCAAAATCCTACAGAAAGATGTTTGTGTCTCTGATTAACATTGTCACACTCGTCGATTTTAATCGTAGCGTTCAGTTTTGAGTTGCTGTAGTTGTCGAGACCTCGAATCGTTGCAGTTTTGTGCGGGAATCTATGAAAATAAAATATGTGGTATGTATTTTTAAAAATTGTAGTCATAGAAGCTGGTACATACTTGTATTATCAATATTTAATTGAAATACATACTTTACTTCATTATTTGGCGCTACAATCGTTTAGCGGTCAAAGCCGCATGTAGAAAGCTGCAACAGTGCGCTTGGAGCTAGTTGTTGTTTATGCCAAGTTAGCGGAGATCGTCCCAGACTTCTTCGTTCCAACGCATGCTTGTTCGCCCGCTCAGACATTGCGCCGGGGTTCGACATCAAAGGGGAATCCGAGGCTTCCTCTGCGTCTTCATTGGTATAAGTGTTTTGAAGTGACGGAAGTCAAACATAACGAAATAACCCTTAATTATGGCATGTTGCCTTCTCCTAATTTGCTCAACCCGGAATGGTTGTACAGAGGTTGTCCAAGGGATAACTGTCCTAACGGAAGTTGATGAGCTGCCTGCACTGTTTGCAAAGGAATCGTTTCTGGTCATTCCCAAGTGAAGGGCAATCAATAAAGTTTGTAAGTTTGGATGTAGAAGCTAATCTCATCAGATCCATGGCAGACTTGAAATCGAACATCTCTGACCGTTAAATCGCTGAAGCGAGTAATATGATGAATCTTGTTATGTAACAATCGAGGCTGCTGGAAACATGTAAAACTCAAAAGAACCACACTGGCTCATTCACTTACTACGACAGATTCCAGATTCCAGGTCCCAGGCTCCAGCTTTCCATTATTAGTTTGCACGATCAGCATCGCTCCCAGAAACGCCTTTTTAGCAGTACCACGCATTAAATCCAACCTCTATTTGCAGTGCAGTGTGATGCGACAATGTTTACACAGCTGAGCTTATGGATACCGTGCATCTAGGCTGATTTCTGTAAGAATCAGAATAAAAATCTGGTTACCGGTGCACATTATTTACTGAGACTATGGAACAGTCACTTATCTAACCCACTTGGAGGCGATAAAGTGCACAAAGTCTCCGAAATAGAAGTATTTCTACTACCAATGGTTGATAATGGCTCTCTTGTAGAAGAGTATAACGAGGTTGACTCTACAATTAAAAAGCTGAAAACGGCAGGCTCCGGTGAGCTGCTAGCTGAGTTATACAAAACGGTGGTGAATAGTAGGTAAATCGTATGCACCAACTCTTATTCGATTAAGGCACGCCCAACGATTGAAATGTCGTGCTGTTTTTCCTATTTGCAGGAGAGTAAACTACTAAGACTGGGCGAACTAACGTGAAATAATATTGCTTTCAATTATGTCCCATGTCTAGAGCCATACATGGATACACCGATAGGACAGTATCAGTGTGGCTTCAGAACAAAAAGGTCGAACAGTGTAAGGCAAAGGTACACATTTCTATTTTTCGAATAAAATTCTGCTTTTCGAGACGCCCAGACGTCTGAACTTGGTACTTGGTCACGACTTATCATAAGCAAGTTATACTACTTGGTGATAAGGCGAGGACAGAAACCAACGTCGCAACTTGGACATTGTATGGAGTATGGAGACTTTCATTTGCAATGTTGTAGAAAACTTAATCTACTTGGGAACGGAGATCATCAGCAACAACAACGACAGGCTGGAGTTCAGGCGTAAAAGCACGCTTGCTAATCGCTGCTACTTTACGCTTAACAAGCAAATTAGAGGTAGAGCCCTCTCTTGAAGTACGAAGATAATAATCTGCTGCATGGCGCAGCAGCGTGGATCCTGACAATATCAGATACAGCGTCTTGGTGAGCGCTCGAGCGAAAGATTATGCGTAGAATTTTTGCACCACTTAAGGTTGTCGTTGTGTTTTGGACCCGTATCAACCAAGAGATTTATGTTTACGTTGACATAGTAGAGCGGTTTGGTATTTCATCACGAAAAACAGTGAATCTACAGAAACGATAGGTTTACATGAGTAACACAAACTTAATTGGTGGACTACGACCGATATGGCGACTGAGTATTTGTTGGATAGATCTCCGCATAACTGGTATTAATATCTGAAACCAGCGCGCACTAGACTGTCGCAGCTGCAGCCTCTTCCTACTTGCGGCCTTGGCCAATAAACGCTTGTAGCGTCAGGTTGCAACATTGAATGACATTCTACCAAAGAAAAACCGAAAGGAGAATTTGCAAAAAAAAAAAAAAATGCTCAAAGCTCTTTGTGTAACATAATTTCTTCAAATTTAATATTAACAAATTTCTTTACCTTGCTTAAATCAAGCAACCGAAATTCCGCAAACCGCTTTTTATACAATTTTAACATTTTATTTAAACTTTTTCACAATAATAAAAATTAGTGAATTGAGCAGTGTGTCCACTTGTTATCGATTTACAGAAAGAGGCAACAAAACGAGGTAGATTTATCTATTTGGTATTGCTAGTATTTAGTTATCTAGTAAGAATTCGCCATGGGAAAAAAGATAAATTAGAAAAAACGAGGAGCGTTTGTCCGAGGTGAATTTATCTACACCAAAACCATTACCACCTCACCAACTCGTGGTGGTGTAATATAGATGTGGTGTATTTTCATTAGCTGCGCTCTTCATTGCTCCTTTCCATGTTTTTTTTTTCTGTTGGCAGATGACGATAAAATACTATCCATCTCTGTCGCGCTCTAACGCTCTTAGTTTTAAGCAACAAACGTGTGAGCGAGTACGCTATATCTTCTTTATTTCGCAATGGTGCTGATAAAAAAGGAGAAGGAAATGTCAAATGTCAAAGATGATGTGTGCTACAATTTTTGACAGTTCTCATTTAGCATTTGCGTGTGGTACGTGGAATATGTGAATCAGTTCAGTAGTGAAATTTGTTCTAAACGTTAAATTACGTTTTACTTAAAAAAAAAAAGTGTCTATTAAATAAAACAAAACAGTGCGTAACGAAATTCTATAAAATAATAATGCTTTGCGTTCTATTATTGTAAGAAAAATTGATGTTAAAATGTGGAAAGTTGGGTAAATTTTTTTTTTCACAATCTTGCGCGGCAGCCCTAGCGCTCCATTATGCTTTTGTGATTCGGTATGTACAATATGCGTTGTTTAGTGTTTGTCCAGCATTTAGGTAAGTTGCAAAAAAAAAAAAAAAAAAAAATTCCATTGAATTAAAAATGAAGTTTCCATTTTTAGCTTTCATTCTTTAAAAAAAAAAAAAAACCATGCCAGACCCATAACTCATGAGTTAATTTGTTTTAAAGTCTACGCATAATAGGTTAGTTTCAGATATTTGGCAACAGTTTGTAAAAATTTTTATTGAGTTTGCTTTTAATTAAAAGAATTGATATTTAAAGTTAGTATTTATATTGGGGCCATATCATAATTGTTTGTGCGCAGCGTTTTATTTTGTGTATTCATATAATTTTTTTTTTACATACTTTCAATGGAAATTTACATCATTTTTTCCTGGCACACACACAAACGCATATATATATATATATATATATATATATATATATATATATATATATATATATATATATATATATATATATATATATATATATATATATATATATATATATATATATATATATATATATATATATATATATATATATATATATATATATATATATATATATATATATATATATATATATATATATATATATATATATATATATATATATATATATATATATATATATATATATATATATATATATATATATATAATATATATATATATATATATATATGAATATATATATATATATATATGAATATATATATATATATATATGTATGTATATCTAATATGAAACTGCGTAATCCACTTTCGCTTAAATGGCGACACGCGGTGTGAGAGAGCAAGACTATCCGGGCACTTGCAATAATGCTGAAGATTGTGAAATTGTATATTCATATGATTCATCGTAATGGTAGAGAGCGAGACAAAGCATTTCAGATCACATGGTTTGATACAAAGCATGGTGGACTTCAAACATGTAACGGTTTTTCTATCGGTCAGAAGCCCCCTCCTCTTCTATTATTCTAGCATGTTCTTGGTGCAGAGCGCAGTTATATTTTTTTTTGACAGTTGCCATTTTGCCTTTGTTTGTGTTGCATTGTGAAATTAGTGGACGAATTTTAAAGTAGTTTAGAAAATCTATTCAAAGTGCGTTTTAATTTTAAGACATATTAAAGCAGCATCAAATAAGGTAGGGACTATAGATAGAAGTTATGAAAAATATATAATTTAATTGATTTTAGTGTAAAACGAAATGTGAATTATTTATTTTTCGTATTTTTTTTTTATTTTTTCGCATTTTTTTTTTATTTTTTCGCATTTTTTTTTTATTTTTTTTTCATATTTTTTTATATATTTCTTTTCTTCTCGTTATTGCGTATTGAAGCGCTCTCTCGTTCGTCGCTTCTTCTTCCTACATGTACATACGCATTTCGCTTCATATAGAAAGACCAAGCGACGTTACGAGTTGACGTCATTTCATCAATTTTGTGGCCGGCAGAGAACTAGCGCTTCATGTTTTTTTTTACAGTGTTGCACAATTGTGAATGAAACGAGAAATAATTCACGACATCGAAATACCCTGCCGCATTTCGTACTCTAACAATTGATTTAAAAATATAATTTTTTATAGACGACGTTTTTTTTTTTTATATAAACAATTTTATTATAATTTTTTTTCTTCTAATTTATATCGGGTGTATAGCAAATTTTTATTTATTTATTACTATACTTTAATAGAGTGTCAAGATTGACCCGCCACGCCCACTTTCAGGGATAACCCCCATACAAATCAACCACCCACTTTTGAATTTTTGTATGATAAACTTTTTTATTGTAGTCAATATCAACTTCATTGATAGGGTAGCTTCTACTTGACGGACGCTTCACATCATGTGGCCAAGTGTTGTCGTGCTGTACAATCACTTTGTCAGTTCTTTTGTGATATTTTGGTGCGTTTGAGATTTAATGCTCGGCTCAATTGTATCAATTCTTCATGGTAACGTACGTTCCCCAGTGATTATTTTGTTATGTAGTAGTATTAATTAATTGTAGTAGTAGTAGTTCATAGTTCACTCCGAGCTGATCTCACCAGATGCACTGCATTAGCTTCTTGCCATGATTATTTAGTTTGGCCGTGCTCTCCCTCTTCCACATTTTTCACAGGTCTATACTACTGTGAGTTAGATGGACGTTCAATAGTTCTGCATGTTCATTCTTCAATATAATATTGAGTTTTCAGACTTGCAAGAATTAAAACATGTTTCTAGATGGCTGTGTCATTTAGAAATTGAAACATATAATCTGGACAGGTTTTCATTTCCGTATATATTTGTATGAACTAATTACCGCAGTCTGAACTTCTAGCGAATGCTTCCTTTAGTCATGTCTATTACTGTTGAGTAATGGTTGCATATGCTGAAAGTTTGGTCTCTTGACTCATCATTATCGGCTTTAAATATATGCCTGTTGATATTTACATACGTTTTTCTGAAAGTCCCATCTATGTATTCCAATTAAATTAAAAAATAAAAATATACAAAGAGTTCGTCACAGGTCTGGTATATCCAATGACCTCCTTGGCAGCAGTATCCATTGAGTGGCAATGTCTCTACTGCTCACATATATCTACAGGGATCTCGTACGGCTCTCTTATCACATGCTTCATTAGAGCAACATCTTCATATGCATCGCATTTCCTATATTGCGGTGATCGTCTGTATTGTAATTGTAGAGGACATCACCAAGATGCATATCCGTAAATCATGGTCCTAAAATGTTTTGCGTCGATCCTATACGAAGCTTCGTCTGTGTCTTCACTGGTAAAAATTTGTTTAACCCTTAATAAGTGGTTGTTCACCATTCTTAGTGCTTGCCTTCGCACATTTTGCTCAACATGGAACGCATATTCGGAGGCTAGCCAGGGTATACATGACTAACGGTCATTTGTTAACTGCTTGGAGCGTTCGTAAAGCAATCGTTTTTGGCCATTCTCAAGTGAATGGAATTCTATAACTTTCCCCACGAATGTGGACTTCTGCAAACGACTCCATCTATATACGGGTATGTTACTATTAACATTGATACAATATTTCAACTATTATCTTGAGATTTCTTTTTATTTTCTTTAGAATTCACAAGGCTCATTGAAGTATGTTCTCCCCTTATGACTCCGCTTAACCACATTCATTCACATACAAGTAAGTGAGCATTTGTTAGTTGATTCTGAAATAAACAATTTATCATAAATAAATTCTCTGCTCAGCAGAACACTCACGAGCCAAAGTAATTTACTTGCAATTTAGAGATAAACAAGCGCGATAATGTCTACAAAGCATAAACGTGAGTTGACGCCTACAATCGCTACAACGACGTACACTGTGTGGCATGCAACATAGATGACTGCGGTGGTAATACATCAACAACAACAGCAACGAGGCTGAGCTAACACAATGGGCGACCAAGGTGGCGGTTACCACAACGAACGATGCCGATGACGACGACGTTGGTTATGCGCTTCACACTTCGACGCGCAAGGCGCATGCGCAGCAAAAACAACAACAACAACTACAACATGCAACAGTAACAACAACAATTGCACCACCTAGAAGTGCAACAAGTAAGTTATATATTGTACTATATAGAAAGTAGCAAGGGAAGGCACGACTCTAACGAAATAACGCGCGGCGCACGCGCAACACGTGGCAAATGTTGCCGCTGCCAATAGTGCAAGTTGCAACCGCTACCGTCGCCCTTCACTGCCGCCGCACATCGCGTGTTAGTTAATGCAGTTCAGTCGTTCTTCGTCGTCGTACGTTCAAAAAGGGGGCACTGCAAAATTAGCTAAATAAGAAATAAATTTCAAAGCTAGCCAAAAGCGAGCGAGAGAGCGCTCAGAAGAATTGTAGTAGCAGCAATAGTTGCCATGTTCTGCTTTGCGGCAGCAACAATATGTTGCTTCTTTTTCAAATCGTGCCGCTTGCAACAAAGCGTGCGGAAAACGCAAAATAGCAGCGAATAGTCTCGTGTTATGCTTCTATGCTGCGTTTGCCAGAAAGCTGCCGAAAAATGTATGTTGCAAGTGGCAATCAGCGTCAGCCTACAACAACAACAACAACAACAGCAGCAACAATTGTCAATGTTGCGCATGCGCAGAAATTCGTGCAACTCGAATATAATCCAAACTAATCACGATTTTTTCGAAGAGCGTTTTGAGCCGTTCAAAGCCATTCATTGCGCTGGCTCATTGGCTGCGATAGACATCTCCATCTTCAACGCCGCTGCTGTTGTTGTTGCTGTTTGCGGCCGGTCCAGCATCTGTCAACAGCATTACTCGGTAGGGGCTATTATAGAATCATTGCGCTTGCTGCTTGTATATAAACATCAAACGACGCTCATCGTCTCGACCATTGAAGGTAATAAGTGTCAAATGCTTATCACGTTCCAATGTATTTTTTTTACCCATTGACTTTATTTTTTCTTCATTTATGTTTTTTTTTTTTTTTTTTTTTTTGTAGTAAATTTTAACGACTTTGCGTTCTGAAACAGCGGGAATCGTTCGTTGAATATGCAAAATACTTGCAGCCAGCCAGTGCCAACTTTACTCAATTTGCGCGCTTAGCTGCTTAACGCTTCAAGTTTGACTTGGGATTGCAAATGTCAACGGGTTACTGGAGTTGTTAGAGTACTACGAGTAATATTTGTTGGTTTTACAAGCATGTGTGGTGCACAGGTGCTTCGCAAGATACTTTTTAATTTTGTTTAACTATTTTGTTTATTTGCTAGATTGTCAGCTAATAAATCATCGCAATAAATAGCTTTTGGGCGGTGCGTTTGCAGCGGCAGCAGCTGTTCTTGGAAATGTAAAATGCGACTGTGGATTGGTAAGAATTATATTTACTTGTATGTTGAGAATTGTATAATATGTTTGCGATAGAGTTTAAAAAAAAACGGTTGTAATTGTGCGAATTTCTGAAAAGCACAGATTGTCTAAAATGTTTATTCTCCGCCGAATTTGAGCACAGAAAATTGGGTAGCCCTCATACAAACCACATGCCCACTTTTGCCTTGAAGGAAAAATTTTTTTGTTTTGTATTGTAGTCCCTTTTAGGGGTAGCCCATAAAAACTTGCCACCCACATTTAGGCTTTTATGTTTTGCAAAAGATTTTTATACTCTTCAAACGTAGTCGACAGGACAAATCGAATTGTCGATGCCTGTCTGTCCCCTGTCTGTGTGAATCAAGACTAAACCTGCATTTTTTAAGATATCGAACTGAAACCTGTTATGGAAACATCTTATGTTCCTATGCTGAATATAAATCACAATGACCATGCCAGGCGCACTTAGGGATAGAGCTCATACAAACCCATGGCCCAATTTAGGAATTTTGTATATAAAACTTTATATTATAGTCAATATCTTGAAATTCGATATGATGACTTATATTGGACGGCAGCTTCACATTTATATTAGCTTGCGTGTATCGCCCACTTTTTAGGGATAGCATTCATACAATCTTGTCGCCTACTTTTTTTATTAAGCATGAAGAACTTACATTGCTGTCAATATCAACTTGAAATTCGATATGGTGAGTTTTTATGCACGGAAGGACGCTTCACATAGTTATTAATGAGCGTGTCCTCTCCGCCTATTTTTAGAGGTAGTCGCCATTAATCCACTTCCACTTGTGATGATTTCGCAGTCAATCTCAACAATATATGTATAAATAATACTAAAACCATACCATCCCATCTATAGGAAAGTGTGACAAATAAAACGATTTTCTTACATATGAAAAGTACATGAGATTACTGTGACCTTTGTTATACCTATCAACGATATCTAAAAATTTATGCAAAAACAAGACACAAATAAGTTTATAAAACAACTTTTTTTTATTTATTTTTGTAACAATTCTCTCAACTAAATTAAATTCTACGTGGCGTATGCGTTATGCGCTTTCATAAATTATACTATATGTGGATTCATGGCGTATGTTCAATGGGGATTGGATGAAATCTCTTAATAATGCGTTTCGGTA
Organism: Leucophenga montana; assembly: GCA_035044765.1. Taxonomy (NCBI): domain Eukaryota; kingdom Metazoa; phylum Arthropoda; class Insecta; order Diptera; family Drosophilidae; genus Leucophenga; species Leucophenga montana. The sequence continues at coordinate 1,842,456 of JAWNNQ010001372.1, forward strand.
ATCTTCACTTTACCGAATTTACCATGCAGATGGTGTTTAGCAAATGACAAGATATCTGCGTGGGAATCAAGTGCCACATGAGCAGGATACACCTTGTGCACCAACGCAGCATGGCTGTGATGATGATGCACCAATGGAGCCGAATGATGATGGTGTACCAATGGAGCCGAGTGATGATGCACCACCTCATGATGACCATGATGATGCAAATCAGCAGCATGATGATGCAATTCGGAGTGATGCAAATCAGCAGCATGATGATGCAATTCGGAGTGATGCAAATCAGCAGCATGATGATGTTCATCGATGTGTGCATTCGAGTGCACAACATGATGATCAACAACGGGCTTGGTATAGTGCAAGAAATGATGTGGTTCATGATGCACCACCTTGGTGACATGACGTACTGGCTCCACCTGGTGTATGGGTTCATGGTGTACAATCTTTGCGCTATGATGCACATCGTGATGTACATCGTGATGAACGGCAGCTGCATGATGATGATGCACATCAGCATGATGATCATCATGATGATAGACAGGGTGAACATCTAAACCATGATGATGATCGGCGCCGCCATCGAGTACAATGGACGAAGAGTGTCCAAGATGTATGCCATTCGAATGATGTATATCAGCATGATGTAGATCACCGTCAACAAAGTGTGGCACATCCTCATGTAGGTGTGGCAGCAGGCCAGCTTGTGCAACAGCGGCAAAAGCTGATAAGGCGAAAATGCAGATACCAAACTGAAAGTAAATGTAAACATACGAACGATACATATGATGTAGTTGTTGATATCAAATAATCCTTTTGAGCGCGGTAGTACCTTCATTGTAGAGATTTCACGCTTAGGTTAATTAATCCAATATAATCGAAAGAAACTGAAAAGTTGCTACTGAACTCTTGTGCTGTTTGTGTTCAACTGTGTCTTTCAATTGTTGACCCACGCATTTTTATAGGCAAACTGCAAAAATTGATTGTACTAAATGTCGGTTGAATTTCTTTAGCACGAGTGTAGCCAACATTGGCCAACTTATCATGAAGCACCTGCTTGGAATATCTATAATCTACTTCAAACGAAATCAAAATCAAACGAAAGTGAGACAAAAACTGTTGAAAATGTCATGCGTCGTGTGACATGCATGTCTGGCATATTGAATGAAGTTGTCAACGTTGAGTTTAATAGAACCGTCGTCACAGTTGAAAGGCTGAAGACCGATCGACACTGTTTACTATGTAAAACGGGCGTTGCCACTCTCTAAGGTGGCGTTAGTGATGGTGTCAATAAACCTTTTTTAGGCGCACTTTGTCATAATTTTATAGCGGAAGCACACAGTTTGAATTGTTTGTTGTAATCAAACCCTTCGGTTGGCCCATTACAGCATTACAACATTTTAAATTTTACAATTAGACAACTAAATAATTTGGCAATCGTCGTATTGTGAGTACAGACACAGCGAGTGAAAGCGTATTTTCAACATTTGGTCAAATATTTTTTTTTTGTTTTTCAAAGCACTTCTTTGAAATTTATTATGGCCACCGCAATCAAAATATTTGCAATTGTGCGCATACAAAATATTTATTTAGTTTTTTGGCAAGAAATTCGAAATCCATAAAAATGTTTTTTGCTACGATTTTTTGTTTTGTCAGTTCAGGTTTACGTAAAGGTGTATAAAGTTGGATTTCGCAAAGCATTTTGATATTTCCATATCATGATTTGATGTGCAATTTATATGCTTTGCGCGTTTTTCAAACAGATGTGCTTAGCTGTTGGGTGTTTGAATGTTGAGACATGAGTAATAGTGTAAATGACTTGATTGAGCATCGATGTTTCAATTGTTACACTAAACACAGATGCCTTGAAGTAGTTCGTTATTGGTGACAACTATTATCTTTAATGTCTTTGTGGGCATAAAGTTGCTTTTTAAAATTTAAGTCGAAAGTGCTTCGAACATCTTCATGTGTAGTCTTGCACAAGGATTAAGTAAGATAGTATGTCGATAGATATATGAATCTTGTTCGTCCATAACCGTTCAACATCTACCTAGATTGAAGTTCTATTCCGTCTGTGAAGCTTAATGCTAAGCTGACGATTATACCTAATAAGTGGTATTTGCCATCTAAGAGATAAAATACGCAAATCTTGAGAAACTGGGGCATGAAAGAATGTCGTGCAAGTACCATTTGGAAGGTCTAGCCAGTTACGGACATCATTGCATATAGCGCTGTCTGCCTTTAGGAGACTTAAGTCGCATAGCTTCTGTTGAGGATTAAACAGTGCTTTAGCAAACAAAGAAAATGTTTCTTAAATAATGGCCTGAATGTTAACTTTGATACTTGTTAACTTGATAACTGAAGATATCCATTGTTTTCAGAGGTAGTATTACATTAGGTCCTATGTTAAAAAGGCTTTCTTCAAGCATTGGGAGGAGTTGTCGGTTAAGCCACATTTCTTTAGAAGAATTTATAGCCCATCTGGGGTTGAAGCGATTAGGAAGAGATCATCAGCGAAAGCGGTGTTATTTGTTTTATACCCACCGATCGTACAGCCGATCTCCTCAGCCAAAATGCTGAATAGTTTGTTTATAATCAAATTAAATACGATTGGTTTTAACGGGTCGCCATGCTTGACTACTATATATGCACTTCATCGAACTAGCTGTATCTCCACATCTCCACCCCGTCTTATACGAGTTTTTTAATGTGCTTTATGAAGTCAGCTGGAAATGTTATAAGTGCAATATAAACATTTAAATTTACTTGAATGGTATATTTCTATATAAAATAATACGACACGAAGTTTGTCAGCATAACCATCGAAATCAATGCCACATACAATATCGAAAGGACATTTCATCTTAATGCGTTTAGCAAGTATTTGATATGGTATGTGCCTTACGATAAAAGATGACATGGTGATCGACGTAAAATCGCCTTGAGCTTCATTTTTCTTTGGAGTGAATAAAACGAAATGAGTGAACGAAATTCAATGACCTAGTTTAGTAAATTTCGAAAGACTCCTTCAGTTGTTGTGCTGATTAGTTTGCGGGACAGGATCTTCTTTTCCTTCATATGCGCTGATCGACTCGTGTGAGCTTTTTCAGCGCTATTATTAAGAGTAGACTTCCAAACAATTTCGATTAGATAGGCGTCCTATTTTTCGGGTCATCACTGACCTTTATTACCACCTTAAAAAAAAAAAAACTTTCTGAGAAAGGCAGCATGTCTTGAGGGCTTGGAAACCAATAGTTGAAAACATTGTGTTGGTACAAGAAATACTTTTAATGCCAAGCGATGTTGAACATCGGTAAGGAACATTCTAACTCTACCCGTTATTCGAAATTCAAATCTTTAAAGAACAAAATTTATATTTGATTCACTTTTGGCGGCCACACTGTACATAGAATTTAAATAGCCCATAAAAGATAAATATGTAAAGTAACCGCTTAATTATGCGTTCGATGATTGACGACGTGCGCTCTAAAAATTTTCATATTCGTATATTTATAATAATTTATTGCGATTAGCTTACCTTAAACTAGAAAACACACTTTGCATGTCACAATTTCCGAGTGTTGCGGCACAGAGACCCAGCGACGCTGACGTTTTGGCTAATTACATAATAATTTTGACCAATTAAACGACTGAACTAATATGCGATTACATATGCGTTGTTGTCGTCGTCGTCATAGTCGTCGAACTAAGACATAAAAACTGTGCTTATGTTGCATAGATAGAGGGCAGTCGTGGGCAATTGCAGAGGGGGTGTATGTGTTTATACGAGTATATCAGACAGCTAACACCCAACAAATGTATATATGTTGGTCGGAAAGACAGGCAGGCAGACGGACGGACGGGTGTGCGTACGTGCACCGACAAATTAATGTCGCAAGCTCAGACTTTACTTAAAGTGTGTCTTTAAAATGCAATCAACGTAGTACTTACTTTGCTGCATAGTAGTAGATGCCCACGCTTCTACATATGTCTGTCTTTATGTCTGTCCCAACTCTTTGAATGGTTGTTGTCATGCAATTTGTACACATGACAAATTTTATAACATTTTCCATGAATTTTTCATACTAGTTCTGTATATGACGTGTTTAATAGTAACTTTTTTTAATTTTGTCATAAGTTACCGAACAAAAATTTATCATTTTTGTTTCTCGCCAGTTATTTTGCCATTTCTAAGATGTGTAAGACTTACTGCTGTGGTGCGGTTTTCGTATTCGAATAAATTCTTCGTATTCCGTTTCGTTAAAATGGTGCGTAATTCGCTTTTAGAAGAATTTCGCGACTTGAATTTACTAGACATATATGAAATTAAAAGTGAATTAAAATTGCGAAACTCTGCTGAAAGTAAAATACGAACCAATGTTCGCGAAAGGAAGCCATCGTATAACAGTATTATTGATCAGCTTACTCTGTATGTCTTTCTGTCTGGTTGTTGTTGCGCATTGTACGAGGCAATTTAATAAGTAAGTGACTTTTTTAATTTCGAATTATATTGATTCGATGGTACGAGTAGTCCCTAAATTTTTTAATTGTATTGTTATTTGAGGGTAGTTGCTGAAGTACCTAATTTGCATTATTTAGTTTGTGTTTGAAAGTCATTGAAAGCAGAAATTGAAAAATAGTAGGCTTTAAAACTTAATATTAAAGTTGACTTAAAACTTAATAGCACTTATAATTCACGAATAGTTTTTACATATACTTTGCTAATAATGTCATTGTTTATTTGTTATTTTTGTTCGAAAACAAAGTAAAAAATGAGCATAACACCACTCCTTCTCTTCTAGACTTCGACTTGAATAATTGGATCGGAATAGATTTCATTCAAATTGTCCGTTTTGTCACGTTCAGCAGAATTTTGCGATTTGATTTCACTTTACATTGAGTATAATAAATTCATAGCACTAATTCTCAATTAAATCAAATCTCAAAATACTTCTAAAAGTGCCAAAGCAGATCATCCAATCAATTCACTAAACTCTAAAAACCTAGCGACGTCACCACACAACACACCAGCTACTGTAATTTGTAAGAATTACAATAAAATATTTCATTAAATGCGGCAGTGACGTAAAAAGCAGAGCTAGACAGACAGAGTATATGTATTGTAGAAAGAGACGATTTAAAATATGACTTTGTAATTTGCTTACAGAAAAAAAATATTGCAACGTTGCAACGTCTATAAAATGGGGGCTGACAATTCAACAACATCAACCAATTTAATGCACAAGAAGAACGTCAGAACACACGCCAAAAAAATACAAAAAAAAAAAAAGAAAAACACCGACGCCGCCTGCAATATACGCCAACTATTTATGAGATATGTTTGTAAGTATCTGATATTTTATGCCGCCATGACGAAAATAAATTTGCAAATATTTTCAAATTTTCTCACACAAATTACAAGAAAACAAAAGAAATTGCCCTGCAATTAGATTTATATGCTTTAGTTTTGCTAAATTTACGTTTTGAATTTGTTTTTTTTTTTTTTTTTGGACGTCCCACAATTTCTTTGCAACATTTGTGCTTGTCGTTTAGCATTTAAATTTGATCTGTTGATTTTATTTAGATTTAAACAAACAAAAAATTTTAAATATGTACATATACAACATCCTCTCGATAACGAATTTGATTATTTTTGAAGCATGATCATAAAAACCCAGTTCATTTAATAAGGCAACGCCTTCCTTTGCTCGATTCGTCTCATTTTCAACGTATGTATGTGCAATAAAATTTTAAGATACTCTACTACTACGACACAACTAATCCAGACTAATTAACAAATCTATGCAAATGAAAGTCAATGTGGAATTGTTGACTAGATTAAATTTTGATTTGATTATCGCAGGCAAAGCTGTTTGGACAGCGTTTAACACCGAGTCCGTCCGTCTGTGCAAGTCAGTGACCAATAGAGTTTTGTTCAACTTTGAGCAACTTGACTACCAAATTGAGCCATAAAAATAGCTGATTAATTAACTGTATTATTAAAATGGGGGGGGGGGGGGTTCTTTCGATTATACTTTAGATAATCTATAGTTTGTTGACTGTTACGAAAAATTCATAGTCAACACCCAATTTGACGTTTGTAGAAGAGCCACAAGGCTGATTTATTTGGGATACATTTTAATTTTAGCAGCACGTTTATCGAATGGTAACTGTCACAACAAAACTATTCTTTTTTTTTCTTTTTCCTTTACGACATCGAGAATTAGGTTTCATTAGTCAGCGTCCAGTGGTTGTAAATACAAATACAATATTTTTTTTTATGAATTTTTTAATTAGTTTTATGGCAAGTGGAAAGTGTGGGAATGTTGCTGTTTTTATTTATTTATAAGTATATGCCCTTATATGTGAGTTAGGTAGTAGGTTTATATCAGATGGATAACATATTGGAAATTGTTTAGAATGAAATATTTTCCAAGTATTTTGTTTAATTAATAAAAACTAGATAATAATTAAAACTTAATGACCTCATCGAAACGTACGAGCATTTATGTACAAGTCGCATCTTAAATAGATTCTTTTAGACTGACAAACCTTAAACAACAATTTTGGATGTACCACAATGAATTCATCAATTACGGAAATGAAGCATTATGACGTAAAATATGTAAAAAGAAAATAAATGTGTGAAGTAATCATTGGAAACCAGCAGAATAGAATAAAATTAAAAGAACTCAGTTGACACTTGAGGTTTTGTAAAATTTTTATATCGTACAAAAAATTTTTAATTATACCATTCACACATACTGTGAAATGGTTTTATCAGTTTGTCTGCAAGTTTGTAACGCATTAAAGGAGCCATCGTAGACCCCATAAAGTATATATATTCTTGATCAGCTCGACGAGACGAATCGATCTAGCCATGTCCGTCTGTCTGTCGTGTTGTTGCGCATTTTTTGGGGACCAATTTTTATGCTATCCAGTTGAAATTTTGCACATATTCTTCTTTTTATTGCAGTTTAATATAGTATCAAGATTGACCTGCCACGCCCACTATTTGGGGTAGCTCCTATACAAACCTACTGCCCACTTTTGATTTTTTGTAAGAAAACTTCTTTATTAAAGTCAATATTAGGTTGAAGTGCGATATGGTGCCTTTTAAGAGACAGCAACTAAACATACATAGACAATTGGGCGTGGCCCGCCCACTTTGAAGTAGCCCCGATACAAACCCACCGTGCAATTTTGTGTTTTTTATGAAAAATTCCTTCATTTAGATCAATATTAGCTTGCAATTTGATTTTGTGGATTTTAATGGACAATCGCTTCATATACATTTACAAAGGGGCGTGTCCCGCCAACTTTTTGAGGTAGTCGTATATAAACCCACAGTTCACTTTTATGCATTTGTATGGAAAACGTCAATATCAACTTGAAATTCAATATGGCGGCATCTTACACATCTACTACATCGCTTCATACACATCTACTAGTGAGCGTGTACCACCCCCTATTTAAACCGCCACTTTTATGTATTACAATACTATTTAAAGTTTCATGTGAATGGTATTAGAGCTTCGCTTCAACCGAAGTTAACGTTTTTTCTTGTTTTTAACTTCAATACTCTTCTGTACAATATACAGTACAATATATATTGTACATATTTCAAAACTTGTGAAAAACAAGAAAGGCGTTGCAGTTGGGTGTGCTCGTCTTCGAGATACTCGGTACCTTGGCTAATGCTTCTTATATGAACCTTAGATTATATTCTTTAGTGATCTGTTCTGGACATATGCGATGTATTTTATTAGAATTAATGAAATATTAAAATTTCTTAAACAAAAACGTTTCATACGAAACTTAAAAAATGGTTTACAGGTTAGCACGGGGCTACCCCTGAATGTGGTCCGTACTGAGCCTATATGGAATATTTTGTAAGGATTGACGTAAGATACGCTTAATTTGTCATTTCTTGCTTAAAAACAAAAAAGGAAGTCGAATTTTTATGGGGGCTATCCACGTAGTGGCCAGATTTGGACATATATGTACGTTATATTTCATTAGTAATTACATAAAATATACCAAATTTGGCGTTTATAGCATAACTAACAAAAAAAAAACCAAACAATTTCCAGATAATTTCCAAGATACCCCTTAAAATAGGGTTAGCATGTACATTTAATACTAGTTATCTGAAGAAGAAAAAGGATAGCCAAAATATCCAAACTTAAACTCTCTATCTCTTATAATCGCCGAGATATGCCAGTTCAAACAGACGATCGGATAAATAGACGGATATGTCTATATCCGTCTTCCGATGCTGATCAAGAATATATCTACTTTATGGGGTCTGCCATGCCATCAGCAGCCTGTTACATACGTTTGCACAAACTTAATAGAACCTTTTACCTTTTGGTATGAAAAGATTTAAGTGGCGATCACTCATGTTGTTCATTGCATCGAGAATTAGCGACTTATATTACTGTATTCAGGGAAATAAGTACATACCTTCTGATCAAAAAATACAAGATGAAAAACGAAAACGGTATTATTATTGTTTGATATTTATTTTGTTTTCTACAAAGTAATTCCCATTAGATGAAATATCCATATTCCAACACTTCTTTCACTCTTCGAATCACAATCTTCATTGATAAATTTTTGGAATAACTTTCAGAGTCCTCCACGAATTTTCTTTTTTGGTAGCAGAAAAACAAGACAAGGCTCACAAGACCATGTCACAAGTCACGTTTAAGTTCATCTCATCCCCAAAATATTGTGCAAACGAGACCCTAAGATCGGCTGACAGTTTCCAAGCATAATTATATTTTTGTTGTTGGTCGTTTTGTTCACTCGAAGAGGTTAATATACGTGAAATTCAATGAATCTTTAACAAATCTGAGAAACTGCATTTTTAAATTCATGGGAAATAATTGTGAATTTATATATTTTGAGTTACATTAAAAGAAAAAAAAATGGGTAATCTACAAAAAATCTAGAAAATTCACTAACTCTTTGAGAACTTTATAAAAAGAAACAGTTCATATTGAAGAAACGATGCGCACTCCTGATAACTCTTCTAATCAACCCTTAAAATCTTGCAAGAAATGATTTAATGCAGCTGTTCGATTTCAACTTTGTAAACAATTCATTAACACCAATCAGCAGTTAATTAAAATCAGACAAAAAAAAAGAAGGAAAATCGAAAGGATATTTAACATGCCAACATTAATGAACAGCACTCAAAACATTTGGGTGAAGGAAAAGTAAATTTATACGCATAAGAATGTAAAAAAAAAACTTCTTTATAGACATTTCAGGCATAGTTCCCACACATTACGAAGAAGAAGATGACTACGACTTGTCTTTAAAATAAAAGGTTGAACACTTGTGATTTCTACGAATGCAACAACAGCAACTACAAGCCGACAACAACTACAAAACCAACAACAAATGAAGCAACAATCTCCACTTAACACAACAAAAACAAAGAAAAGCAATTGCCAGAGTTGTAGTCACCGCCGCCGCCACCACCACCGACATTGTTGTTTTAGTTGTTGCGACATTGAGGGCGAATGCGTTTGAGGAAATCTAGCCAAGAAGCGACGGCGGGTTATAATGTCTAAAGGAAAAGAAATAAGCCAAAAAGAAATCAGGTAAAAACAAAAGGTTAACACCAAAAGAACAAACATACAAGTTTTCGCTTACAACTAATGTATCGGCGGTGTAAGGTACGAGAGTTGTTTGATCACTAATCGGCCTAGACAAAAGATACAATTTTTATGTGTAGAACTTAATTAAATTTGCAACAGTCTCCCTTTAGCACGTTACAAAACATCATCAATCAACAACTCTTCAACTTTTTTAAACCGTTCAATCTCGATTAAGACCTTCTTATTGTTCTCAAAACAAGTTGCTTGTTTTTCTTTTTAAAGACAGTTTTTATGTTTTCTCCAGAGTGGGGTCGATAGCTTCGACTGTTTTGGTCTCTGGTATGGTGTGTTGAAACCATTTTTCGATCACGCTTACGAAACATCTTTTTCATTGCAGTTAAACATAGTTAAAATGTCCTTTGTGACACTCATAGTTTTTGTTATTTTTTTTTTTTTCAATTTTGTAAACATTCAAAACTTCTTTGCTTTGATGTAGAGTCATTCATTCAGCACTTATTACTTATCATTTAACCCTCGTAACTATGTGTGTGTGTGTCTGTACACTACAAGTACTACCGAAAAATTCAGCAAAAGGCACACCAATGTTGGTCAAGAGTAAGTGCTCCAAAGGAAGAGCAGTGCGGTGTTGGTGCTGGTGGTGAAGTGAGGAGTCAAAACGCGTATGACATTAAGTGGTTGCGTTGATAGATGTCAGCCACAAATACGACGACGACGAAGATAATAATAATGAATTCAACGCTGAGACAAAAGCAAACTGACCCGCGAGTCATCATAAATGCAGGTTTATGTGGCAGCGGGAGCAGCAGCTATGTATGTATGTGCGCTGGCGGAGGTCGTTCGGTCGGTCGGTCGCTTGCTTGGCCAATGGTGTTAGCCCTACTGTTTGTAATGATAATAATGATGATGATGATGTATATAATAATAATCAACAACGCTTTGTCTACTACTAAATTGTTGTTTTTGTTGTTGTACCTACCGCGCAATACGCAAACATGCCGCTGCCGCCTTCAACATAACCGCCCGCTCGTTCTCCATATCAATGCCGCCAAACACATCACCATTCTGATGATACTTACCGCGTATTGCCACACTTCTACGAAATCACATCAAGAGCAACTCTGGAGCAACACTATTGTGTGTAGCTGCTGAGTCGACGAGCGGGCGGTCTTCCATTTCGTTGTATTTTTTTTTTTTTATATATATTATATTTAGTGTGTGCGAGTCGACCACCACCACCGCATAAAAGATGTATCTTTTCCGCGGAAATCAAAAGAAATACAACAAGTTTCGAACAACAGCGAATCATGAATTAAATAAAACATAAACGGCACAGAAAACAACGTTTACTTTGGTAAAAACGAAGCTCGCATACTCTATACGTGTAAATGAATTTAACTATTGCCGAAACCACAAGATACTTTTTTCTTAATTTAATGCATAATTAGCTTTTAGGTACATTCAAAGCGTTTTTAAATGAAAGCATCGATTTAATATTACAAATTTCATGCGAGAAACAGCATGGTCTGCTAACTTAAGATGAAGTTAGCAGAGCAGTATTAAATACATATAAGGAAAATAGTACATAAAATAAAGTTCGATGGTGCTGTGTCGGGTCATAAATCACACCATAAATCATACCATACACCATACACAGGCTATGTTTTCCTCACTTCAAACATTTCTCTCTCTGGCTGGTGGTGGTTTAAGGTCCAAAAGAGTATACTCATTGAAGCGATGTTGGTGAACATGTTCACGACTAAAATCACAGGGAACAGTTACAACTGAGCCGGAGTTTCACCCAATCGCAAAATCCTTGTTTTCTTCTTCTCTAATGGTACACTATTGGAACCGTTTGCACCAGTGAAGTTCTTGCTTTGATTATTGTCTAAATTGCTCTAAAAAATGAAGCAGCAAAGACAGATCGGCAGACCGAAATTGACATCAAACGTAATCGTGTCATAACTTCAAAGTACTGTTTGACGCGTTGGTTAAACGCAATATTCTCAAGTTTTTGCACAGTTTCATGAACGTGGATAAAGTATGTATGTATTCATTACAGTATATGAAAGACTAAGCAGTAGTTGAAACACTAATTTTGTTTGTTTGGATCGGCGCGTCAACCTGATTTCAGTCCGTCTGTCTGCCATTTTACAACTGCTTTCAATGGCTGCCAAATACATATTTCATTTTGCAGATTGCTTTAAAATTGACCGTAGTCTGTTAAGTGGATCGTAGTTGACAGAAGTAGTGTTACATTTAAAGTTATTACGCGGAAACTTCAAATAGTTAACATAACCAGTACGTGACGTAGTGTCTGGGGCAGAGCCGCATGATAAGCAATCGGGCTCGATCAGCCTGTAACGCTACCTAAGACTTAGTGCCAGAGTTAGAACGTTTGAGGGCCATCCTAACGGAAACGGGCACTGCGACATAAGTCTTTTGTACCCTAGCTCGGATATGGTTAAGTTAATTTATCTGGGATCTTCTCCGTCTCTTTAATGAATCGGAGAATATCCTTAGACGAGGCTTTCTTATCTCATCAGATGTAACCAAGGGTCTGTTCATCTGTTCAATTCTGAGCCTGGCCAACTTCAAAAAGTTATTGACTTATAAAATTGCCCTTGTACAAAAAAATATTATATTTTTATTATATATTATTTCTTATAGACCACATGTATTTAAACGTGTGCTTTTTAAGAATTTACAATTAGTACGCTTCTTTCAATATCTGCCTAGAAACTTTTATATATACTCTTGATTGTACTCGTATGAGGTTGTGTATATGCTTATTTTTTCAAAGTTCCCATAGTGCTCCACACTGCCAACACGTCAAAGTGTTTCATATACAAAGCTACAATGGTTATTTGTATCATGCTTAAGTACTTATCAAGTGCTACTTGTCTATCGAAGGTAATGGCTGGCGTTGATTATGCTGATCGATGAATAGGACTTTGCTGATCAGATTTTTGTACATTGTTTTAAAAATAATTTTAATGTTTTGCAAATTGTTTGAAATTTAAAGTACGTATTAAATAAAATAAGTGAAAAATAGTGTGATAAATTAGAGATGGTCGCAAAACGAGTGCCAAGACGCAGTGCATAATTCTTAGTAAATCTTTGGAACAGTGGAAATTGTATTTATTTCATGGTTGTGTTATGAAAATATGCATTATCCACTAATTTAAGGATTTAAAATACTTTGGAATTGTGTTTTTTAACATTTTTATTTTTGTTCAGTCGAAAATAATGAATAATTTAGTTTTGTTTTTTCAATCTATGCTTTGTACTAATTTGAACGGATATTAATTGTCTCATTAGTACACTTCATAAGATTAAAAGACACAACATTGCAACATGTTTTTAGTTACAAAAGTTAATTGTATAATCTATGTTATTAAATTAGTGCTTAAGCTGTAAAGGAAAATCAAATAATCTAACTGGCAGAACGGGTAGATGTCTTACGATTATGTAATACTTTGATTAGAGCGTGTCGTTTGCTTCCTTTTTGGTTGTTTTTTTTTTATCTTTGTACTCTCTGTTCTTCTACACCCCACGCCTTACCAATTGTGTGCGCACAATCCAGGAAAAAGTGTGAGTGTGTGTTTTCATCTACTTGAGCATGTACGTGTGTTTTTTTTAACATTGTGTTAGTAAAATTTTCATATCGCTATACACACGTTGTTTGTAGCCAATTCCAATTTTGAACGATTTTCGCAGTCAGCACAAAAATGTCTTACCGATAATACATAATTTATTATATTTATTTTAAAGCAGAACTAGATTTTCTAGTGAAACTCATTTCTTCCTGCACCCTTTACATATTTTGCAGTTTTTATTTATCATGGAGTGTAGCAAAGCCCATTTTTCCAGTGTTGTCTTTTCTTCCTGATGTCTTTAACTTATGTATCAAATCTCATCCCGCTGTATAAAATAGTTCCTGAGAAATGACGAATTTGGTTTTTCTCTTATATTGGGGCGTGGCTCCAAATTGTACTTCTGTAAGGTATTTTTTATAAGTGGAAGGCTTTTTGGAATCGGTTCAGTAGTTTCGAAGATTACCTCCTACATGCAAACTTACAAAATTTATCACTTTATAGTATTAGTGTAGATAAAAGCCACCAATACACTCTGATGAAACGATTGCAGCTCGATCTAGAGGCACTTTTTACTGCATTACTAATCGCCCACACTGTGCAATGTGATCATTCATTGAACATTAGAAAGCACAAAAAAAACCATACATCATACAACAAGAGCAACTGAACATTAAGAGCAAACACATTAATATGATTTTGCAAAAACAAACAAACAAACTTTACAGCTCCAGTTCAGTTCAGAGCAGAACATACAAACACGTACAACTAACAAATCTTGCTGCTGTGGAACAATGTACAGGCGATTATTGTCGCCGTCATTCAAGGCATACAATGAGTTTGTTCAATAGATTGATCGTTGAATCGTACGATCGACCAAGTGACTTCACTGTCTGACCAACAGCTACAGCAGTTTCAATTGACCAATCCCATTGCAAATTGAATAAAAACATTATTTTATTTATCACTGCAACAGCAGCAACAAGAAGAACACCAATAATAATAACAGAGCGACATCTCAGCGGCAACGGCAATAATAATAATCAAGATCAATCGCAATTACAAGCAGCAATAATCACAATTGAGCTCCAACTAGCTGCAGACCCGTAGGCTAACTATACATACTACTACACCAGAAGAAGAAGAATCGCGTCTGAAGTTAGTCCGGCTTGTAAATAGTTTAGCGGCAGTTTGCGTGTCAGTCCTGTCTACTGCTGATGCTGCTGCTGTTGCTGTTGGTGCTGTTCCTTCTGGAGGAGGTACACTACACTCCACACCGTTTGGATTGTCTTCTGTGCTTGTCGGAACAATTTGATATGATTTAATACATGATATTTGTTGCTTGGGCGGCGTCGGTCAATGTAAGCAGCAATAGCTAAGATGTCTGTCTAGGCATTATACAATACATGATGCATACTACGAGAATATATATACCATAGTGTGTCCTCTGTCTGACATCAATGTCATGTGTATGCGTTGTTGCGTTTTCGTAGCGTACCAAATCGACTAATGCGAAAAATTCACACAATCCATCATTCTTGTTGGCACTAACAAGCCTAAATCAACTTATTCTGGATGCAAGACACACAAGGCCCATTCTACAGCTGTAGTAGACAGGAGGCATAGGTTAGCTGTTTCTATAGATATATACCTATATATATATATATATATTTTTTTTATTTTTTTATTCTTATTTATTTAATATGACGCGGGCGCGATATAATTGCTTAACGAGCGTTCAAATCGTTGTATAGCTGGCTAGCAAGTGATCTGATCCTATCGGATCTATTCCAATGTCTAGCCAGATCAAATGATGTATGCGTCTGTGTTATGCAGCAAAATAGTTGTTCGATAATTTAAGTTTTGTTTAATATGGCCACTGAATGTATTGGTTGTGTTCAAGTGGGTTGGGGGTAAATAAAAGTACAGGAGATTTATTATAGATAGAGTAAAAAAAAAAATGGTTATTGACAGTTTCTTAAAAAGATTTAACATTTATACGGAGGGTGAGAAGAGAGAACTGGGGTTTAATGTAGGTGTACTTCATTAGGATGACGAGCAAGTGAGTGGACAAGAGTATTGTACATGAACAACATTTTCGAAGTGAAAAAAGAAGCATTATAATAAAAAAATGTACTAATTAAATAAATTAAAATTAAACAGTAATTAAGCAGTAATTAGCAGATGACAATGCCAATTGATGCAGCTTCAACCGACCTTCATGAACAATCTTTAAGCTGCATGCGCCACGGAAACAGTGCTTTGATGCGGATCGAGTGTTTCTGTCTCGAACGCAGATTGATGCAAAACAGGTCTATTCATTTCTATTTGTGCTGGCTAATTTAAAAAATAATGTTGCTTAAGGAACATAAACAATATAGAGAAAGATTAAATTGGCGCCCGAGTACTGACTATTCCTGAACGGGCCTGCATGCTACAGAAAGCTTTCTTTCAAATTGATGAAGAGCGTAAAAAGCCTCGTTAAACCAAAATTCGTAGCTAGAATGAATTTATTTTGGAAAGTTTGAAAATTCGTATTTTTTTTACTAAAGATTTTAAAGTTCTTTAGATTCAGTGTTTGCACCATCCTTTTTGTCAGTTGAGGATGCCTCTGGTGGTATATCGATTTGAATATACTTTAATAATAGTAAGTTATACGCCATATGTGAAGTAGTTTTGAAGCATTAAGAGTGATTTTACTTCTTTTTTTTTACAGTTTATCACTCGAAGGAGTAATCTTACATAAGATGCTGTTGTCACTGAACCTAATCAAATTTTCTCGGATTGTTATAAAGAATTTACAATACCACACTGCCGTGAGCTTATGTGACGATTTCGAGTGTTTTAACGCAAAAATATGAGTTGGATCAAACATAAACTGTTAAGTGAAATTATTCATTTTTAAAATAACATAGGTATATTATTTATATCAATTCTAATATAAAATGCATTGTGCAGAATCTTATCCGTCAGATCTATGCTTGATCGTCGCTTCGCTGACACGCCAACACACAGAAACACTCTTGTGAATTAAAAGTCTACGCACAAAGCAAGCAATTTTTGCTTAAGCGACCGTTTGCAGTCATGAAAAATGAAAACAAAGTTCACCTTTTTGCTCTAATTTCGCAACAGTACACTTTACAATTATACAGGAGATTATGCGTAAGTTTGTATACTATCAATTCTTATAAAAAAAAAATAAACCAAAATCTCAAATGTTGTCGCTTACAGCTTTTTGAAAGTTATGGCTCGATATGTACTTATGAGTGAATTCAAGCCAACTTTCAACCGCAATCTATTTTATTCTAACAATTTTTCACATACTATATGAAGGAGGCATTAAGCTTTTTTTCCGAAAGTTAAAAAATTTGTATCATTTCATTGAATCCAAAAAAAAGTATGATCCGTATATTTTTTGAACAATTTATTCTCAATACTGAATATACCTTGGTGTCAGTTCACGTTTAATAGTCGGATAGCTATATTTTAATTCAATGCCAATATGAATTTTCAACAAAGTTCAGTTCAGAACTTATTGAAGTGAAGCCAAGCTTAACAGATTTTTTTTTTTTTAATTCGGAAATTGAAAGAGATGCTTTATGCTTGCAGTTCTTTGTCGAATATTTTTTTAACTCAATTTTAATCCTCAGTCAGACATTTGATTTGCTTCTACTAACTTCAATTCAACACAACAAAAGTCACGTATCATCGAACTCAATTTGAAGACCAGCAACAACAACAACAACAAGCACAACAACTGAAAGACCGACACCGACAACATATCCCACGATTTAATTGATATCAACGATTATTGACTTAAACTAAATTCACACAAGAGTTCATTAGAGTTGACGCTTGCCTTAAAATTGACACACGTTACATTTTGTCATTTAGTCTGACGTCGTCGCTTGTTTCGAAAGGCGAATCGCGTTCGAATTCAATGACTCGAATCGTATTGACTTGAAATGAACGAAATGAAATGAATCGATTCCACTGATGTACACTGTCTCGGCTCGGTATCTGCGAAATTGGGTCCCTAGTGTAGTAGTAAGAAGTCAGAAAGGCTGTAGTTTGAATTCAGTTTCGTCGAAACTTAACTTGACTCTAAGCTACTGCTGCTGCTGGTAGCTCGCTGGCGCACTCATATACAGCTCAGTTGAGATGGCAACTTAAGCAACAATTTAGCGCAGCTAATAAGCAGCAGACAGACACGATTCAACCAATCCGAACGAACAATTCAACGAAACAGAGCGATTGGCGCGGAATGATTCAAACTTCTATCAACGATTGATCGCACGGATCAAACTAATCATTCA
Organism: Leucophenga montana; assembly: GCA_035044765.1. Taxonomy (NCBI): domain Eukaryota; kingdom Metazoa; phylum Arthropoda; class Insecta; order Diptera; family Drosophilidae; genus Leucophenga; species Leucophenga montana. The sequence continues at coordinate 1,859,994 of JAWNNQ010001372.1, forward strand.
AAATTCAACATTTGCAACTGCTGCTGCTGATCTAGCTGTTGCTGTTGTTGTTGTTGCGCTAACGAATTGTCATCATTAGGAAAGGTTTTGCAGCAGCGTTTTGGAGATTTCGCGCTCCTTTTTGTTGCTTGCATGCATCGCTCTGGATCTCTATGTGCTGCCGATGTTGCTATTGCTGCTGCTGCTTACCTGTCGCTTTGTGTACGAAGGCGACGTCAAACGTTAGCGACAGTTTGTCAGATTATTATCAGATTGTATTGACTCACTTTTGACTTTTTGAGTGGTTGCACTAGTGGTAGTCAACGCAGACAGCGCCAGGTAGCAGTCTGAGCTGTGTGCAGTCATAGCAAACGGCAAAGGCTAAAATAGTCATGTCAGAAGGAAATACTACAAAAGTCACCGCTTTGTGGATTTTATTGGAAGTAGTTCGATTGACTAGAACAGTGGCGTCGTCGTTGAATTGTTAAATCGTTTATACTATAACATTGTAAAGAATCTTGTTCTCACGGCACAGGTTAAACTTGTGCTGCATTTAGGTGCAATGTTTTTGCTCGAAACACTATGCCGTGGCTACGTACTCCTTGTTTAGAGCATTAATCTCTTGATCGGTTGATCGATATGAAGATCCGAATAGGGTAGTCGAACCGAAGTACGAGATACTTCTTACCGAATATGTGTAATCCTACTGTCTAGATGTATCCAAAGCAATTCGTTAGTGTAATACTTGTACTTTTTTTTTCGGTTGACTGCCTCAAAATCGTACCTAGTGCGAATAATGGTAACAATAGTAGTTTCGATGTTAACACACTTTAATCCTTCAAGGCAACTACTTTGAAACACAATTGCTGAAAACTCATCAGTAGTTAATGTGGCTGTGTCGTAAGCTTATTGGGCGACTCTAGTATAGGATGTGTTCCACGGCACATAGAACATTTTCAAAAAAATCAATTGTAGTTGCGACCTCTATATGTGAGCTCATGCATTTACAAACTTTCAGGCTAAACTTTTATACATAAAAATACAAAGTTGCATAATTTTAAAAGTAGAAAGCAGGCTTTTTTTTATAGCGTGAGCAGTAAATCGTTCATAGAAAATCGTTATCAAACATTAGATCACTGCTAATTTAGTTAAAGAATTGTAAGAACTATTTGTGAATTATAAGTGCCATTAAGTTTTAATGAAAGTATGTATTTAACAACATTTGAAGCAAACAAATATACTAACTGAAGCTAAATTAAAGCTTGTAAAATCGTTAATAATGAGAGAAGGGAAAGAGAGGGCCTATCAGACTTAGCAACTCTAGTGCAGAGATTGTCACAATAAGGAAGGTCAAAGTGTAAGCGTATGTTTATTCGCTGCATGTACGTGTACGTTACTAAAACGAATCAACATGTATCTACTAGATTGAAACCATTGAGCATACTGATTTCAATTTTTCTTTCTTTTTTCTCTTGAGCTAACTTCATCAAGCATAAATTTTCGTGTACATGTACCCGCGTAGTGTTTTCTCACGGCGAGCATTCCAGCCCATCTCTGCTCTAGTGTAATGATAGCATAAAGTTTTTAAAATTATGTTGAGATTACTTAAAAATTTATATAAAACATTAATGCGAGATAAACTAAATACATATTACCATAATTTAAATATTTTTTTCTTAACTTTCTTTAAATGTTATGTACCAAAATGTGCAAGACTGTGGCAGCATACCTTCACAGGTTTCAATGATTCTTCAAAGATATATTGAGATTTCAGACTTACAAGAATAAAAAAAAGTACTCTCTAGATGGATGTGTTATTAATAATGGAAACTTATAATGTTTAAATTAATATAAACTAATTACCGGAGTCTCTGAACTTACTGCTTAGTTCAACGTTACTCATGTCTTTTACTGTTCAGAAATGGTGAAATAAGCAGGAAGTTAGGTCTCTTGACTCAACAGTGTTATTAGAAATATATCTGGCTTATATAATAATCTATGTGTTTGACATAAAAAGAACTGTACGAACTCATCCTTTGGACTGCATAAGAGGATTGTTGCATTCATAAGAACAGCTGAGTAAGTTTGATCTATTAATTCTTCAGAGGTAGCTTGTTTTTTTGACAATAAGTTTTTTTTTTTGATACATGTTTTACATAATAAGTGCATCCAAAACTATTAAAAAGTACTGGACTGTGAGTGGTTATTTTTACCATTCACATATAGTGTGAAATGGCCTTCACAAGTCTAGATAGCTGAAGCTGCAATTGTTCTGCCTGTTGAATCTTCAAAGATATATTGAGATTTCAGACTTACAAGAATAAAAGAAAGTACTCTCTAGATGAATGTGTTATTAATAATGAAAACTTATAATGTTTAAATTAATATAAACTAATTACCGGATTCTCTGAACTTACTGCTTAGTTCACCGTTACTCATGTCTATTACTGTTCAGTAATGGTGAAATAAGCAGAAAGTTAGGTCTCTTGACTCAACAGTGTTATTAGAAACATATCTGACTTAAATAATAATCTATGTGTTTGACATAAAAAGAACTGTACGAACTCATCCTTTGGACTGCATAAGAGGATTGTTGCATTCATAAGAACAGCTGAGTAAGTTTGGTCTATTAATTCTTCAGAGGTAGCTTGTTTTTTTGACAAAAAGTTTTTTTTTGATACATGTTTTACATAATAAGTGCATCCAAAACTATTAAAAAGTACTGGACTGTGAGTGGTTATTTTTACCATTCACATATAGTGTGAAATGGCCTTCACAAGTCTAGATAGCTGCAATTGTTCTGCCTGTTGAATCTTCAAAGATATATTGAGATTTCAGACTTACAAGAATAAAAAAAGTACTCTCTAGATGGATGTGTTATTAATAATGGAAACTTATAATGTTTAAATTAATATAAACTAATTACCGGAGTCTCTGAACTTACTGCTTAGTTCAACGTTACTCATGTCTTTTACTGTTCAGAAATGGTGAAATAAGCAGGAAGTTAGGTCTCTTGACTCAACAGTGTTATTAGAAATATATCTGGCTTATATAATAATCTATGTGTTTGACATAAAAAGAACTGTACGAACTCATCCTTTGGACTGCATAAGAGGATTGTTGCATTCATAAGAACAGCTGAGTAAGTTTGGTCTATTAATTCTTCAGAGGTAGCTTGTTTTTTTGACAATAAGTTTTTTTTTGATACATGTTTTACATAATAAGTGCATCCAAAACTATTAAAAAGTACTGGACTGTGAGTGGTTATTTTTACCATTCACATATAGTGTGAAATGGCCTTCACAAGTCTAGATAGCTGAAGCTGCAATTGTTCTGCCTGTTGAATCTTCAAAGATATATTGAGATTTCAGACTTACAAGAATAAAAAAAAGTACTCTCTAGATGAATGTGTTATTAATAATGAAAACTTATAATGTTTAAATTAATATAAACTAATTACCGGAGTCTCTGAACTTACTGCTTAGTTCAACGTTACTCATGTCTTTTACTGTTCAGAAATGGTGAAATAAGCAGGAAGTTAGGTCTCTTGACTCAACAGTGTTATTAGAAATATATCTGGCTTATATAATAATCTATGTGTTTGACATAAAAAGAACTGTACGAACTCATCCTTTGGACTGCATAAGAGGATTGTTGCATTCATAAGAACAGCTGAGTAAGTTTGGTCTATTAATTCTTCAGAGGTAGCTTGTTTTTTTGACAATAAGTTTTTTTTTTTGATACATGTTTTACATAATAAGTGCATCCAAAACTATTAAAAAGTACTGGACTGTGAGTGGTTATTTTTACCATTCACATATAGTGTGAAATGGCCTTCACAAGTCTAGATAGCTGAAGCTGCAATTGTTCTGCCTGTTGAATCTTCAAAGATATATTGAGATTTCAGACTTACAAGAATAAAAGAAAGTACTCTCTAGATGAATGTGTTATTAATAATGAAAACTTATAATGTTTAAATTAATATAAACTAATTACCGGATTCTCTGAACTTACTGCTTAGTTCACCGTTACTCATGTCTATTACTGTTCAGTAATGGTGAAATAAGCAGAAAGTTAGGTCTCTTGACTCAACAGTGTTATTAGAAACATATCTTACTTAAATAATAATCTATGTGTTTGACATAAAAAGAACTGTACGAACTCATCCTTTGGACTGCATAAGAGGATTGTTGCATTCATAAGAACAGCTGAGTAAGTTTGGTCTATTAATTCTTCAGAGGTAGCTTGTTTTTTTGACAAAAAGTTTTTTTTTGATACATGTTTTACATAATAAGTGCATCCAAAACTATTAAAAAGTACTGGACTGTGAGTGGTTATTTTTACCATTCACATATAGTGTGAAATGGCCTTCACAAGTCTAGATAGCTGCAATTGTTCTGCCTGTTGAATCTTCAAAGATATATTGAGATTTCAGACTTACAAGAATAAAAAAAGTACTCTCTAGATGGATGTGTTATTAATAATGGAAACTTATAATGTTTAAATTAATATAAACTAATTACCGGAGTCTCTGAACTTACTGCTTAGTTCAACGTTACTCATGTCTTTTACTGTTCAGAAATGGTGAAATAAGCAGGAAGTTAGGTCTCTTGACTCAACAGTGTTATTAGAAATATATCTGGCTTATATAATAATCTATGTGTTTGACATAAAAAGAACTGTACGAACTCATCCTTTGGACTGCATAAGAGGATTGTTGCATTCATAAGAACAGCTGAGTAAGTTTGGTCTATTAATTCTTCAGAGGTAGCTTGTTTTTTTGACAATAAGTTTTTTTTTGATACATGTTTTACATAATAAGTGCATCCAAAACTATTAAAAAGTACTGGACTGTGAGTGGTTATTTTTACCATTCACATATAGTGTGAAATGGCCTTCACAAGTCTAGATAGCTGAAGCTGCAATTGTTCTGCCTGTTGAATCTTCAAAGATATATTGAGATTTCAGACTTACAAGAATAAAAAAAAGTACTCTCTAGATGAATGTGTTATTAATAATGAAAACTTATAATGTTTAAATTAATATAAACTAATTACCGGATTCTCTGAACTTACTGCTTAGTTCACCGTTACTCATGTCTATTACTGTTCAGTAATGGTGAAATAAGCAGAAAGTTAGGTCTCTTGATTCAACAGTGTTATTAGAAACATATCTGACTTAAATAATAATCTATGTGTTTGACATAAAAAGAACTGTACGAACTCATCCTGCATAAGAGGATTGTTGCATTCATAAGAACAGCTGAGTAAGTTTGGTCTATTAATTCTTCAGAGGTAGCTTGTTTTTTTGACAATAAGTTTTTTTTTTGATACATGTTTTACATAATAAGTGCATCCAAAACTATTAAAAAGTACTGGACTGTGAGTGGTTATTTTTACCATTCACATATAGTGTGAAATGGCCTTCACAAGTCTAGATAGCTGAAGCTGCAATTGTTCTGCCTGTTGAATCTTCAAAGATATATTGAGATTTCAGACTTACAAGAATAAAAGAAAGTACTCTCTAGATGAATGTGTTATTAATAATGAAAACTTATAATGTTTAAATTAATATAAACTAATTACCGGATTCTCTGAACTTACTGCTTAGTTCACCGTTACTCATGTCTATTACTGTTCAGTAATGGTGAAATAAGCAGAAAGTTAGGTCTCTTGACTCAACAGTGTTATTAGAAACATATCTGACTTAAATAATAATCTATGTGTTTGACATAAAAAGAACTGTACGAACTCATCCTTTGGACTGCATAAGAGGATTGTTGCATTCATAAGAACAGCTGAGTAAGTTTGGTCTATTAATTCTTCAGAGGTAGCTTGTTTTTTTGACAAAAAGTTTTTTTTTGATACATGTTTTACATAATAAGTGCATCCAAAACTATTAAAAAGTACTGGACTGTGAGTGGTTATTTTTACCATTCACATATAGTGTGAAATGGCCTTCACAAGTCTAGATAGCTGCAATTGTTCTGCCTGTTGAATCTTCAAAGATATATTGAGATTTCAGACTTACAAGAATAAAAAAAGTACTCTCTAGATGGATGTGTTATTAATAATGGAAACTTATAATGTTTAAATTAATATAAACTAATTACCGGAGTCTCTGAACTTACTGCTTAGTTCAACGTTACTCATGTCTTTTACTGTTCAGAAATGGTGAAATAAGCAGGAAGTTAGGTCTCTTGACTCAACAGTGTTATTAGAAATATATCTGGCTTATATAATAATCTATGTGTTTGACATAAAAAGAACTGTACGAACTCATCCTTTGGACTGCATAAGAGGATTGTTGCATTCATAAGAACAGCTGAGTAAGTTTGGTCTATTAATTCTTCAGAGGTAGCTTGTTTTTTTGACAATAAGTATTTTTTTGATACATGTTTTACATAATAAGTGCATCCAAAACTATTAAAAAGTACTGGACTGTGAGTGGTTATTTTTACCATTCACATATAGTGTGAAATGGCCTTCACAAGTCTAGATAGCTGCAATTGTTCTGCCTGTTGAATCTTCAGAGATATATTGAGATTTCAGACTTACAAGAATAAAAAAAGTACTCTCTAGATGGATGTGTTATTAATAATGGAAACTTATAATGTTTAAATTAATATAAACTAATTACCGGAGTCTCTGAACTTACTGCTTAGTTCAACGTTACTCATGTCTTTTACTGTTCAGAAATGGTGAAATAAGCAGGAAGTTAGGTCTCTTGACTCAACAGTGTTATTAGAAATATATCTGGCTTATATAATAATCTATGTGTTTGACATAAAAAGAACTGTACGAACTCATCCTTTGGACTGCATAAGAGGATTGTTGCATTCATAAGAACAGCTGAGTAAGTTTGGTCTATTAATTCTTCAGAGGTAGCTTGTTTTTTTGACAATAAGTTTTTTTTTGATACATGTTTTACATAATAAGTGCATCCAAAACTATTAAAAAGTACTGGACTGTGAGTGGTTATTTTTACCATTCACATATAGTGTGAAATGGCCTTCACAAGTCTAGATAGCTGAAGCTGCAATTGTTCTGCCTGTTGAATCTTCAAAGATATATTGAGATTTCAGACTTACAAGAATAAAAAAAGTACTCTCTAGATGGATGTGTTATTAATAATGGAAACTTATAATGTTTAAATTAATATAAACTAATTACCGGAGTCTCTGAACTTACTGCTTAGTTCAACGTTACTCATGTATATTACTGTTCAGAAATGGTGAAATAAGCAGGAAGTTAGGTCTCTTGACTCAACAGTGTTATTAGAAACATATCTGACTTAAATAATAATCTATGTGTTTGACATAAAAAGAACTGTACGAACTCATCCTTTGGACTGCATAAGAGGATTGTTGCATTCATAAGAACAGCTGTTTTTTGACAATAAGTTTTTTTTTGATACATGTTTTACATAATAAGTGCATCCAAAACTATTAAAAAGTACTGGACTGTGAGTGGTTATTTTTACCATTCACATATAGTGTGAAATGGCCTTCACAAGTCTAGATAGCTGAAGCTGCAATTGTTCTGCCTGTTGAATCTTCAAAGATATATTGAGATTTCAGACTTACAAGAATAAAAAAAAGCAAAAAAAAGTGTTATTAATAATGAAAACTTATAATGTTTAAATTAATATAAACTAATTACCGGATTCTCTGAACTTACTGCTTAGTTCACCGTTACTCATGTCTATTACTGTTCAGTAATGGTGAAATAAGCAGGAAGTTAGGTCTCTTGACTCAACAGTGTTATTAGAAACATATCTGACTTAAATAATAATCTATGTGTTTGACGTAAAAAGAACTGTACGAACTCATCCTTTGGACTGCATAAGAGGATTGTTGCATTCATAAGAACAGCTGAGTAAGTTTGGTCTATTAATTCTTCAGAGGTAGCTTGTTTTTTTGACAATAAGTTTTTTTTTGATACATGTTTTACATAATAAGTGCATCCAAAACTATTAAAAAGTACTGGACTGTGAGTGGTTATTTTTACCATTCACATATAGTGTGAAATGGCCTTCACAAGTCTAGATAGCTGAAGCTGCAATTGTTCTGCCTGTTGAATCTTCAAAGATATATTGAGATTTCAGACTTACAAGAATAAAAAAAAGTAAAAAAAAGTGTTATTAATAATGAAAACTTATAATGTTTAAATTAATATAAACTAATTACCGGATTCTCTGAACTTACTGCTTAGTTCACCGTTACTCATGTCTATTACTGTTCAGTAATGGTGAAATAAGCAGAAAGTTAGGTCTCTTGACTCAACAGTGTTATTAGAAACATATCTGACTTAAATAATAATCTATGTGTTTGACATAAAAAGAACTGTACGAACTCATCCTTTGGACTGCATAAGAGGATTGTTGCATTCATAAGAACAGCTGAGTAAGTTTGGTCTATTAATTCTTCAGAGGTAGCTTGTTTTTTTGACAATAAGTTTTTTTTTTGATACATGTTTTACATAATAAGTGCATCCAAAACTATTAAAAAGTACTGGACTGTGAGTGGTTATTTTTACCATTCACATATAGTGTGAAATGGCCTTCACAAGTCTAGATAGCTGAAGCTGCAATTGTTCTGCCTGTTGAATCTTCAAAGATATATTGAGATTTCAGACTTACAAGAATAAAAAAAGTACTCTCTAGATGGATGTGTTATTAATAATGGAAACTTATAATGTTTAAATTAATATAAACTAATTACCGGAGTCTCTGAACTTGCTGCTTAGTTCAACGTTACTCATGTCTATTACTGTTCAGAAATGGTGAAATAAGCAGGAAGTTAGGTCTCTTGACTCAACAGTGTTATTAGAAATATATCTGGCTTATATAATAATCTATGTGTTTGACATAGAAACAACTGTACGAACTCATCCTTTGGACTGCATAAGAGGATTGTTGCATTCATAAGAACAGCTGAGTAAGTTTGGTCTATTCATTCTTCAGAGGTAGCTTGTTTTTTTGACAAGTTTTTTTTTGCTACATGTTTTACATAATAAGTGCATCCAAAACTATTAAAATATACTGGACTGTGAGTGGTTATTTTTACCATTCACATATAGTGTGAAATGGTGTTATTAGTTTGTCAGGAAGTTTGTAACGCATTTAATGAGACAGCGTAGATCCCATAGAGTATATATATTCTTGATCAGCTTGACGTAACGAGTCGAGTCAATCGTTCGACTGTAACAATCGTCGTCTGTTCGTCTGTATGTATGTTTGTGCCGATTTTTCAAATATTTGGCTGAATTCGAATATAAAGGCTTCTTTTGGCCTTGACCAACGAGTCACACTCACTTTATTGGTAGCCCCCATACAAACTCACCACCCATTTTTCGGAAAAATTTATTTATTACAGTGAATTTCAACATGAAATTTGATAAGGGGGATTCTTTGGAACACTTTGCTTACCATATACCTGTTTATCAATAGGTGTGGCCCACCCACATTTATGAATAGCACGCATACATATTGAACCAAAGCAAACCCCATGAAAATCTACCACCCACTTTTCGGTTTTGATATGAAAAATAAAAAATTTATAGTCAATGTTAACTTTGAATGAAGCATAGTCGTTTTTTTATGGATAGAAGCTTCGCAAGCATATATTAATGGGCGTGTTCCACCCATTTTTAGAGGTAGCCCCCATAAGGACCACCCACCATTCGCCATTAGATTCTTTTGTTTAACAAATAAAATTTGTTTTCTTTATAGTTGTTAAGTACACATTTTGAAATTTCGTGTGAATGGTGGTATTGAAGCTACGGTTCTACCGTAGTTCTTAATGTTTTTTCTTATTTTTTGGTAATATTTGACATGTGGAATCTTCAAAGCAAGCTATCTACATATTTGGACATACTATAATAGAGCAAAAGATAGCAGCAGTTCGAACTAATTTTGTTCGACTTTCCGTATGCGTGACAATACTGTTGCATTCGAGAGACGAACAAGTAAGTTTGGTCTCACGAACCTTCAAAGATTGAGTTTGTCGATCGATTTGTCGCAATTTTAAAGACAATGTAATAAGAATTTGCTAAAAACCGTGCTACAGATAATTTAAATTAAAAAAAAAAATGAATGAAATGAAATTTATTGGAGTTCGAACCAATAATACGTAATACTGCCGTATTATTGAGGTGATCAAAACAAGTTTGGTCTCTTGAATCTTCTTTAAGCCATTGAAAAACATGTTATGTGAACAAAACAATTTCCATTAAATTCATTTATATAATTAGTGAAGCCAAAAACTTAAAAAAAATTTTTACTGTGCGGTGGTGAATGTTTTTTTTTGTTTATTGTGTGAAATGTTTGTTCTATTAAAAGCTATCTACTAACATATCTATCTATCTAACATAACAGCAGTCCAAACTCATTTTGATTGTCTCAATAATACGTGAAATAACTTGCGTATTAGGGAGATGAGCAAAGTAAGTTTGGTCTCTTAAATATTCAGGAGTACTCGTATAATACAATATAAAATTACAGCAATCGGAACTAATTGACGTTATCTTCATCGTTGCGTAACAATACCGTTGCAAGTTGGAGAAAACGACAGAAAGTTTGGTTTCTCAAATCTTCAGATGTTGAATTTGTCGATCGATTTGTATTCTTTAAGGATAATGTAAGAAGTTTTTACTAATTAAATATCTTCCAGTGTTTGCGGCATAATAATTTTTATATATTGTATAATCAGTCTATGATGACAGACTGACAGACAAAAGTTACTCTACTTCATTGATGAAAGCAAGTCGTATCTGTTTTCATACGTTTCATCTTATGAAACCTCAGCAGCATCCTTTTTAATTTCCTACCAGCCTATCGACGCTACTGTCTATATCTTTTAGCTGAAAGTCACACAGTATTATTTTGTACCACATTGTATCTCTTTTCCGTTTACACTCCCGGAATGCTGGCCAGCAAGCCAGCCAGCCACTTCATAATGTCTTTTATAAACTTGGATCGTCGTTTAGCTCCCGCGCATGAGCGGCGTTTCAAACGAAATCATGAATGTCGCGCATGCGCGTGATCAAAGTTGTTCAACTGACTGACTGCGCATTTTTGGTTACGATTTCGATTTCGTCTTTGTGGCTTTCGGATCACATCGTTTCTTTACTATTGTATGTTTGTATTTTGTGGATCATCTTTGTTATTTTATGTACGTATTTAAGCTTAATTTTACGACTCTTTTTTTTTTTTTTTTTTGGTAGGCTATTCCAATGAATTCAAGAGACAGACAATACGCTCTCGATTTATGTGGGTGGACGCGCTGAAGGAGTTCTTCAAACACGAACATAAAATGCCAAAAAAAAAGAAGAAGAAAAAAACACATCAGTTGAAATCAAGAAGCAATGAAACGGTTTTGTTGTGCTTTTCGCGCCAACTACCGAGGAAGCGCTGTGTGAGCATTGTTGCTTTGCCCTCTATTTTCTTCATAGCTTTCAAAATCTCGTTGACAAATGTTGTTGGGAGTTGCTTTCATTTTAGTAGGTATTTTTTTCTTCTTGGTTTCCATTAAATGGCAACAGGTTTTCCAGTTAGTCGTTTTAAGCTTTCGGCTTTGGATTTATAGTCTGCTTGGAACCCTTTGCTGCAGCGCTGTGTGCGGTATATGATTTTGGAGACAGACACAAGCATTTCGTTTATTGTAACCTTGCGGCAGCAGAGTATGACAATCGTAAAATTAAAACCAAACTGAAAGAAAATTATTATTTTACTTGCTTTTGATGTCTGAGTGTTTGCTTTATGTACGTACAAATATACTGTCGTACAACGAAACATATATTTTTTATGAGCCATGCTTATATTAATTTAATTTTTTTTTTTTATAAACTCGTAGTTTTTATTTTTATGTTTTGAGAAAGGCCTACCGGTGCGCTTGCTTGTCTACAACATTTGTCAACATGTGTCGCTATTAGAAGGAAACTTTAAATCTGTGCTCTAATAAAATCTGCACTACTAAACTTATATACACTACGCATAGCGTAAAAATGGGTATATTAAGTTTCTGTAGATGTTTGTTGAGACTAAAAGGAGGCGTGACAGTATTTATATTTTTGATTATTTAAAGTCTCGTTAACATTTCTGCAAAAAGTGCATATTAAGTGCATGACAGCACACATAAAAAGCTGGTACCCATTTTCAAGACAATTTTGCGAACGACACTCGCATGTGTTTACTGTTGTTGTATACCGCTATGGATGTGTCTCTCTTTTCCTTTCCTAATTATTGCTTTTAACGCTTAACCTACGCATAAAAACTCACACTAAAGGGATCAAAGGGGATAGCATGGGACCACCGTATATTTCGGAGTAGTTTACTTTGAGGAATGTATTTTTCAGCAGGAATACGTTTGTACATGCGTAATGTATGTACAATACAATGCAAGTAATGTTTTTGTTGTTATTGTTTTCCTATAAAAATCAGTCAATGAACGTATCCATGCGTTTGTAGGTACAATCTGGAATCCAGTTATAACGTGCTGGTTTTAGCCGGCGCTGATTTCTCGATATAACCCAATTTATTCAGGTACAGGTTCAACGCCAAGCTTTAGATAAAGCAGCCCCTTGGTATGTATATGGAATATGTTGACTGCCAATCTTCACGCACATTTCAAGCTGTACAATAACCTCTTCGTCTATCAACAGCCCCGAGGAAGTACACGCTTTACGCCATATATTCCTTCAAAGCTGTCAAAATGTGGTATAAAAATATTGTGGTTCGTCGACATTCGTACGTGATATCCGCTGCATGGATGAATTTACACACGTAAAATTGATATTTAATTTTCTTCTTTCATCTGTCGGATCAAATTTAATTCGTTTCTTTTTTGCAGGCCAGGTCTGCGGCTCCGAATGTCATCACTGATAACTTTTTTACATCATTGTCTCTACTAAAAAACCTTAAGGGCAATGCAATAACTTTGCTGTGGACGCTACGGAAAAATAAACCGTATAACACAAGATTTCAAAGTTCAAAAAGGAACAGCAATGACTCGGTGAGGATAGAAAACATTTATTTAGCTTCACTTCGTGTATTTATTTGTTTTAAATGCTGTGAAATATAAAATTTTACTTAAAACTTAATAGAAGTTATAATTCACAAATAGTTTTTACATATTATTTTACTTATATTTCTACTGAACTGTCGTTTGTTAACTATATTTCTATGTTTACTGCGCAAAACTCACATAAAGCTAAGCTATATACTATATATTTTTTTTTACTAAAAATAGAAAAATTTGGTGTAAATAAAACTTAAGAATTGGTTCAGATTGCACCACCTTTGAATTCAATTCGGTGTGAATCGTATCTCAAAGTTAAGCAGACTCGATTGCTGTGTGAATTTCTATAAATACAGCTTCCGCTGTTTAAGTTTCATAAACCCTTTTTCTACTTTATTATTTTTTTCTCTGTCGTAATTAATATAATAACTAAACATCAAATTCACTTTCGAGTCTGTCTGCGCCGACAATTTTACTTTTATTTCCCATTTTCAACGTTTTATTTATTTTTTTTTTTTGGTTTTATTTGTTTTTATTTTTATTGCAGCATTTAAAGTACTCGCTTTCGAGTTGTTTCTAGCTGCCGCACTTTGGCCTTTCTTCTTCTAGTGGCAAACAATGCCGAGTGTCGCTGCAATGCGAGCGAGTTGCCTTTGAAGTAACCGCCAGTAGCTGACTGCCGACGCCGTCGCTACACCACCTTCATCGACTTACATTCATACATTCATAGAGTATCTCGAAATGCACAAAAAAGGTTTATTATTTATTGTTTTAGTCAGCAGCAAGGCAAGCGTTTAGCCAAGTACTCTCGAAATCATAGTCGAAGGCCGTAAGGCTAGAATGCGCTGCAGTTCTCTGAGCGTGCTAGTTGCTGCAACAGCAGTTTGAACAAGTGTCTAAACTGTTGTTGTTGCTGCTACTCCGGTTGTTGCTGCTTAGGCAGTTGAGGCGGCAGCCACGTTTTACCTTGCGACACGCGCGCAGCTACTGTCCTGCAACAAGTTGTTGCACGCTTTGAACTGGCGCATTCGAACGTAACCGAATGTAACTATATCATACTGAGTTTAAATACAAAACGTTCCAATCGCCGCAGATACGTAGATATATAAATACACTCCAAATGCTAAAAGCTTTGAAATATGAACAAAAGAAACAAAAAAAAAAAAAAATATTATTAAAGAGAAATATGTTATTGTAAAAAGTTATATAGGAATGGCTGGAAAGAGGGTGACCATTATTTGAAGATTGATTTTTAAACACACAAAACTGATGAAACAAGAAAAAACGCTAGCTTTGGTTGAACCGAAGCTCTAATACCATTCGCACGAAATTTTAAATCGTATTGTAAAACATAAACTTGAGGGCCTTAAATAGGGGCTACCCCAAAAAGTGGGCGGTGTTTTTTTATAAGAAACATAAAAGTGGAAGGTGGGTTTGTATAGCACTACCCCGAAAAGTGGGCGAGACACACCTATTAGTCGTATGTATGTTAAGCGGATATCCACAAAAAGGCACCACATCGCACCACAATATAAAGAAGTTTCTCATACAAAAACACGGCGCATGACCAGTCAATTCAATTCTCCAAAAAGACCAAAGTAAGACTCGATGTGTGAGAGCTGGCAGTGTCATGGTGCAATTTGATCTGTCGTTTTGTATTATTTTTCATCCTGTCACTAAAGACGTCTGGCAAACAAATGGTTGTATAGTACACAGAATTAAACGTCTTTCTCTAATACTACTACTACTACATGTCTCATTCGTCCGAAAAAACTAGCGACCATTTGCCTTTTAACGCTCAGAGAACGGAAAACTTTCGTTGGCTTTGGCTCGTCTCGGAGGACCCACATAATCGACTGACCTTTTTTTTCTGGCTCATATGCGTATATGCAAGACTCGTCACCTGTTAATATATGATCTAATACTCCGGACAAAGCGTTCTTATATATATGTTATCAGTTAAAGATTATCAGATTTCGGTAAAGGTTTCCGGATACGTTAGGTAAAAGTGGATTAGCGAACTGGAACAATTTTGGTAGGATGCTAAGTTTTAACTTATTTGGAAAGTTAGATTCCAAGTAATATTTTGTGCCGTTTCACTGAATTCATTTGTAAAATAAATAGAATATAAATGATCTCGTTCTACCATAGTATTAAGTATCTTATTTGAATGTTCCAATTAATTTCAGCAGTTGCATTATAATATGCAAACATAATTTTTATGGTCACCTTATTCATAGATCGATTTGCGATCGCCTTTTGCTCCTTCTATTTTTATTATTATTTTTTTTTTCAACTTGCATGTTGCATGCAGCGCGTGCTGCACTTGCGGCCATTCAAGCAGAAATAGACAATATCTACTATATCTATATATATATATATTTTTTTTTTGTGGTTTTTTTACGCTTGTTTTTGCTGCTGATGTTGCTGCCACAGCCTTTCTTACTTACTCGGCTTTGATTTGCTTTATCTACTACTCGCTTTTGCTACGTGTTTCATTTGCGGAATTCAGGTAGTAATTTCTTTTAATACAACTCTCGCGCATATAAGAAGCACGGCAAAGCAAAGCACAGCGATGCCGCGCAGCACTTCGTCTTCTACTAGGTGCATAAGTATATTTTCTAATCAATTCTTTATGCCTGTGGCAACAGCAACAATTGCTACTAGCATTAGTTAACTTTGATTGTCTCTAACGCCAGCTAAAAAACGAGCTAATTCAAGCAATTTTTGCTAGGGGCTGCTGGCACGTGGCGGCTTTTTAAATGATTTATAATATTTGAAAGCTCGTAGAGCTTCAAGTAGGAATTAAAAAAAGTGTGCATTTCCAACGCCTTGAAACATAATTAAGCAGCTATAAAAGTCAATAATTATATGCTTCTTGTTGTTGCTATATGTCAGCATTAATTGCTGGAAAAAAAAAATGAAAATTAAATCTTTTGTACATTTTTTGCTATTGGCAATGGGAGTCAGTGCAAAAAGTCAATTATTTTTGGCATAAAATCAATTTTTTAATAATTTTAGATTTTAAAATTGAATTAACTTCAGATTCTACATACTGAAGATAGATAAAAATAATAAAGAAAGAGATATCACATACGAGGCTGCTTGTATGAACCAATGATTCTATTATTTAGTGGTCATATATAGACATATGCGAGATATTTAATTAGAATTGTTGAAATATTTGAAATTAAAATAAAATAATCACACACTAACTCCAAAAAGGGGGTCAGGTTTGCAATGTTCCACCTCTTGAAGTCGTCCGAGCTGGGCCTATATGGCATATTTTGTAAGGATTGACGTAATAGACGCCAAATTTGGCATTTTTAGCTTTATTAAGAACAAAAAATTTCATACAAAAGCTAAAAAATTGAGGTTCAATTCGTACCCCTTACCAGTGGTTCGATCTGGGCCTATTTGTAGAATTTTAGTTGGATTTTCATTAGATGCACCAAATTTGACGTTTCTAGCCTAATAAATAAAAAAAAAAAAACTTAAAAATTGAGGCACCATGGCGCCACAAATCTATGGACACAACTCAGTTGGCAAGCAGTTCAGCAGTAGAACGGACTATATGCATCCCAAACCCAACTTCGCATAAACACCAATTTCGCTGAATAGGTGACTGGCAAAAAGGAGTGGACCAGTGCGCAATACAACTATTTGCAAACGGCTCCAAAGTGGAGTTGGACTCTCAAAATACTGCGCAGATCCCGATCTCAGGCTCTCGTGTAACCTACCCAATTACAGCATATTTCAGGCAGAAGTAATCGCAACAAGAAAACCAGCAGAAGTAGCCCAACAGATGCACACCTCGTAAGAACGAATAAACGTATTCGTCGACAGCCAAGCTGCGATGAAAGCTCTGCAAGCGGGTTCCATCTCTGCCATTAATATTCTGGTGAGCAGGGATGCAATTGATGCGCTCAGCACCTCAAAAAGGTAAATATCTTCTGGATTCATAGCCACCAGGGCATAGACAGCAACGAAATAGCGAATAGTCTAGCAAAAGAAGGCGTTCGGTTACTGCAAGAAGTAACAACAGACGTAAGAATCTCCCTACCGACGCTATATAGCAAACTGGAGGAGGAAGCGTAAATGCAAGTTGGGGAGAGGTGGAAGAACACCGCCAGCTGTAAAGTATCGAAGACAATATGCAAAGAACTTAACAAAAAACTTGGAGAGACTGCAGATTGTTGATTGGCATTCTAACAGCACAATTCCTAGCAGCAGCTCATGTGAAGAAGCTAGACATAACCAACATCGTTGATTGTAGGAAATGCAAGGAATCGGAAGTCAGGGACTCTCTGGCACACCTCTCCTGCAAGTGCCCAGCGCTCAAAA
The DNA here is from genome assembly GCA_035044765.1 of Leucophenga montana. Classification (NCBI taxonomy): domain Eukaryota; kingdom Metazoa; phylum Arthropoda; class Insecta; order Diptera; family Drosophilidae; genus Leucophenga; species Leucophenga montana. Next base: position 1,877,335 of record JAWNNQ010001372.1, read on the forward strand.
CTAAAATACATTGATCCCATCGAGCTCGCGTCACTGGAATTGGCGGCTAGTAGTACTTCCAACAGGCTATTAACATTCGCCAAACACGCAAAAATTCTAGAGGACTTTATAAGCTCCTGAACGACCTCCATATGCAACCTCACTAAGGATCATATTCATTTAGTGATACAATTGATTTAATTTTATTTTTCGAAATTCTATTTTAGTGTGACCTTCACTGTCAAAATTGACTACAATATGCCAACATTTCAAATGTAATATCTTAGAAAAGTAGAAGTATGTAACTGCTAAGATTAAAGTATGCCACATGAATTAATATGCAAAGCATGCGCAGCAGCTAACACATTTGCAGCACACGACGTAGTTACTGTACGCGTCCAAACAGGCTCAAAAGTTGCCATTATAGTATGTTGCATGTGCTTGAAATGCCATTATGCGAGTATATATAGTGAAGTGGGTTTTGTGAGTCAATGAACAAGATGAATTAGAAGCTAATGATGCGTTACAACACTTTACACCATATATACATACATATAACTAAAATTCAAGTATAAAGAAAAGCACTCAACAGTTTAAAGTAGAAAGAAAACATACATGTTTGTAAAAAGATAGAAAAGCGCCGTAAGAGTTAAGCAGATGCCGCCTTAACTGTCAACGGTGATTAAATATACATTTGCATAAATTAGCAAAGTCAATGCGTAGCAAACAAATTCCTATAAGTTTGACCCCTGCAGCAAAAGCGCTTCACAAACGTTCGCGCTGCTCACCACACGTTTCTTGCTATGTATCTAAATATGTATCTTTTGCATACTTATATGTATCTAACTTGCCCATACGGCAGCTGTCACATAATTTCCTCAATAAATTCTCATTGAGTTGTGAGCTTGGTTAGCTAGCTGTTGATTTCAACACCTTAACTCATGCCGCATGCTGATAAACCACCAAACTGAAGAGAAGAAAAAAGCTTTCAAAAGGTGCCAGCTCCGAAGTCAACAACAAAATAGTTCAAAATAGTTTCAATGCGCTAAAATTCAAAAACGAAATGCCGCATCTAGATACTTTGCTGCTGCTGCTTCATTGTCTTCTTTGAAGCTTTTTAAAGATCTCTTCACCGCTGTCCACCCGCTGTATATATTTTAAACAACAAGCCTCAGCGGCATACTTAATCGCGCTGAGCATATAAACTGCTTGTAATGCGTCGCTATTAATTTCCGAAATTACAGTTTTACAAGTTCGTATTCACAAAAGTAAATCTTATAGAAGAAACAATATGTTAACGAAAAATTAATGCGTTCGTACGCATTTGAATACCATATGAAAGAAAAAATCTATATAGATACAATAACTATCTATCGATTTAACCAAAAAAAAAAAACGACAACACTTCTTCAATGCGTTGCTGCTGCTGCTGGTGCTGCTGCCGATGATGATAATGATCATCATAACAAACAAACTATAGCCACTTAAAGATATTTTCTTTCGATAGTTTTCTTCGCATTTTCACTAACTGAGCTGATCACATTTTATAAATAAAATATCTTCTTTTAAAAATGCATTTACAGTTAAACACAATCAATTTCATTCGCATTCATTCATGTCATTTGATTTTTGTTCATTTAATGCTTATAATTTATGTATTTGTTTGTAGGCGTTGACATTAATGTGCAACAGATGAAGCGCTGCCGCATGCGACGTTGCTGCGTTACATCCTGTCGTCAATTTTAAATGCAGTCTTATCAGCATGCACATAAAATATCCTGGTGCACAGTTACACTTTTATATGTTTTTACGGTAGTCTTTTTGGTTAAACAGGTAGCTGCAGTATCTTTAAAGTTTTGATTTGAGCATCATGCTCGACGCACTGTGGGAAAGTATGTGCGTTCTTTAGTTTGTCTTTTGTTGATTGCCGTCTTAGATTATCGATTAGTGTAGGGCATTGTGACATAAATGACTACGTTTTATTACTATGAACATCCTTTTTCGGTTTAGACAATAGTATAAGTGAATGGTTAGAATTCGAATTTATATTTTCTAAATTTCCTAAACTTTATTTTTACATAATTTTTTAAATCAAAATCAAATTATTTTTAGGTTGAAGTTCACAATATATTCTTAAACATTTTTGTTGGATATTCCTTTGCCAAATATTACAAAATACTTTTGTTGATGCACAATCAACAAGCGAGGTGCGAGGCTTGGCTGAACATGAATCGGTCTAGGCAAAAAATCACAGCTTAATTCATACCATAAAATGTTTTTAGCTCAATACGCAATCTTTCGATGTCCTATGTATAATATATTGAGATTATTTGAAGCACTCTTACAACAATGACCTCTTCAATTGTCCGAAACCTTCAAACATCGAGACATTTTTCATGTGTGGAAATAAAAAATATTCGCAGGGTGTTAAATCTGTAGAATATGATAGATGGAATACTGATTAATTGCATTGGCATTGTCATACAACCACATTTATTGTCAACTGCGAGCCAATGTGTCTCCCATCTTGCAGTTTATCTTTATCTCCAAATATTCTATTTATCCCCAAATATTCAGGCAAAATATTTTCACTAGTTCGCATGAGATGCAAACTAGCAATCCAACTTCACTTGTCCATTATAATAGACCATTGATTTTATAAACCATTTCTGCTGTGTTTTGTGTTGCCATCTTTTGTGGATGGCAGGGAACGTTTATCATTAAAAATGTTTCTATGACCAAATTTAAATTCAGTTGTGTGTGAATGGTATACATATTAAAATCATCTTTAGCGACGAAGCCCATTTGGCTGAATGTGTAGAAAAATGCAGAATTATCGCATCTAGCAGAACATATTGGAGACTCCATTATACCAGCAAAAATAACTGTTGGATTGGCGGTATGATTGACCCATATGTGGCCGTATGTAAGCCGAAACTTAATCGAAAATTTGACCAATGCAATATGTCATTTCAAATACAAGTATGTCATATTCTTTTATAAGATTAAATTTCAGCTAGCGTTTCTTTTAGGAAAGACCTCAGTCTTTTGAAATGAATCACCATTGGAATGATTGGCTATTGCCACCAATCGAGATTGACAATAATTTCCCTGAACTATTTTAACGGAGGTTCTCATATTTGAAGATATCCTATATTTGTTGTTCATAATTGAATGGTATGCAACATTTTATGAAGATCACAAACCCTTTTGCTCTGTAGACAAGTCCGTCTTAGTCACATTTCTATTTAAGCCCAGTACTGACATCAATGAAAATTTTTGTTACAGAAATTGTAAATTATTACTGCTATGTCAAACAAACAAAAAACAGTGTTCCCAAAACAACATGAAATACTAAAATCAGATAATTATTAGGTGAAAAGTCCAAACATATTGATTTTTCTTTCGTTTCTTCTGAATTAATTGTAGCTTTTACAATTAATTCACACTGTTTTTTGAGTATATGAAGTATTTTCGGTATCAAACTTTTTAGTTATCTAAGTACTAGATGAAAAACAGTTCCTGCCGAAAATTTGACCAAGTTTTGCTTATGGAGCGATTTTTCCACTACCGTAAAAGGATAAGCCTGACTACAATCGTATAAATACTCCACTAAAATCGAAGTACTCTTTGTCTTATGATTTAGCTAAGCCGTTCGATTAGGCGATCAAATCAAATCGATGTTCGTCACACAATCTACATGAAATGCAGGAACTCATAGAAGCAATGTTGAATTATGAGAATGAATTGTATTCTATGTTAGTGCGTAGTATCTTGAGTTACTTTTGACAGCTATTCGATAGTACATAATCAGGAGTCGATGAATTTACGTCTGTTCTCCCGGATATCGATTGATTTATATTCTATATACAGTTCTTGAGGAAGTACTGGTTTTTAAAAGCTGCTTTGTTCTATTCAGTTAATATTCAACTTTCTCTTTCAAAAATTTGCACCATAAGCAGTTAGGAGTATTGAGAAGTCTATATCTTCATCTCCTTCACTACCTCAAACTATTTTTTTTTTTCCTGATGAAAAGCTATTTTACATTTAAAATCATATAATTTTTTCAGAAATATTTTCAACATTCTTCAGCACATTTGTTGCGCACACTTTGTCAAAAGCGCAATTCCGCATGCCGGCAAGTATCAAAAACGAATGTTAAAAACTAAAAAAACTGCTAAAGATACCCGATTGCCTGCATTAAACGTTGCCGCTGTTGTTGCTGCTGAACTGAACTGAACCGCCATTGAAATTGTCCAATTGGCATGATTTTCCAATTGAAAATGTAATTTTCGTTTAAACTATTTGCCACGCATTGTTTTTCAATGCAATAACGTTGATGATGATACGACTAGCTAGTATACTAGTGACGATGTGTTGCTGCTGATGATGAACCTCAGCTAAAACTGCCAAAGCGGCTGCCTTTGTGCTTTTGGCCAAATGCACCGGGAACTGCCAACTTACGGCGGCGGCATGCTTTGTATACAAAGCGAATGAAACAATGCGTTCTGCACACAACTATTTCAATTGCTGCTGCTGCTGCTGCCGTTCAGGAGGAGTATACTGACTATCGATGATGATGCTGCTTACATGATGATAATGATTGCCAAACGTTCTTGGCTCGTTCTATAAAATTAGCACCAGTATCTACGGAGTGTGTGTGTGTTTTTCTTAACACAAAAAATTCCACAAAATCATTACAACATATTAGAGTACAGCAGCAATATCATGCGAAGAGCAGTACATTAATAGAGCAATAGCTTTGTTATACCAGTTGGTAATAATAACTACTACAAAAATTGCAACAACTACTTACTTTGCAGTTGAGTTAAGATTAGATCAATTGCTGCCGCTTAAAGTTGTTGGCATGAAAATTGCATGCTGCTTTCTTTTGAAAAAAAAAAAAAACAGCAGCAGCAGTATGTGCAGCAACAATAAAGTTCTTGCTTGCAACATTCGCGGCGCATTGTTCAAGGGCTGCCATTATCGAGCGCAACACTTCATTTGTGCCACCAACAACTTCATCAATTCACTTGCAATGCATTTGATTAAGCTCTCACTCATCGCGATGGCGCATTACATTTTCACAATCTTTCAGCGATTCGATATGCACCATGTATAGTCTGCGCACTATTGCATAAGCACTAACGACGCCATGGGCTTAAACTCTAAGATACTTTGTACTAGTATACTCTCACATGCTCCTTGTGTATTCACCTTAAATGTATGATCTCATTTTGTCGATCTAACTTTGTTCGTTTATTTGTCTGTCCCGTCCGTCTGTCTATTGCAAAATCGGTGTGTTCAGATCTTTGCCGCTGGAGCTCTAGTTTTGTCTATGTATGTATCTGTATCTGTGTTATTGTCTATTGCTACAATTTTGAGCTGCTAATGTGCGAGCAAAACTTACTGCGATCAGTGGTGGTTGGCTTCCGTTCCGTATCATTTGTCTATTTTGTTACGCTATAGTATGTGGTACAGACTGATGAAGTTTGCGGGAGTTCTTGGGAAAATTTATATAACTTTGGTTTAGTTTAGCAAATGCGGGAAACATTCAAATTTCCAAAGAGTTTCATTCAACTGCAAGATAAAACGATATGTTGTAAAAATGTTTCTTCCACATTCGTTCGATGAAATCATCCTAACGGATATGGAACTACTTAACTACGATTCTGACTTAATTTTTATATTTAGTTTTCTGAGCATCGCGGGTGCTGAACAATTTCATCTTTGTCGCTGTTTTCAAAGCTTTAAGATAGGTCGGATGAGGTGGCACAACGTCTAGCAGGATTAGTTCTATATAAAATGTTAGTTTCCTGCTACTAAGGGCTTGGTATGAACAAAAAAAGAGGAAACTCGTTGTCGTCTTGTTCGCATCTCAGTATTTTCTACAATAATCTATATGTTGAACATTTAATCTGATGGTGTGTGTAATCGTACAGTGACAACTCGAGTAACTACCGTGCAAATTGGAGTACATAAACTATGCAGTCCCTCTAAATGTTTCTTTAGCCGTAAGAGTCAGAATAGTGCGGCATAAACTAAAGTTTCACCATCTTGAGTCAGCCTTGCGTTCAAAATGTTAACGGATAAGGAGCTTTCACGTGGTCATTGGCGTACCAAACTGTTTTGCCTCGTGAATTCCTTAGCTAAACAGTTTCCTTCTATATCTTGTGTGTTCTGGCACCCACATAAGGATAAGGACTCACTTAGAGATTCAAAAGCCAACGCCTGACTTATGTATTGTGATTCAATGTTTTGCGTCCTTAGACACTTGAGTGCTTCATTTATTGCCGATATCAGTCTACTTGAAGCGATCCGGAAGACGGAAGGACATATTCAGATCTAGTTTCGTAGAATAGACCCCACTGCATAACTGGTTCTTAAGTTTTGAGCAATCAATGATTATATTGATTGTATTTGCGGGTCTCGGAGTGCTTTGAAACCCATGCTTCTTCTGAAGGAAAGATAGTGTAGAAGTATTTGTTGATAAGTTCCAAAAGAGCAATGAGAGTATACTGTGCAAAACCTCTATTGAGTACTTTATAATTCTGCAATAAAGCAACTAATTTGTCAGGCTTAACTCCCAAATCCGTTAATGCTTCATTGATGACTCCTATTATATCTTACTTAAAAACTTTAATACATTAGAAAAACTTAAAGAGTGACATTAAGGAATTGATGACTCCTGGAAAAATGTTGTTAAAAGCTTACTCAATATAGAGAAAAGCTACCAAAATATATTCTTTAGCTAAGATAGGTAATCGAATGGAGTACAGTTGCCTGTTTATTTACACTAACTGTAGGCCTATTGCGATGCCGAAATATGGGATAATTTTTTAGTGATAGGCATAACAGCAAATTCTGCTGAATGGACGCTACAGTAAGTTCAGTAATTCTATAGAAGACACCGATTGCCATCTCTAAGCGTAGACAACTCCGACTTATTTATTCTATTTTGTGTCGTCAGAAAAGATATTGATTAATTTAGCGAACCATATTGGATAGCGCTAACATTCTACACGAAATATAGCTTGAATTTTTTAAGGGACACTAGTCTCAGTTAAGAGGAAGATGTCATACTTTAACATTTTCACTTTTTGTTACTTTCATTAAGTCGGATGGCGATTCCTAGACACAGTTCCGCATTCCAAACTAGCACTACGCACTAATAAACTCTGTAGATTGGTGGAGAGATCTACCATCTACTAGTAGCTATTAGAAAATGCTTTATTCTTACATTTGAATAGATCCTTGCTTTCTCTTATGACTGCAACTTTTACTTTTAATCTTTAGAAACCGAATGCCTGCCAATAAAATGTGCACGAAATAAAATATTGTAATTATGCACTTCTGATCATATTATTGGCCAACCTATTTGACCACGTGCTTATTTTGAGTGATCTGTGTACTTTTTCTATTCTACTATAATAAAAAATCTCAATAGCAAGTTTAGGTTTAATAAAAGTTTAATTATACGAAACTTTTGAGTGATTCGTAAGTACTATATATCATTTAATGTTTTCAAATAAATATTCACACACTGACTGACTGACTGACTCTGCTTGCCTAAACAATGTAAAACGCACAAAATTGTTTCTGGCGCGCTTCCACAAAATTATTAAATCTATTTTGAGTCCGCAACCGTTCACCGCTTGAACTCATTTAACTATCCAACGCATTGGTTGTTTCTTTTTATTTTTTCTTTTTATGATCCAAAGTCGATTTATAAACAAAAGCGCTTAAATAAATGACTACAACACGACAACTAACACCATTAACTCCACTTCGAATCGGTAAATTATGCATAGAGTTGTTGCTCAAATGGTGCTCGAGTGGGGCAAAACTAATATAGATCATTCGTATAGGCATTGGCAGACCAGCAGCAGCAACAGCAACAGCAGCAGCAAAGAATATAAGGCCAACAAAGGCCACGCGTCGCAAACGCAACGCAATCCAAACCAATAAAAGCCAATTTGTCTGCCATTTTTGGATACATTTTACAGAAAACATATCAAATCCATTTCATCCATGATGCGTTCGTTCATTTATTCGCAGAATACAGACGACACACATAACTATCTACTACTTATATAAAACAAATTAGTTTATCAAACGCAAAAATGAACAAACGGCGGCGGCGGCGGCTAGCAACTTTTAAATATAAATATATAATTTCCATTTTTGGGAGTGGCATCCCGTCCCAGAGGGGTAGACTGTGTACCATAGAGACACAACATGGATTTGTGAATATGGTTTGTTGAATTGAATGGCTTGTAAAATAGACCACCAGCGACAATAATAGTCGAAAAATTAGCGCTTTGTGTGTCTAAAAGCTTTTTAAGTATCGATTTTCAACAAGCAAAATTAGTACAAAAAAAAAAAAAAAAAAATCATAATTTCATATTGACTTGGCTAGCTCGGGCTGACTGACTCTAGCTCTCAGTTATAGTTATGTTTTTATCATTTACTACTAATTTATATTTTATGTTTGTTTACGAAAACGAAAAATCATTTTATGCCCTTACTAAATACATTTTTAACTGAAATATGACACCAAAACGACGCGTTATGAATTTATATCAAATCAGCTCGTAAATCTCTTTCACCTAAACTCATCATTTAGTGTTGCAATAAAAATCTTTAATAAGTTTGATTTCTTTTACGTTAATAAGCTAAATATGGGTATACCAATATATATTTTGTTGTATTAAATATATCGTTGGTGTTAAATTTTGACATTTATTTCTAAATTAAGTTGAATAGAAAGCTAAATTTGGGTTTCAGTTTACAATGCGTCGCGCAGAAAATAATGCAATAAAATAAGATAAGATCTTAATTGAATCAATAGTTTATACGAAATCGAGAAAATATTTGAGATTGAAATAATAAGAGTAAAATATTAAATTTTTTTTTTTAATAATTGAATTGTTTAACGACCTTATTTTTGAATATATATGTTTATCTGGCTAGGACGAGATCAATTAATTGAGAACTTTTTTTTTCGCATTACATAAAGAACAACAATAGCATTTCGCTCGCAGACATTTTTTTCTTTTAGCAAGTGAGACACGTGTTTCGAACTTTGCAACAAGTCCACAATCAGTCACCGACGGTATTATATTATCAATATGTTTACATTAGAAAGAATCATACCAAGTTATATACGCTAAGCGAAGGAATTTGCTTACAACAGCATTTCGTCGATTAGTAATAAGACCAGAGCTCGCAAAATATGCTCAACCAAATATTTCTCACCAAAAAGACAATGAAATGAAGCAAACTCGCTCACTCTCTCAACAGAACACTTTAATTTGATTGTTTCGTGTGGTCTTTTTCATGCTTCTCAATGAGCAATACAAACGAAGCTCTCTTACGATAATAGCTTGATGGAGACACTTTCGTTCGACTCTCACCAACTGAGCAAAACGAGCCAAGTGGAAGCGTAAAGTGTCTTTTTGTTGTTGTTGTTGCGTTAGGTTGTTATTGTTGCTTTAAATATTTCATCGCACGCAAAGCGTGGAAGAGGGAGGGAGAAAGAGAATTGGAGCTAAATTGTGTGCATATGTTACAATATAAGTAACACACATAAATGCGCAAAAGACACTTTCGGCAAATTTTGCCAAGCAAAGTGTCTTATGTGAACAAATGCATAAAGTGAGCGGCAAAAAACTCTCGTTGATTGAACCACGGCCGTTCGAAAAAGAAACAGAGTTGAAATGTCTCTTCGCTTCTATTTTAAGTCGTGTCCGCACACAACTGTTTTTTTTTTCTGACTGCCTGTAAAAATTATTTATTATTCTAGGTCAGCTCTAAGAAAAAATCGTTTACAACTCCAAATTACTTTGAGTAAACCATTATTTTTATAGACGCTTTTGTATACGCTACGCCCGTAGTTGCTGACAACTGATAATAACGTAAGTGGGCTTTTCCAAACGGATTAGCGCAGTACGAGTCATTTTTCAAATGTGTACAGTGTAGTTTGACATGTGATTAGTGCGCTTTAATTTCCAAAAACTAGAAGAAACCTAAGACAAATTGATTGAAACATAATATCTTGGTAGATTCCTACGTTGACAAGATCGAGTTCCTACAAGTAAAATTTGGTATACCTACGAATCTAATCCGACTTTCGAGGTTGGTGTCATAAAAACACGTAGCAGTTCCGAGTTGGGGAAGAGATTTTGGTGTCTATCCAGAGTCCGACCATCCTAATGCCTTGACTTCAAAGACACATGTCGAACTTTGTGTATCGCACCACCATAAAAGTAAAATGCACAGAAGCAACAGAAACGAACAAGGTAGAAAAGAAAAATAACAACCAACAAGGAAACAAACGATACGCTCTAATCAATATTTTACATCTACAAAATCCTGTATGCAATAGACAATAGACAAGACACCACCTTAATCTTTTTACATTTAATAACAATTTTCTTTTATTTCCAGAAATCGGTTGATTGGGTCGAGGGTTTCCATTCGTAAAATACTACAATAAGTTAACTGGATTTAATATTGAAACGCGTTTATATGAAGAACGGTTTTAGAAACGCTCTAGTTCTAACAAATTATTTTTCAACTGCAAGCTTTTCTTGTATATTATAATAGAAGATAAGGAATAAAGCATTCATATTTATGGGGGATGATCCAAAAAACTACATATTGGTAGAAAGTATCGATACGTATAGAATAAATACTTGCATCACTACATCCCTAGGTAGGTTAACCCTCTAAACCGTCTTTTCTTGCTACGTCACTGCTCTTGACGCTTAAATGTTCGGTTCTCTTTGCCCCATTTATAAAACATACAGTAATCGTTCTATTGTATAACATTAAGTTCAAAGCTAACTTTTCTTTAGAACATCAAATCACTTGCTAAACAGCTATCGAATTTTAATAATTTAATCGATCAAATTAAAGATTTAAATCATTATTGCTTTGAACTAAAAATATCTCACATGGATAAGCCGCGCCTTTCGTAGATCAAGTCAATTTGTTGTTCATTGATAGAAAACTGAGACGACGGGACATAATAAAGTCATATCCATATATTTATGCATTAAATTGTTTGAACAAAGTAAAAGAGCTGTGGACATGTGTCAACTAGATATTTATATTTGTTTCTTTATTACGCGTATTTTTTTTTTCGGTTTTTTTTTTAACGTTTCGAATAATAGATGCCTGAAAGAAATCCAGTTCTCTTTCCATTGAAATTTATAAACGACATAAAAAGTAAAAAAAAAAATAAATAAAAATAAAAGAAAACTTGTTACCAAAAAGATACATTTAAGTCGACATGTGCCGACGTGTGCCGTTGTAAACCACCAGCAGAGCGTTTAGAGCCCCACCACTAGACACCAGCATCATCATCAACGCTAGACACCACCGCCGCCGCCGCCATTCGAACAATCACGAATCAGACGACAACGAAAACTATAATTTTTGTCAAATTCAAATTTATGTTATGAGCAACAATTTTGAAAAATAATGCCCAAGTAGTCGCATAACTCATGCGAAAAACATACAAAAAATAGAAAACGGACAGCACAAATTGCCAGAGTTGCTGCCGCAATTATGCAAATCTTAATTGAAAGATACTTTTTCACTTTGCCGATGCGATGCTGCCGATGGATTTTTTTATACTCTTCGCACAGAGTGTGAATAGTAGTATAATTCAGTTACAATGTTTGCAACTCCTTAAAGGAAAAATCGGAAGCATTTGTATTCGAAATCTGCTTGACAAGACGAGTCGATCTAGCTATATTCGTCTGTCTCTCTGTCCGTTCGTCTGTATGTCCCTCTTTGTCTTTGAAGCATTGATTTGAAAGTTGGTATGGAGACTTAAGTTAAAAAAATATTCCATTTAAACATTAGTAGGTGTAATGCCTATACAAAAATATTTTGTAGTTATTTTGTCGTATCGAACATGTTCGAATTAAATTGTTAATGTTAAAATAATAATAATTGTTAAATTGGTCAACTACATAGAAAAGGTAAATCCAATTAGTAATAACAGTAATTGTACATTTGTATCAGTAAACTTTTGATGACTCTATAGCTCAACTGTCTTGCAAGCTGCATAATAGTCGGTTGTCGTGTCCACGTACAAAAAACAAAGAACGCGCGCCCAAACCTATGCAAAAGACATAGGCAGTTAGACGCTGCTTCCTAAATCGATTTTTCCTATGATTTCGATTATTTGGGTAATCCCATAACTCCAAATTGACCCGGACCGGTTAAAAAACAAAAAAAAAACATTTTTATGCATTTTAATACAAATCTTTATTATCACCTTCAAAATAGGCTCCTTTTGAGTCAATACAGGCATGCCAACGGTTAATCCAATTTTCCATACACTTGTTATACGCCTCGGCTGGGATACCCTTTAGTTCCTTCAGCGAATTTTTTTTTATGTCCTCAATCGACTCATGACGCTCATTTCCCGGAGCGGACATTTAAGTTGGGGAAACAGAGAAAAGTCACAGGGTGCCAAATCTGGTGAATACGGTGTTTGCGTAATGTCTTTTGATTCATGTTTGGCCAAATCTCCGTCACAATCAAGCTGGAATATGACGGTGCATTGTCATACGACGAATTGCTTCACGTTGTACGTACTACAAAAGGGCCAAGTAGTACGTACACCTTATTGACTGTTTGATCCTCTGGAACGAGTTCATGGTGAACCACGTCAATGAAAGAAAACGATCAGCTGTCAAACATAGACTAATTATTGCATCCCGCTCAAACTTGCCATTCATATCAATGACAGTGAAGGCCAACTTAAGAAGAACAAAAATTACCGATTCGATTTTCCGGTTCGGTTTCAACTCCGGGTCAATTTCGGTATAGTAAGGGCAATCGCAAAGCGCACCTATCTATGAAATCGATACGCAAAAGGTAAATTCTTATTGAGCTTATTTTAAATTAATTTTATATACATTTTTGTTCTTGTAGGTGTGACAAAAATTTAATGTACAGCAAAAGCCACTTCACACCTTCTCGATTTGTGGTAAGAAAACATTGTAGGGCCGAGGGGGTGTGCGAAAAAATACGCATATTTTCAAAGAAATGGCAGACAATTTGAGGTTGAGATCAAAAACAAAATTGATAACTTCACCAAGAAGAACAGGTACATTTTTAAATATTAAATGATTAGTTTATATTGTATTACGAATTAGAATTCTTGTACATTCTTATTGCAGAAAGGAAAAGACAATAGAGAGGCCATCTGGAGCGAACTTCGATAAAATAAGTTTAATATTGACATCAATATCAGGAGGGTGATGATCTTTCGATGAACTTTTGTAATAAAACTATCAAATCGGTAACATGTGTGCTCATATATTTTATGTATGTATTCCCTTCTTAGTTCTGGCCCACTCGAGGTAGAACTTTCCAATGACTCCAGTGAAGCTTCGACGTCTCAGTTAAAAAGGGATGCGCGTTAACAAATTTGATAGGATTATCGATATTTATTGAGGAAAAGAGGTGGGAAGTTATGACCGCTGTACCACAATCTGAAACATGCGTCTTTCTGCGCGGAGTTTTTCTTTAATCATAACATCCGAATTTAAAGGCACCTCTGTCTCCCAAAAGGCACCATCATGTTTCTATTAAATAAAGTTCATAAAGAGTATCTTTTGAATACAAACTGTATTGTTCCAAACTTACCAAAGTGCAGACTCTGCGAGCATTATACTATACTTATATGCAGCGCTGGTTGCATCAAACATATCCATTAGGTGCAATTACTTTTCATGCTCATTATCAATTGCAGTCAGCAAAACAACATCATTTGAATCAATTATTTTTGAAATACAATATATAAAACTTCTCCCGCTATAAAATAATCACAATCAGCTGTTTGGGCGTGGACGTAGACGCTGAATGCAATGGAAACACCATTTTTTTTTTTTTTTTTGATAAATCGTGGGCGGAGATATTAAAACGCTTGTTAGTGGACAGATACCAGACGATCTTGGTGCAACTCCCCCTCGAACCAAAATTCATTTAAATTTGAATTTAATACATTATCATTCTTTCTAACATTGAAAATTTTTAAATTGAACTCCATTCAAAAATTTAAAAACCGAAGTAAAACTATCAGCGTTGCCGAGCAAAAAACAAAAAAAAAAAAAACAAAAACATGTGTGTAGAGTATTAAAGTTTCGGTTGCACCGCAGCTAAAAAAGTATATATTCTCTTATTTTTTGCATAGTTTTTTAGTATTAATATTTGTATGCAGATTTTATATACATAAATTTGTGTTTGCGTTTTTATTTTTTTTTTTTATTTTTTGTAAATTTTCAAATTTGGCGAATTTTTTCATTATCTAAATGCGTTGTTCTGTTAAAAAATCAACGCGCTGAGCTATAATTAACGCATCATATAGCACCGTGTTGCTGTCAAAATAGTTACTCTTTGGTTGCTAAAATACAACCACAAAATAGTGGAGGTGTATCTGAAAGCAAGAGGAGGCGCTAAGGCGGCACCGATACTAACCGACACAACACGGATCATCATTAGTATCTTTGCTGACTAAAGCAAACCCTTCGAGCGAATTGTGCAAGATACTACATAACTAAAACTTCTTTTTTTTTCTCCTTACTTTCAGTGAAGATCAGCCTAATGATGCCGCACATGTTTATAATTTGTATGCTTTGCGGCAATTTTAAAATATTTTTTTTTTTAGTTTTTTAAATGCTTCATTCTAAACTTTGTGACCCCAAAGCTAACTGCTACTCCTACAACTTGAACGGTTTAAAATATGTAGCTAATATATAAACTTTGTATAACATTTATGAATCTCAAAAATCAATTTAAAATATAAATTACTAAAGAAATTTATGTATAAGTTAGATTTCATTTACATTTCGTTCAAATTTCGATTTTCAACTTCAGCATCCATCCAGTGTATCTTGTATACATATGTATCTTTTGTGTGCATATCAAATTTCATTGAAGAAATCCGTTAAGTTAAAAAGAGTTAAAAAAAAAATACTCCTATGAATAAAGCGAAACTAAATCGAAATTAATTAATGATTGTGTAGACACTCCTCCCGCATAATGATGAAGCTAAAGTGAGTCGGGATCGATCGATAGACCGATCGACCGACAAACGACAAGAATTTCGAGTTTGAAAAAAAAGAATACATATTTTTTTTAGCGTGCTGTACAAATGATTTTTTATGGTGTTGTTCCCAGGCTTGTTTTAATATACTCTTTTGTTAATAATATTAAATTAAATATGTTGTTATTATTCTTTTTACGGGTGTTTCTAATGCGCTACTTTCAGTTGGAGTGGGTTTATTGATTGTTAAGGAAATTGTGTGTGTACGCGGAATTTGTTTTGAGTTTTGACATAGTCTGATATTATTGTTGAGTAACTCGGAGTAAACTAAGATATAATCTGCAAAAGAGTCACCAATCAGTTTGCGAAAATTAAATTTTGTGCTGTAGAGATTAGTGGGAAAGAGGTAGGAGAATTCGGGCAATCAAAAAGGTATTTCTATCCAGCCTAGAATATCTGATAATATCTGAGTAACTCTGAGTAAACCACATTTTTGCTAGAATCGTCAAAAGGGCCACCAATTAGTTTACGAAATTTTAAGCCAGAGCTGCGGAGTGTAGGAAAGTGGTATGAAAATTTCGGGCGTATAGGGTTGTATAAGCTGCAACTATGAGTAAACTACATGTGTTCAGTGTTGATATAGGGTCACCAATCTGCGATATTAATAAAACCTAGTGACAGGATCGTAGAGATGAAACTGTAAGTTTTATAGTTTGGCAATTATGATTTCGTTTCGTGTAGTGTTGACAGATGTTTTTCTCATTTTTCTTGTCAATGAGTCTTGTGGTTATAAAAAGTCTGGTCCCTGTTCTATCTAGACCATGTGTTTCGCTTTTACGGCTACCCCTAGACTTACTTATCGCTTTTTAAAAATAGTATGCGTCAAATAAGCAAACAGTGTCTAAAAGCAATAGTGGTGTACTGAGACCTTCTGGAGTCGGGCGCGAACTTATTCTCGGCCAATTTCAAAGAAACACAGGGTTCTTGGGGCCCTGAAGGTTAAAGCAAGGACAAAAAGAGAAAACCCACAAACGTTTTATAATTACATATTCAGCAGCAAATAAAACCCACATTAGGGCTCCCTCTAAACCGGGGGCCATGCTCCCCTTGCTACGCTAATAAAAAGCAAGTAAAATCTCTGCACTGTACTAGAATATGAGATATCCTGTGCTTTATCTTATGCTCTTTATATGATTCATAGATTTGTATGTCTATAGTATGTATGTATGCACATATGCAGTATATATGTAGTTCGATCTGGACCTATGTGGGATATTTTTATGCCATGAAATGTGTATAAATCCTTATTGGACCTTTGTATTTGCACTTCAATATGTAATTGTTGAATATTGGAGGCGTTTCCTTTTGCTCCACAATTAAAATTAATTATAAAATTTGTGCTCACATTAATCAAACCTCCACAAAGCTTTAATGCACGTAAGCTTCTAGTAAAATACTTTCTCACATGAACGTTACAAGCATGGGTTAACTTAGTGTATAACAACGAGCTATAATTTCAACCAGACAACTCCGTTGTTTACGTTGAAACACTGTTGAACACTGTGAACACCTCTGTTCTTACAGTGTTCGATAGACGAGGTTTATAAAAACTTCATAGGATACGTATTAAGTCGTCACAGGGTTCTTGGAACTAAGAATAAGTAATGTGATTGACAAGTATTGAGCCGCACTCAACTGCTAAGAAGGACGTTAATACAATTATGACAGATACCTCAACCAATGAAGGAGATGTCTCAAGTGAAACTCGGTACAGCAACTGATGGGTTACGACTTTCATTTGTATGCTTTGATCACAGGTGCGGAATCGGAGGCTTAACATGCACCGCACTTAACCGACAAATATGTGGACCGGTGATAGAGAACAGCATGATTTTTCTTTTTATATTTCCATAGATCTTTTGGTAGTGTATTGAGAGAACGCCAAAGGTCGAAAGTAGTCGACAAAATAAGTTCACAAGTTCAAGGTAAACGTAAGCTATTAAGTATCTTAGTAATTTCTGGAATATCAGTTCATGTATCTCTGTTGCTCTGAGGGTCATTTACCAAGTAATTTACTGCGTAGAATCCGAAACCGTGGTCAGAATTAGCCCATCACGTCAGGATTTTGAGATAATGCTAATGACGTCGAAGGGATATATTTCGTAACTTCGAATAGCCATAACTTTGCGAAAAAAGTCGTCATTGATCACTTGAACTATTAAATTAAAGGGTAAGAGCGGTACTAAATGATATAACTGGAGCGACAGACCATACAAATTTGTTGCACCCTGTACATAACCTCAAAAGTAGGAAAAAACGCCGTTTTTCTCCCAATTCTGACCCCAGATTCGGTTTCTACGCAGCATATTACTTCGGAAATGACCCTTAGCTTTACAACAACTAAACCATGTTGAACTGTGTTATTTTTAAATAACGTATGTTCAGTTTCAAGCACTTCTTGAGGAAAAGACTTCTTAAAAAATATTAAATAACACCGAAACTTCTACAAAATATTAATGAATATGCATCTAAAAAGCAACTGCTCAACTTTTGTAGGGCAATCAAAGACAATATTTTTGTTTTTGGTTCTTATCTCAACCAAAACATCATTCCTAAAGTATTTGCTTTTAATTTAAACGAAATTGAAACGAAATCGTCATTATGAACAATTTATATGCCTTTTTATGTAAATGTAACTCACGATTGTGTTTGATTGTTATATTTTTCCGCTTCGCTTCGAGCATCGTCACTGTTTTTAAATAAATAAAATAAAATAAATGTTTATGAGTTTTTAATAAAAGCAACGAAATAAAAATCTAAATTTATATGCAATACAATTTATATTTATGCCGTACAAAGGTGACAAAAAACGCGTAACCGCAAAAGAGTCGGTGTAGAAAAATGTGAAGTTTATTTCAAACTAGACAGATTGGCAACGAAAAATAAAAAAAAAAACTTCAAACGAATTTTATCCAGCTGTGCTACTACACGTAGTTCGTATAACCCACGCAAATTTTTGTGTGGTTTTCGATGAAATAATATAAATAGTTTAAAGCGATTAAATATAGTAGTAGTGGACATATGTATATCTACAGGAAATTCCTGTCCATACTGCTGCCATTCATTTTGAGTTGTATAGACAAGCATCTATCTATCTAGCTATCTTTTTCTTACGCTTTGGCGGTCAACATGCACTTGACGCTGCGATTAACACGCAATTGAAATTGAATGGTGCTCTTGGGGTCTGTATCGTACACTGGGTTTCAAAGAGAAGGTGCTGTTCTGCTGTCCGCACTCGACATTGCCGTTGATGTTGCTTGTTGTTGCTGTTGTCAAGTGTCGCCGGCATTTGTTGAGCAAAAGCCGCAGCGGAACGCATGCAAATGTAGTTTTGGGTGTGACGCGATCGCTCTTCAAACGTTGCAGACTGTAACAACATCTCGAAACGATCCATTCATTGATTCATTCATTTCGTTGGTTGAACTCTTTCATTCAGTCATTGAGGTCTTGTTGCTTGGTGATGCTGATGTAGCAATGAGATTAAATGAGCGCGCGATTGTTGAGTGTTGATATGAACACTTTAGTGTCTCTTAATTAAAATAATATGTCTACTCAGGTTACATATCAATAAAGTCGCCTTTCAACAGTATATTGCTTGATTGGTTGGTGATGTGTTCGTTGAAAAAAGAAAGTGTGATAATGAAAAATTCTAAGCGTTGGAAATTTAAAATTTATTGAAGATTTATTGTGAACTGGAAGAAGCTAACTATGGAGACAACGATTGACTTTTGTTTTCTTTTATTTTGTCTAAATTGATGTTGTCATCCAAAGCATGTTCCCTGATATTCGCATATTTAGAGCATACGGAAATGTTCTATCGCTTACGGGGAATATTTTTTAGTTAAAGTTTTCTTTGAAGCTACTTACTGGTCACCAACACAATCTCAGGATGTACTGCCAACTTCACGCATGAAAAACGAATACGTATTAGTTGTATTAGTTTGTCTAAGTATACGTTTGTTGAACGGGCTAGGACAGCATTAGGATGCAACAGAGTGGCGGTGTTTTATATAGTTTGGAAGCAGTTCTCATAAATGTTGGAAATGAGAAACCATCAATCCCAATCGGACGGCATACATCAAAGAAATGTACGAGATAATGGTCTAATTGTTGAAATGTTTTAAATATGAAGTTTGTTCTGATTTAAAAGTGGTGAGCATGCTACGTGGAGTGCAAGGTGGAAAAGTATCACCAAGCAAGGAAAACCATTTAGCAGCACTACCAACGAAAAAATGTTAGGAGACTATATTTAGTTCCTCATCAGAGAAACGGACCCAAAGGAGAACTGAAGAAAAAGCAAGGGACAAAATTATTTCTAATATCCAATCTACTTATATATAGTGTATTACTAAACCAAATATTATTATATATGGTCCATAGTTTGCCAGTATTATATAAAAGATATTCTTTCTTTCAGCGTTCCTATCCTATAAAATAATTGGTGGGAAGCTTGCTTGATAAAGTGTCTACAACATTGAAGTGGAAATTCTCGACGATTCAAGACGCGAAGCTGTTCTGCGAGTGGACACCAAGTACTTGTACTTGTTCACCGATAGGCCCATGAGACGTGACTGCTTCTCAGTGAAATCATGCTTCTCAAATATTACAGAGCAGTACAGTTGTGAAACTACACCATCACCTCAATCAATCATCGCACTATCAGTTTTAAATAAAAATTCTAATCAATTTCTCATACAGTATTCAATAAAAAACACAGAAATAATGCCTACCATTAAATTAAATTATGAATGAAAGCAAAGAGTCTTTTGTTATGTGCGCATGCTTGATGTAAGCAACAAGTAATCAATACAAAAAAGTTAATTACAAATTGGGATCACATCGAACAAAAGCAGAGAAGAAAAAAAAAAATCACACTTCATACAACTGCTTTCAAATTGAGCATCGATAAAAACGATACAAAATTTGTATTGTATGAGTGTATACACAGGAGAACAAAACCCAAAAAAAAAAACTAAGTTGAAAATCAAACGACTGAAGTCAAATTCCAGCGCCACATGTCTCCACTTCAACGACGATTATCTTACAAATTGAGATTAGCGGGGCATCAACAGGCATTGACGTTGGTTGCTGCACCACAGGACGTCCCTCCTGCGACAGCCGAGTCAAGCGGAGCATGTCGACGGCACAGCATTAGCAGCACAATTAAAAGCTGAGCTGCACTGGCTGACTTGGATGGTGGAAGAAGAGATGCGTGAAAAAGTAGTACCGACGACGATACTGACAGTGGCGGTCCGCAGCGTCGGTGATCGAGAGAAGACAATCATTTTTCATAATTTTTACCACTGCCCCCGCAATCGAATACAAAATGAACAAGTGAACTCTGAAGTGGCGAAGAGTGTAGAGTGTGAGGTGAGTAGTGTGGGAAGAACAGCATATAAAGGGTTAAAGTATCAAATTTGTGGTCTGTCTTGCGCAGTACATCATTAGATACTTGGCTGGCTAATTATGTTCGAAATACATGATTAATTATAAGAGTTTGATTGATTGAATTTAGTTAATTTTTTTTTGTGAAGAAGGTGGAGGAATCTTGTTTTTGGAAGTTCGTTTAAGTTATACGCAGCTACATGCAACACCTTGCAGCTCTCAACTTCAACTCTTGACTTTATAATTTCTTATTTCCTTTGGTGTGTGTATTCTTCTACTCTCTGTTACACCTGATTACGCAGTCGAACTGTAATATAATTGAAATCCAATTCAATGCGCTGCCCTTCACTTTCTTCTGAAGATGTTTTTTTTTACTCTTTCTGATTGGCAGCAACTTTAAACGGCTTCGAAAATGCTAAAGAAATGAAAAATGTTTGAATGTCTGAGCGTTGTCAGATCAAAACAAAGCGCAGACGCCATTCACACAGAGCGTCAGTTTAGAATTCATGTATGTCTGTCCGTCTGTCCTTATGGCTTGAATTGGTTGGTTGCAACAGCTTTAGACACATCGATCTGCTACTCAATGCAACTGTTGCAAGTTGCTTTTGCTGCTGTTGCTGTTTCTACTGCATGTCAAAGTTTTGTTGGCGCAGCTGTTTGATTGATGTTCGATTGCTTGAGATATATTTTGGATTTTTTTTTTTTCATTTCGAACGATTTAGTTTTTTTTTTTTTATTCATTTGTAATGCTTTAAAGTTGTATCTATTGTCGTTGTTGGTGTTGTTTGTTGTCTAACAAAAGCTTTGCTTAGCGTGTTTGTGGTTGTCTCTTTTTTTGTGTTACTTTACTGAACTGAACTCACAAAGAGCGATGATTTTCCACACAGAACATGACATTCATGCCAAATGAAACATGATAGTTTGGTTGCCTAATTAATGTTTGTACCGCTACAGGTGATTCGTAAGCTATAAGCTCTATAAAGAAGCAGAAAATCAAAGGTTGTGTGACAATACATCTGAAAAGAAAAGTGCAATTTGGATTAAAGTTTGTTTAATAACTTACAGTTAGTGATTGTGTTTTAAGTTTCAATCTGTTAAATATTCTTTTGAAACTTTGCCCATTGTTGTGGAATTTTAATACACCTTTATGGAATTTGGTATTGTTGAGGAATGTGCTTAAATAATTGTAATACAAATTATTTATCATTTTATACTATACTACGAAAACTATTTGAATTCAATTATTCTTTTCTGGTATTAAGAATTCCACATCTATATATAAATAGGCAAGAGCAAATCATTTAACCCACTTAAATGTGGGAGGAATATGAAGAGAAGCACGGACGAATGTAATTTGTTAAAAGTATTGCGTTTAAGGTAGGTAGGTAGCAGAGCTGTCCAAAAGTAGAGCACCCAATAAGTGAATCATTTCTGAGTCATAATTTGTACAGTGTGCCAAAATTCAACACAAATGAAATGTAACTAATTCCAATTTTTGTTTCTCTTTAGCATCAAGCAGCCAACTGAAATTGTAATTTAGTCGCAATGTTTGTGACGCATTAGAAGAAGCATCCGAGACTCCATTGCGTATATATGTTCATGATCAGCACGATGAGACAAATTGATCTAGCCACGTCCGTATGTCTGTCTGTGTGTGTATGTACCCTCAATCTTTGAGATAAAGTAGGTATGGAGTATATTTAGTATAAAGCATGCAAATGCATTCGAAAAGTCAAGAAAATGCATTCTCCCTTTTTGTCTACTTCTAAAAATGTGTGTGTGTATAATTTGATGGTTTGTGCTCTAGCCTGTATGCGTATGTACATACCAATTTCTGCTAACTGACAATAAAGGAACGACAAAGAGAGCAGCTAGCCGTGATACGCCATAGTTTCAATCATAAACTGACAAAATGACAGATGAGACAAGTTATGTGGAATAGTATGTAAATCGAAACTCTGTTTACTCTGTTTGATCAACATTCGCATTGTATTTTCATTTAGTTTGGTTGATTGGTCGTATCGAACCAAGTCACTACAGGTTACAACTTGATAGCTTATATTGTTTAAATTTTACACTTATATAAATTATACACTTTTAATGATGTCTAGCGTGCTGGTTAAAATTCCAAAGGACGTGGTCGATCAAAAATTCAATGTAACTACAAATTTTTTCTAATTATTTCATGCGCAACAAATTATCAACAGCCATCCACAAACGCCTAAAACGATAAAATCATGCCAAACATATTCGATTATGTTGAAAATTGTTAAATCTATGCATTTCTTTCAAAATTTAAATTCCGAACTAATCTCCACCAAGTTAGCATTTTCTCTTGATTTTACTCTCAGCGTGTCAAATGTAAGTAGTAGATCCCATTTTTTATTGAATTCTTTATTTAGTTTTTAGAGATTATGACGATGTACGTCCTATTGGCTGGTTCAATAAGTGGAACTATCGTATATAAAGTGAGGACCATCCATGCGATAATTTTTAATAAATACAATATTTAACCTAGAAAAGCATACTGTATAAGCTTAAATACTCTAATCATATTCATTGGTAGCAAAATTCTAACTTCCTAAAAGGATTTCCACCCGTGAGTGAATCATTATACATGCTTATATAAATTTCATGCAGCAGCAAACGTTAAACAGGTAACGCATTCGAACAGTCCACTGACATTTAACAAAATAAATAAATAATTGTACGATTTGCGCGCGCTGACAGCAAATGCGAAAATTTATGGGCGATTGAGTGCGCCAAGGACAACAACGACGACGAGGAGGACGACGATGACTGCGACAAAGAAAGAGCAACAGTTCGGAAACCAGAGTAAACGCCAAACGGCAAATCGCATTGGATTGCGATTCGATTTGGTGAAAGATACAAATTAATTAAGGGAATCCAGGCAGATACGCTAACTTAATCTATTCGCGCAATAAATCAAATTGTAAAAACGCAAACGACGCAGTTGTGTTGCACATGCAGCAAAAACCAAATGCTGGGACAAGGTAAGCGACTGAATCGCACTCTCAGTCGAACTGTAGCTTTTTTAGGATGAAAAGGATGCACCGACAATTGACTTTGGATATGCCTGTGGATATGTCAATGTAGTACATACATATAACGTTCAGACAGGCGGACAGACACACTGAAAAGAGTGAACGACATGCTAAATGGTTTAAAAAGTTTAAGTTGTGTGCGCGATATTTGCTGTTTTGTGTTGCCATTGACGCATCAGCAACATTTCATTGCTGTTGCACTTGATATGTTGCTGCCTTGTTGTGCGATTGTTTATCGCACTTTGAAACAGGTGTGATTTGTACATTAGATATACATAGAGAGGCTATGTGATTGGCAGCAGCATGCAAGACACATTTGTAGGCAGTTGGATGGATGGTTGAGATGGCAATGTGGTGCGGTGCAACATGCCCGTTTCCGGTGCGTTGTTGTAATGTCGCGTTCATTCACAGCTGAGTGATGTATCTTCAATGGCACTTAATTATCGGCTTGGCATTTTAGTATACTAGAATAGAGCAAAAACAAGCCTTATGCAACGGCAACAGCAACTTGCAACATACAACAAGCCATGTTGCAGCCTAAGTGACTCAGTTTAGCGGTTGTTTATCGCACCAGCGGGAAATGTTGCAAGGCGCGTAGGTAACACACTCACTCTGTAAGCCGTTAGTTTTGCGCCCCATCAGCATTGCTTGTACGTAATTTACAGTTGCAGCGCGGGTGTCTGTCGCCGTTAGGTGGCATGCAACATTTACTGCCAACTTGCCACTAACAAGTGAGCGTTACGCATGTTTGCTGCTGCTGCTGCTGATGTTGCTGTTGTCATGAATCACAGCAACGACGACGACTACGACGCACGATGTACATTGCACGATGCAGCCAGCAACATTGAAATTGAGGCAATTTGTTTGTTGTCGCGCATCCTGCGGGTAATTAAAATGGAGAAAAAACGAGACAGACCGATGGACAGGCATGCCGTATCAAAGAACAAAAAAAAAAAAAAAAAAAATTGCAAAGTGGCAGCAGCAGCAGCAACAACCCACGGCGGCAATGTCGGCAACAGCAACTGAATCTGGTCACTGCAGTGGCAATTTGTGGCAATTACATGCGGAGCCATTTACATTTAGATTGAAGGGTATTTATCAGCGCAAGAACACGAATAGCAACGACGTTGCTGATGACTATGACGGGAAGCTGGCCTCGTCTAACTGTCCGTCTGTCTGGCTGTCTGTCCCTCAGTCACCGTTTGCTGCACTGTGGGCGCTCTCAAAAGGTGGCGGTGGCATGACAACTTTGACGACGATTTCTCGTTGCCGTTGCCACTTATTGCTTGAATAAATAAATATATAAAATTATCAAATATTATCTCGTTAAGCGTTGGTTGGCGCCGTCAATGAGAAAAAACCCACCACAAAATGCCAGCTACTAATTTCGCTAATGCAATACATTTCTAACATAATCAGAACAAAAAAGAAAAATGTTGCAAAACTTTTGTGTAAACGAAGCTTTAATACTCTTCATACTTAGCCTCTTTGCTAGGCTAAATTAAATTTATTAAAATTAGTGATGGAGTCGAGTGCTGTGGATAATTTTGTTGCGCATGAAATTTTTGGAAACAAAAATTTAAATTTAAAGAAATTTATGATCGAGCGGGGGTTGAACTCGAGTCTTTAGGCAGCACGGGAGACAGTTGAGCTTTCGATTGCTCAAATGTTTAATGAAACAATATTATTAATTTCTATATGCAATTAACCAATTTAAAAACAATTAATGCTTTTTAAAGAGAATTGCTTCAATTCAAACATGTTCGATACAACAAAATAAATACAATGAGTTTTTGTATGGAAGCTATAGCTTCTAGTGCATAAATTGCGGTAATTTTTGAACTTACGGAGGTTCTGGTTAAACCAAGTCTCCATATCAACTTTCAAACCAATATTTCAAAGATTGAGGGAATATGGCGGCCATGTGCAACACACAGATAGACAACCAGACAGACAGACAGACAAACAGACATGGCTCGATCGACTCGTCGTGTCATGCTGCTCACGAATATATACGATATACTTTAAGATTTCTCCGATGTTTCCATTAAGTAGTTGCAAACATTCTAACTAAATTATTATACTATTCACACTCTGTATGAAGAGTGTAAAAAAATATCTAAAACAACTTCAAATGTAATTCAACAAAATGCTAACAAGTTGTTATTATAAATTGACATGGAAATTAGTTCGCACTTGAAGCGAACGAAGCTGTTTGTATAAGTTTCTTGAGCATGATTTATGGTGCGCTGTCAGCTGACTGCCAGCTGTCTGCCTACCGATGGAGCAACTATTAAAATCGAGCTGCGCTAAATGAGTGCGAAATCTGTCTAACTTAGTCTGTCTGTCTGTCGGTCGGTTAGTCAGTTAAGCACCTATAGCTGTCGATCCTTGGCTTCCTTCCTGCTTGAACTTTTTTTTTTTTTTTTTTGTTGTTGGTTTTCATCGCTGATTGACAGTCACAGCGCTCTGCTGTATTTTAAATCACTTTTTTTTTTGCCAATGTCCGCCCAATATGAATTTCGTTGGTTTTTGGTCGAGTCGCGTCTGTTGCGCATAAGTTATTTCGGCTCAGCTACAAAAGACAGACAAATAAATTAAAATATAATACACAAAAAATAAGCCTTCAAAGTATCTTATTTTTTTTTTTATAAATTTTTCGTTGACATTTTAGCGTGGCAATTGCATTTTTATGTTTTAAACACCTACGCTTTATTACATACAGAAATATTTTTTAATTTATAAAAATGTGCAACATTTCGGCCACGCGACCCGAGCCCGTGTCTGTAAGTCTTTAATTATGAATTAAAATTATTACTGATCTGTGTTTAGTGCAACTAATTAGGTGCGTGTTTTATGCAAATTTTATGTAGTGCGGCTTGTTGACTGAGCCATCACTGTTAGTTGCCCACTCAGATCTGAAAATTGGCTAACTTGCTCCGGTTTTTCTACTGCACACTAATTTGAATCTTATTTGTATCTTTAAGATGTGTATAAAAAATAATTTAAAAAAATGTTTGCGGAATATTGTGTAATAATGAACATGTAACTATTTTGTATTTAAAGTGGTCGAGTAGAAATCCTGGCTCAGAACATCTCAATTTCGTTCCATCAACAAGTATTCCTGTACACCAAATATGTCAGATCGTTTTTTGTACAGATTACATTTGCTTCTTCTTTGACTTAGCAGAAGAAAATATAAGAAAAACTGTTAGCTGAAAAGTTGGTTACATTTTCTTAAGAGCGTTTTACACACGAATAATGTGCACATATAAGGTGAGTCGCACGGAATACATTTTCAAAACATTCCACTCTAATTGCGCTTCCTACCTATGTGTGACCTAGAGCGTTCGAAAGTTTCAAGCTTTTTCTTACTTTGAAGGTGAACTTAAGGAGATTTTCTACAATGGATGTTGATTCAATGTTAGTCGTTGGAACGCAATATATCCGCTTTCTTCAAACTGTAAAACACATATGCTAACTAATGGCGTACATAGTTTTTTGCCATGCGGCGTGAGATTTTTTAAATTAATCAATCGAAATCAACGTCCACATTAAGACACAAGAGTATATTATTGATCTTCTGGATCCCCTATCTAACGCCTCTTCTAACCTTCAAATAGGCCAATTTTTAAATCTCTTTAGAGCTCCCTCAACGGTTTCTGCTTTGGAGTATCCATCCTCGCAATACTATTTCTGCGGATTGGTACAATGGTAGTACCTGAAGTACATACTGTCTTTCCTTGAGACCGTATTACACACGAATAATGTGCAAATAAAATGTGAGTTGCACAGAAAATCTTTTCGCATGTGACATAATGATCTCCTTTACAAAATATAACAGTTGCTATTGGTATTGCATTATCTAATTCATCGATCATTACTTCAAGAACTGTAGTTGCATGCCAGATATGGAGATGTTAACTGCCCAAAGGATTAACTCTGGAGTGTCACAAGAAAGCTTTATAAAGCGATGCTCAAGCCAGTAGGGTCATATGGTCTACAGTTGGCGGGCATCGTACATCAGCATACTACAGCGGTTTCAAAATATCGCTTTGAGATAAATCTACGGTTCTCCTTCGTACTTAAGGAACAACTAAATTTATAAAGACCTACAACTACACAACGATATTAGGTGAAATAAGAAAGTACAGCAATAGCTAAATATAATTGGTAAATCACTATTCAAAGAAGTTCACTGGGATTTTTTTTTTCTGATTCGATACATCAACAGCTCCTTCCTCTGGATCTAACTCTTTTCAGAATGCAAAATTCATAAGCCTTTTTGCATACTATATCAATTACAGGTTTTATTTTTTGAATCTTATTTTATTTATGTAGTTCTAAATTAATTTGACTCTAGCTCTTGTCGGACTGATGCCATAAATAAATGGATTTAAAGAAAAGAAAAACATATATGTACGATATAGCACCCATCTGCGTCAAATAGTTCGATCTGAGCAGCAAGCAAATGCTGTCTACAAACTATTTTACAAAGAAAACAAATTTTGAGGCAAGTCAAGGCGTACTATACAAATGAGTATATGAAATAATTACCGCCGATTGCGACCTTTTCTGACCTAACTGATTATTAAGAGTATTGTAAGGTATTGAGCCATTACCGTATAATAAAGCCCACAAAGTCCTTCGAATTTAGTGTTTTCACATTCCTCCCTGTAAGCTTGTACTGTACCAACTAACTTGCATAATGGGATTTCGGACTATTTATTATAGTCTGTAGAACGATTAATGTCTCTTCTGGTGTGAGCCCCACAGGGCATCCACTTAGGGCCATTACTCTCTATTCTTTTTATTAACAATCTTCCTCTTGCGTTGTCTTCTTCCAAGGTACTTATGTACTTGTATGCCGATGATGTTAAACTTTGCTTAACGTTTTCGGATTGCAGAGTGATGTCGAAAAGTTGCATTTCTGGTGTTTTCAGAATTTTCTGTATCTGAATCATTTAGTTTCTTATTCCTTAAGTAATTATCAGAGAACAAGTGGTCTTTTTTTACAGGCAGTTCGAAAAAAAAACTGTTGCTAGCGGACACGATTTAAAATAGAATCGAAAAGCCATTTCAACACTGTTTATTCTCATCGTGGGCTTTGTTCAAGCAACGAGAGTTTTTTGTCGCTCACTTTATGCATTTGTTCACAAAAGACACTTTGCTGCGCAAAATTTGTTGAAAGTGTCTTTTGCGCATGTATGTGTGTTACTTATATTTTAACATATGCACACAATTTAGCGTCCTACCTCTTTCTCTCTCCCTCTTCCACGCTTTGCCTGTGATGAAATATTTAAAGCAACAACAACAACCTAACGCAACAACAACAAAAAGACACTTTAACTTGATACTTCCATTTGGCTCGTTTTGCTCAGTTGCGTTGCTGATGCTCAGTTGCTGAGAGTCGAACGAAAGTGTCCCCATTAAGCTATTATCGTAAGAGAGCTTCGTTTGTTTTGCTTATCGAGAAGCATGAAACAGAAAACATAAATACAAAAAGAAGTGTTCTGTTGAGAGAGTGAGTGAGTCTGCTTCATTTTATTCTGTCTTTTTGGTGAGCAGACAGCAAAGCAATATTTGGTTGAGCATATTTTGCGAGCTCTGGTAAATTATACATTAGAGCGTATCTGAACTGTGACTGGTTTTTGGCGTGCTTTTCTATCCTAAATTGGGTTTTAATTGGGGGTTCGCATATTTTAAGTACCTTAAACAAAGCAAAAGAAACTCTTAGTTTTATAGAGTGTTGGTCGAAGGCATTCGAAGACCCGTAAACTGCAAAACTGCTTTACGTTGCTCTCGTTTGTCCTTATTTTGAGTACTCTCAGTTCACTCAGTACAGAAAATACCAAGAAAGAATTGAATCAGTTCAGAAACAATTTTTACTCCTTGCTCTTCGTAACCTAAACTGGGATCCCACCTGCCGTCTGCCTTCCTATGGTGATAATCTTCGCCTTATTAATCTACCTTCACTAAAAGATCGTAGGAACAAAGATGCAATTAGTATTTTATGGTATTCTTTGATACCATTACCACTCAGAATGCCCTGATAATTAGTGCAGATGTAAGTTTAGTATACATAAGTGTAACATGTGATATATCAAAATGTGCTTATTAGTTTGCAGCGAAAAAAATCAATTTATCAGATACTTATGCATAACAGCAGAGCAGCAATTTAGAACTTTTTATTGGACTGTGTGCTTATGTGAGCGAGCAACTTGAACTGAACTTCATTGAAAATACAGAATTGCAAGTGAACACGGCATGTGCTCCGGCTCAATGATGCTGCGACAGTTTTATTGGTTTTCAAAATGTTTTATGAGCGCAGACGGATGACAAGTTTACACTGTGAAGCGTTTTAAATGTACAGTGTTTATTTAAAAAGGCGTGGCATGGCATATTGCAAGGCAAGTGCGAAACATGATAATAATGAGACTGACATGTCATTGCATTTGCAACGACTGAGCTAAGAGCGACTAGCTAAGAGCTGCATGCAAGAATGTACATGCACGTATTATTATTTTTATTTGCATTATGTACGAGTATATATGTATATGTACATATATTACGATTTTCTGATTTTCTGTAATATTTCACATTGCGCATACGCCTCGTGTAGCGCCAATCAGCGTGTCCGCCTACGCAAATGTCGTATTTAGATGCAAGAATAATGCGCGAAATTGAAGCGAAATGATAAATGTTCATATAGACTAACCGGCGCAATGAGATACTTTATGAGATACATTGTATTACTTGTAACTACTAAAGCTAGACAGGATGAAGTGTAGTAAGGGTGTATATATAGGAAGGCGTACAGACAGACAGACAGACAGACAGACATACGAACGGAGGGACAGTTGGGCAGACAAGCACGCATGTCTCGCTTGCTCGAAGGCGTTTTGACAGTTTTTTAATAATTCGCCAGCCAGACGCGAAAAACTGAACGAACTGAAGTAGATCCAACCAGCCAACCAGCCAGCCAGCCAGCCTACTTTGGCCAACACTTTTTCTTTAATAAATATTTTATATCTCATTCTCATTTTGGCGTTTATTTACACAAAATTTTCTGCTGCAGATACATGCATGGCTAGGACAGATGCTCATTGCATGCTGCACGACATATTTCGCAGTGCTCGCGCGATAATGAAAATTTTCTGACACTTTATGCGACTGCAAGGTAGGCTGAACTGAACTGAGCTGAGCTGACTGTCTGGGCTGGTCTGTTCGGATAATTTTCGAACTTATTCCGGCTGCATTTCATTGATAGCGAAATTATTTGCGCTTAAATTGATTCATAGTTTATGCACTAAATATGACATGACCTCAGGTGCATTACGGGCAGTGCACAGATCGCTGTAATGACACGTAATTACAATCAGATTAACCTGGCGGCAGGCAGAAAAAAAAAGACGAAACAAAAAAAAAATCTCAATGAAATTCCACAGCAAACGGCAATCGGCAGCCGGCAGCATGGTGGAACACAGCAGGAATAAAGACTCGATTGCCAAAAAAAAAAATGCCAGGCACAAAAATTCAACTTAAATTCAATGCGATTTACCAATAGAAAAACCAACAAAGCCGTAAAGTCGAGCACTGTACAGCACTAAAGGCAGGCATCCAATTGAGTACAGACACATGGACGGACCGACGGACAGACAGACGGACAGGTGGACAGCGCGACTACGCCTTTGCGATTGTTGGCATCTGACGCTGGTTTTTTCGGCGCTGGGCGGAGGCGGCAATCGGCAATTGGCATTCGAATTGCTTGGCTTGAGTTAGTTTGGAAGTTCTCATTCGCAACCGATTGGCAATTTGGCTGCCAATGCTGTTCACAAATTTGTAATAGCGTGTTTATGTTGCTCGGTGGCTTACTCGGCAAGGGCAAAGGAGCCTCCTAAAAATCTGTATATGTGTATATATGTGCAATATCAATTCAATTTGTGCCACACACGTTGGATAGTACTATAACTAGGCGAGATAAATAGAAATGCCATGGTTTGAGATACGTGTGTGTGTTTGAATTTGTACTATTTTAGTTTTAGTTGCCGAAGGCACATTTTCTGAATTTTACCTGTTGCAGTATTGTGTGTATTATTTTGACGCTTTTGATTGTTGAGAGAACAATTTTGTTAAATGGAAAGAAACGAACTGAGTGACGTTCAGACGGACATGACTATACCGTGCTATATTAGCTTCAATTTAGTGTTCTTCAATTGCATTAATACGGCGTACTAACAAAAGCCGACTAAGACAATTGTTCTAAGACATACATTTTTTACTTCAGGACTATCGATTGGCATGGAGACGAGAAAACGTAAAACTACTGATTCAATGAAAGCCAAACTGCATATGAAACAAATGCACCATCTCTTATAACTGTTTCCAAGGGGTTTCGAAGATTCTAGATTGAATATTTTTCGGTAGAGGACGAGCCTCCAAAACATCGCTCAAAATCTTTGACCGATGAGAGAAATGTGGCGCCGGTAAAAGAGGCACAAGTTCGATATGCCAAATTCTTCCTAAGAAAATTCAAGAAGTATGGAGGTGTAGCAACTTTTATGAAATCATAAACTCTGATGAAGCTTGGTTTTATAAGTAAGACCCCAAAACCCAACTGCTATCCATGGTGTGGAACAGAAAATGCGAGGAATGTGTAGAACAGAAATCCACCAATTAAAGCTAGACAATAAAGTTACTTCTATTTACTTCACTAGAAAAAACATTGTAGTGGTCTCAATTTTGGTGTTGCAATTTGAAAATTTGCGTGTATTTGCAAAGTTTGTAGATTTCGTTTCCGCATAAATTGATCGGCACCGATTTCGTTCGGTTTTCGTCCCTTTTTCACTTTCAGAACGATTCTGCTATTTGGGATTATGAATTTGGGATTATGAATTTATTGGGATTATGAATTTGATGTTCTCAATGTCGATGGAAATCAAAACGCAAATTCCTTCTGAAGGTAAAAACGGACCATTTTAACAAAACAAATTGTGTTGAATTTAGAATAGGACTGTTGGTGAAAAAAATAAACTCATAAGCATTACGTGGTTCGAAACAGTATCAGCAAACTGAGTGAGTTTTTATAAGAAGAAGCAACCAAAAATTGGAACGCAAACGGTATGACAACGTCTTCAGGAGTCCAAGTTATCCCAGAAGGCTCTCTTGACAGTAAAAGTGCTGCAAAAAGCACTACACTTGGATTAGAAAGAATTGGAGGAAAGTGATCTTTTAGGTTGAGTCCAAAATTGACCGCTTGGGGCAGAAGAGCGAGTGTGTGACACAATGACGAATGCAATGAAAATCTTTCAGTATGACTGCGCACTGTTTCTTATAATGGGTAACCAAGTAAGAATGATAGAAATAAAAGTATTTTACACTGCAACGGTATAGACCATTGCGCAATCACACTCGCTAGGCAAATGCCTCAAATTAAATTTATTCTTCTTTTCATTTGGTTCTTTAATAAATGTTGCAAACGAACCAAATAAGTTCAAACATGTTGTAAGTTATGGTAATTTGGTTCGATACGACAAACAGTCAAAACAAATGAAAAGACATTGCGAATGAACGAAGCAAAGAGAGCATTCGTTCGATTCGGTTTGTATTCGACACAATTGGATTCGTCCATCTATTTCGCACTTTATTTTTGAAACCATGGCGTATCACGCCTAGCTGCTGTATTTTCTGTTCCTTTCAGTTGCTTTATTTTCAGTTGGCAGAATAGAGTTAAAATATACTCTATATCTGTGCACAAACTTGGGCAGCTGCGTCATTCATACAAGTTAGAGCACGAATCATCGAATTCTACATACTTACACAGTTTTGGTAGAAGCCAAAATGGGAGAGAGACAGTCGAAAGAATATACTGAAGCATATCGCGCTTATTTACTTCCATTTGTTCTCGTTATAATTCTAAATCTTCATAACCATACGGTTTATGATATATGCTCACTGTGCTTGCTTTGATTTGTTGGGTCAAACGAAAACTACGCCGTGCTAGTCTGTAAATACCTTGTTTGCTTTTTCGACTTATTCATTTGCAGTGCTTTACAACGAAAAACTATTGAACCTATTTGGTCACCCATTAGTAAAAAAATATGTGTTGAATGTGTATATTTGAACAATCGACTGTCTTGGAGATATCGAGAAACTCTGGCATTTATTATAGAGAAATGAATCAATTTATTGACTTCGTACACATGAGGAATCAAATCCGAAACAATTGTCTCCGTAGCTTAACATGTTTTGTGATTCAAAAGTTGTTTTTATGGTTCTATCTTCAAATTGAAACATATCTCTTCATGAAACTCTTGAAACGTTGAACGAAATCTTTCCTTCTCGTTCGTATTTATAGCTTCTTCTGTATATACATTCTATCTTGTTTACACTCAATGCTATTATAAGTTTACATTTAAAAATCCGTAACTAATTTTAAAATGCTACTATTATTCTACCTCTCATTCATACATGGCATGACTTAATGTAACGAGTAACCAAAAACGGAAATAGAACAAACCTCAACAGGAAACCAACATATTTGCACATTTTTCTAGGCGGTACTGACTGACAGAAATTCTGCCATACGAAGAGAGCGGCAAAGACGTTAAAATCACAGCCGAAGGCACCTACAAAGCGTTAGGATCAAAGCCAAGAATCCTTGCCACAGTGACATGCAGCTGAAATTATGCAATTTCAGCTATTTACGATGGCTGACTGGGCCCGCACGGAAGATGTCTATAATATTGGTATTGTTGAGGCAGGCCAGGCGCGGTCTAGGACGACAACCGACGCCGTGGAGGTCGACAATACATTTTTCACAATTTGTGTCTTCCTTTAGCTTAGGTTTTGTTGTGTGTTTTATATTTTATAAGTTTTTTTTTGTTTTCCTTTCTAGTACAAATATTTTTCTTTCTATTTTCTTTTTTATGCATGCGCACACCACAAATGATGCTGCTTCCGTTTTCATAATAAATTTGCTAACCACGTTCAAGCGAAACGAGAAGGCGAACTCTATGAAGAACTAATACTACGATTCGAGTATCTAGATACAATAGTAGTACGAGTATAGTACGAGTATGTCTGTGCAACTGTTAAACTGTCTGTGACTGCAATGCGGCAGTGTTTTGCTTTATTTTGGTTTTATTTGTTTTGTTGATGTTCGTTTATTTTTTTGTTTTGTTTTGGATTTGAATTAAAGTTGTAGGACTTAAAATGAAGAGTTTCCTTAAATCGTAATAGTTATTGGACAGCAGTTTGATAAGTGATGAATATTTGCAAGAGGTTTAGAAAATCAATTGGTCTTACAAAAGTCTTATCTCCGGTCATATTGTCCATTTGTTCCTGGGGATGCCCATGATAATTATTAGGTCTCTTGCGAGTTTATACGGGGTGATAAATGTTGCATTTATTGAGTTTACTTTGAGCCATAAAAGTTTACTTTTAATTGGACAAACTCTTCACAGAACGCCGAGATGGATTTGATGATGATGCTCGCCCTGGCCGCACCAGCACGTCAACAACCGTTGAAAACGTTGAAACAGTGAATAGATAGTTAATCGTCGAGTCACAATTCGAGATGTTTCTGAGAATGTTGGCATATCGGTTGGCTCATGCCATGCAATTTTTTCGGATATTTTTGGGCATGCAACGTGTGGCAACGAAATTTTTTCCGAAATAGGAAAATTTTGACCTTGCTTGTACGTTATTCTTTTGACCAAAAGCAACACCGTCATCTAAGTATCCTTATGGAAACTCAACTAATTAATATCAATCACATTGCTCAATAATGAATAAAGAAAAATGTGTTCTTGGCCTTGTAAAGCGTTGTTCTAAGGAATTTAATGACCCTTATACAACTAAACTCCTCTATACTTCTCTTGTTCGTCCGATTTTAGAATTTTTTCTTAATATGCTATTCACGAGGATTGTATTAAGTCAGTTCAAAAACAATTTCCTCACTTTGCTCTTAGTAGTCTCAATTGGGATTCCGAAATAAAACTTCCTAAACTATCATGACATGTTAAAATAATTGATCCTCGAACCCTTTTATTGCTACGCTCTATGCTCTATCTGTTGCTTTTCTTCATAAAATTTATATTGCTGAAATTGATTCTCTCGCTACTTGCTTCAATTCATGCCATAAAATTCATTTTTTTATGACTGGTATGCTGAATTCAAACCTGTTCGTCATTCGTTCAAAGAAGTTCGTCCAAAAACGGTGGTTGTGTCAGCAGCAAACGGTGTTGTGCGTGAAGTGATATTGGAAGATCGTAAAAATGAGACATCCTTCTGCATTAGTGCAAACAGCATACATTCGATACTACAAGAACATTTGATCGTCAAGAAGATTTGTTGGATGCATTGGATACCGCATAATTTGATCATCGCTCAAAGACAATCGTACAAAGAAATATAGCAGAAATACAGCCGCGTTGGTTTAAAACATGTATATGACATCGTAACAAGGTGACGAATCATGGATCTATGGCACGAAATGAAACAGTAAACATAGACTTTAAGGCATTAAAAAAGTTATTCGTGGGTATTTCGAAGCAAAAAGTCGCCTATTTTATTTTATTTTTTTTTTTTTTAGAAAAACCGGTTATGTCGAAACTGATTTATTAGAGCAGCGTAGAATGGTCAATTCTGAATTGTACACATCCATTTTTTGTCTATAGTTTACGAAAAGTTGAGGTAAACCAATCAACGAAGACAGACCAGCCTTCATTACAGCAATGCGTGCTCTCACATATCAGTTTACGCAAGCGAGTTATTGAGCATTCAAATCACCGAATTGATGGGTCATCCATCATACCAATTGTGTGCGTAAAAAGCTGACGAAAAAATGTGAGTGTGATTTCTTGTATGTTATCATGTACGTGTGTTTTTCATCATTGTGTTAGTATGATTTTTAAATCGCTTTTCACGCGTTGTATGTAACTGATTCCAAGTTTTTCACACTGTGAGCAACAAAAATTGTTTCGAACAGTATATCATTAACCAAAATTGTTCTAGTACTATGGATGTATACTATAATAAATACTCGTACTGTTTAACATTACACAAGATAAAGCAATAAAGATAAAATCTTGTAAGATAATACAAAACAATTTTGTTTTTTTTTTTTTTTTTAAGTAAGGATATATGTAGATACATATCATATATAACTATCGCCCCCTAACTCAGTACCGCAGCCACGTGCAAAACCGGCGGTTAAAACATCAACTGCGAACGATCAAGCTAAATTACTGCATTATTCATGAAATCATTGAACAACATTTGCTAACTGAACAGCAACAACAACACCAGCAGCAGCAACAACAACAACAATTGTTCAACTAGCACGCGGCGCAATTGGCTACTGCGGCTTTTGTTGCTTGCAAGCAACTTTGCGTTGCTGCGTTATAAATTTAATGAAATGGTATCAGACAAGACAATCACATCCTTCACAATCCACCTCCGTTGCACTTCCTGTCGTTATAAGAGAATATGTATTTCTTGTTGTTGCTGTTGTTGTTGTTACTGGCAATCTTTCATTCATGAAATTTGTTGTTGTCATTGTTCTTGTTGCTGTTTACTCAAATACGCGCGATCAGTTGCAAATCAAATGCCAGCAGGCAACAATCCAAAGCGAAATGTTTCTGCTGCCTGTATTTATTTGTGCTGCATAAATTGTACAAATGGCAACAAGCAGCAACAGCGGCAGCAGCAGCAGTCAAAGTAGCAACAGTCAGTCCGTCAGTCAGTCAGCATACAAAAGTCAGCAATTGCTAACTCGCCAACAGCATAATTTTTGCTCCACTTTAACTGTTGCAAGCAAACAAATCTTTTGCTGCTGCTGCTGCTGCCGCATTTGTTGTTGCTGCAAGCGACGATTGAGCAGCAACTGCAGCTGTCTGTCTGGTGCTTGAATCTCAGTCTAAGTTTGTCTGTCTGTCTGTCTGAATGTCCGTCCGTCTGTCTATCTTTCTGCTAGCCTGTCGCTCTTTTCACTTGACGTCGTTGTAGTCGTCAGCACTTTGTTGCTTGATATCTACGCACAATTTTGCTGCAACATCAACTCCCCTCTCATTTATTGCAAGCAGCTTCCGTTTATAATACAAGATATGATTTCAAAGTTTAAGAATTTTTTGAAAATAAGATAATACATTAGAAGATGTATACATTAAAATTGAAATATTACGGGTCGCAGGTAGAATATTATGGGTTAAGTATTAAGTAATGCAGTTAGCGTGGCACCGCTCACTTGTTCCAAACGTCAGGTGGCCCTAAACCTTGATCTATATTATAGCAACATGCTCTATGAATTTCATAACGATCGGCCAAATAGTTGCTGAGATATAACGATTTGGTTTTTTCTTATATGGAGGAGGGTTGGGGGTGGTGCGTCTTACCGTTCACTTTTTAAGCGAGTTTTTATTTTTTTGTCATTAGCGGTGAAGTAAGCCTTCAATTGGTTATAGTAACGTTTTATTGGAGATATGGCGTGACAAAAAAAACCAACTTGGACGTGTAACAGAACACATCTTGGACGGACGGACATAACTGGTTCGACACGTCTTGTTGTGCTGCTCACGAATGTAGGTACATACTTTGTGTGATCTACGATGCTTTCATTAAAAATCAAGAAGAAAGAATGCGATATCGACACTGGATTAACCCCAACAGTTTGGAAGAAAGAAATGATGGAAGATTTATCAAAGACTGAAACTGCGAATGAAAATTTGAAAAAAAAAATTTTTTTTGAAGTACAACTTCTTTAGGCGCAATATGACGAGTAACTCAGATCTTTTGCTAACGGAAGTAAAATTTTCGGACGGAAATAAAAAATTGGTCATGCGTTTGTAAATTAACTAAAGCATGACCATGCATTCATATGCTCGACTAAATCATAATTTCGTTTTATTGCATTGGGTGAACATGCAACACATCACATTGTGCAAATATTTATATGACAAAAAAAAAAAAAGTAAAAGTAATTTTTGTATATAATATATGCAGAATATCTTGGGTTTGGTTAAACGTCTAAATGTATGTAACATAGCGAAGAAAACGTAAAAGGTCTCTTAGATCATAGTTATATCCATACATACTTTCATAAGTCTGACTAAGAGAAAAGTTCTAAATATATTTTAAACAAATATTTTTTCATACAAAAACAGAAAAATGCGTTACTATGGTGACGACCCACAAAAGTAAGCAGCACACCTTCCTTGATATTTATGTGAAGTGTTCGTCCACGATATCAAATTTGAAGTAGATATTACTTGAGTTATTTGCGAGATACCAGTAGCAATGCAGGAAAGAGTAATTGAAAATTGCGCCTGCCGAAGCAAAGTAAGGGCCAGAGTTAGTTCCTTCGCTTCATAATAAAGATTCCGACATAAAATTCTATTTTAAACGGATGTCGCAAAGCTCTAAATGAATTATCCGTTATTACTACTCATTTTAAGTGAACTCAAACCGCAAAATCCTTACGGAAAAAATTATGCATATTAACGAATTCTGTTTCGCAAAATCTCATCGAAAGCGAAATCCGGAATGCACCAGATATTTTCAAAGTGCTTCCAAAATGTAGACTTCTTTGTTCTGTGCAGCTGAAGATTGGATAAAAATCTTTCGCAGCACATCAAAACTCAACTGTTGATGATAGAAGTCAACATTACAAAATAGCTTTTCAGCAATAATATTCTAAAATAAAAAAAAGAAGAATGTGTTTCTTTGTTTTGTTTAACTCGGTTATTATTCTTAAATGTCTTGAATGCTTGCAGTCTAAAATAATATAAAATTAATTTAAAGCCACATCGAACTTGTTCGGTTTGTCTATCATTAGGTTTTTGTTTCGTATTAACTGCAGAAACGCATTAGTACTTCTAATGACACCAGTAGTTTGCCTTGCGCACTTGTTGCTCCTAGTTCGGTGTGCAATCATTCACGATTGCCCAAACTCTTGCGTATCTCCTCCTTGATCAACTTAGAGACAGTCTTGCAGGTAACATCGAACAAATCCTTGATGTCCAAGTAATTGGCGACACGTTTCAACTCGAAGAGTGTCCACTGATC
This sequence comes from Leucophenga montana, assembly GCA_035044765.1. Taxonomy (NCBI): domain Eukaryota; kingdom Metazoa; phylum Arthropoda; class Insecta; order Diptera; family Drosophilidae; genus Leucophenga; species Leucophenga montana. The sequence continues at coordinate 1,916,959 of JAWNNQ010001372.1, forward strand.
CACATTTAGGAAATCAGCATCCCACGAAGATATATCATCGCTGAGTTCCGCTTTGTACGAGTGCGAGTATTCATCATCTTCAGTTGGTTGAGGATCATTCTTGTGATAGTTGGCCCAGAGCAGCAGCTTACGCAAAATAGCTGAACTAACATTCGGCAGCGGTACAACAGCAATTGCATCGCCACAGTTCTCCAGCATAGCCTTGATGGTACCAAAACATTTGGCAACCTGTACTTCAGTAACGAAAGTTTCGTGATCGGAAGTTTTGAGCTTAATGATCGACATATTGATGATGCGGTTTTTGATTGTAGTTTATAACGTTTGCAAATTTGAGTACGTTTTACTTTTTTTTTGGTTTATAAAATCAAATTAGTGCTTGATATTTTATTTGAAATTATTATTAGAGTTTATAGAAGAACGATAAGGCAAGTACAGCGCATGTGTTACTACTTTGAACTCTTGTTTGAGTATGTGAAATCTAAGCGAAATGCAGACAATTTATAGTCATGCAAATCTATGCTAAGGGTTAATTACAAAAAACGGATGGACGGACGGACAAGTTACTACAGATAAATTGTCATAAAATATATTACAGGTAGCAGCAGCAGCTGCGGCGGACGGAAGGACGGACAAACAGCAGTTTTGCTTAAAATTTTATGTATTTATGACTTCATTAGAAGCAACTTGTTAGCAGAAGCTAACATCCCACATAGCATCTGTAGACGAAATGTGTTAAGCAGCAAAATAGAAAAAAAAAAACTATAAGGAATAAATATAATTGTATAATCTAATACCCTAACGTGGGTAGAAAGTGTGTTAGGGTATGTGGCTCATGTCCTTTGATAAATCTTTGATGATTATAAAAGTTGGCCCAGTGCAGCAGTTTTTTTTTGTAATAGATGGATCACTTATATATCCATTTATATATATAGAGGAATCGTTCGTCCATTAGAAGCAACTATATCAAAATTAAAGTTGACATTGGGTTTAATAAAAGGGAACTGACGACTTCTTACAATAACAAGTGAGAAGATACTAGTGTTGGCTCACAATCGATAGATTTGGGTTTCCAAAACCATCAACAGTTTTTTTTTTTTTGGTGATTCGCACATCACTAACTTGGAACTTTCTAAACGACTTGAAAGTTTGTTTTGTACAAGCATTTATTTTATTTACATGGTAGTACCTACATATATTAGATTGTTAGTCAGCTTGTTTTGTTCAAATCTTGAAATTCAATTTGGACCCACTTCTACTGAATGCATTGTACTTGAGCCAAAATTGAACTGGGACACCAAATTTGACAATTCTAGCCAAACTACAAAAAAAAGAGAGATTAAGTGTTAAATATTAATGGGATCTTGACATTCGTGCGGATGGACGGACAGACATTTCTATATTTGCTGATAAAGAATATATATGTCTTAGCGGGTTCTGCCACGCCTTATTCTGGCTATTACATACATTTTTGCAAAGCTAGTTTACCCTTTTACCATATGGGTAAAAGGTGTATAAATATTTACTAAGCTATTCTTACATATAAAACCAAAAACTATCGATAGTCTGTTAGTTTCGACTAGTATTGTTCGAAAAACTATCGAATGTGTTATCCCGACGAAGTTGGCCAATTCTGACCCCGGAATCGGATTCTACGCAGCAAATTACTTCGGAGATTACCCTTTGCTTTGCAACAACTGACACGACCCGGTATTTGTAGACCTGTGTAATTGATGCCGCCAAATTTTAATTCAAAAGAAGACTTTTTGGTGTGATTTATGGGCTGTTGGAATAATTGGTATATTTCTTTAAAAAAGCAGCCGGACAGATCATAATCGTCAATAGCCAGCACAACCGCACCATGATAGCGGACTTTTGATGCCCTGAAATTGAAACCCTTGATTTCGGCGACATTTGGTTACAGCAAGAGTGTGCTACGGCACACACAATGCGCGAAACTCAAATTCAAATTCTTCAAATTCAAACCACTAAAACTAATAAAGCTGTACCAGGAACAAACAACGATTCCAATATATACAAATTATTAAATTATAAAATTACTTAAATTTAACATATATATATATACAAAAAGATAAAACAAAAATAAATTACGAAATAAAAGCGGTGGTGCCGCTCAATTAACAATGAATTCGTAAAAACTACCTGTGAATTATAAGTGCACAGTTGGAACGCAATGATTCAATTTTGAAGAGTGTAGCGGTGTTCAATAACAGATGAAAACACAAACACAGCATATTATAATCAACTTTTCTCGTCGAGCTATTGTGTAACCTCTATAAAGACTTCGATATTTTCTTGAATAAAGCGAAATATGTGTGTTCCACTTTTAACCAAGCGAACACTTCCTTCATGAGCTGGAATTGAGGTTTATAGCTTACTAGCTGGTACCAGGCGCGTTCCCCTTGCCTCTTCTTTCCCCTGCCACTCCATCCTCCTGTCACACCTTCCCCATGCCCCTTCCTCCTACCCCTCTTCTCCAGTCCTTTCCACCCGTTCTACAACCTCCCCTTAAGCTGCCCCCATTCCTCTGCCCCCCTACCCCTACCTCTCCTTACTTTACCACCCCTTTTCACTGCCCCCTTCGAACTTCGAACCTATTCACATGTATACAACATTTCGTCCCTCTATCTTAAATGGTACCCAGCGCGTTGCTCCCACTCCCCTTGCCATTAACTCTCCTTCCCTATGATCCCTTACCCTACCTCCCATTCCCCTACCCCTCTTAAAATTTACATGAAAGTCCCAAAATAATGGGGGTTGCCCCTAAAATAGAAATCACACTTATTTTTTGGTACCATCAAGGCTACCATATCTATTTTAAAGTTGATATTGACTGCAATAAAAAGTTGTTATACAAAATTCAAAAAGTGGCTGGCCAGAGCGTTTGTATGGCGTCTATTCCTAAAAGTAGGAGTGTCATATATGGATACTCTATTTGTTTAGAATCAAAATAAGACTCAACAGTCTGATACATTGATGTATATGTGAAGCGTCCGTCCATTAGAAGCGATCATAACTAATTTTAAATTGATATTGATTGCAATAAATAAGTTTTTTATACAAAAATTTTGAAGTGGGCGATGGTTTTGTGCGGGGTCTACCCTTAAAAGTGTGCATGGCATGTCAATATGTCTAGTCTAGGTGCCAATAAGGTGGATTTATAATATATGTGACGTATTCCGTTGCGGTGACTTTCTTACATGTTCTGAGCGCGAGAGATGCAGATGGTTGATTTATAGATAAATCCACCTTGGTTAGATTTGGTTTTAATTAGAATTTATATTTATTATATGTATTTAACTTTAATAATAATGCTATAATAATATTTTGTAGTAATTTTTATGTCCCAAAAAAAGACTTGTAATTCGCTCTCAGTTTATGCGTCGGCCATAAAAACTCAAGACTTGGAGGTGAATGTTAAATTTTATTTTATTTTTATTCGTTTTATTTTATGGTTAAATTGGTTTATTTTTTTTTAAAAGCTTGTACTTTTTGATACTTTGGGCGTCCGACACTATTATTGTAGTTGAGGTCTTTGTTAGTATTGCCGATAGACGCTGCAGCCACTTCATATACAACAGCAGGTTAGAAAAGTTTCAAATTGTATTAAATTTGTTCTCTTTTTTTATTGTATTTGAGAATGAAATGCAAATTCTTCGAGCCGTGTGTGTGTTCAAGAGTTCCGCAAAATGTCATTTCCGTTTGAATGAGAACTGAACATCGCCCCTTGGTCTCAAATTTTCCAAAATTTCGTATCGTTTTGTGTTCCTAAAAACGCATTTATGCAATTTTTGAATCAAACCTTGTACTAGGTGGTTCTTCACTTTGTTGCTGCATTCAAGAATTTTTAGTTCAGTTATTTTAACGAATTTATTTGTATCGCTTTCATGGTCAGCGAAATAATTTAATGTAATTTAAATGACGTCCTCGCACAGCGATGCAATGCGAGAGTGTGTCTGTGTGTGTGTGTGTGTGTGTGTGTGTGTGTGTGTGTGTGTGTGTGTGTGTGTGTGTGTGTGTGTGTGTGTGTGTGTGTGTGTGTGTGTGTGTGTGTGTGTGTGTGTGAGAAAGAGTGAGATCGGGAGACACTGAGGAACACACACCCAACGCAGCAAACCGCACCTGTCTGCAACATGCAGCAGATGAAGTCAATTCGTGTGGAGTAAAGTGAAATGATTGGGTATATGCAAGTATGTGCCACAAGGGATGCTTGCGGATTGGGGGCACAAATAAGAGGCAGCTCAACGGTGGGAGTATTTCGAGGTTGCATTTTTGTGTGTGTTTCGGCATCTTTTGTGGAACGACGACGATGACGACGGGTACAACATGCAGCAGATACGTACGACAACAACTTGTGACGACAACAAACAAACTCGACGACAATGCTGCAACGACATCGGCATTTCTTCTTCCATCATCAGCATCAGCATCAGCATCTTCAGTCAACTTTCAGATGCAACAGCGGCTTTTGTCTTGACTTTTGGGTATTTCTACGCTTGGACACATTTTAATGATGATGATGACGACTGCTGCTGCTGTTGCTGTTGCTGTTGTTGCTACAAGGGGGAAATGCTAATTTGACTTTTGTTGGTATGCAGTTTTTACTGCTTGCAGCAACTGCTGCTGCTGCTGCTGCAGCCGCTCCTCGTTGATTCCTTCATTTGTCTTACCTTATATCTTTTATATACGACGATTGGTTTTTTTTGGTTTTAATCAGTCATTCGTTTGCCTAAATTGAGTTGAGTGGTCGTTATTTTGGCTTTTGATCCAAATTAAAGATTCAGATACAATGCGATTTCTTTGCCATCGTTGTCTGTCTGTGTGTGTGTGTTTTTTTTTTTAGTTCATACTTCTTGTATCTTTAAGTGAAATACCGCCGTTGCGGCTTTTACTGCTTCGGCATGTATCTTGTCGTAACTTCATGCGTGGGCTGTAGTAACACCTTGGATGGATCTCTTGTTGGCTTGTTTGCTTTGCATAAATAAGCTGCCAATAAATTATTATAAAATAAATTTCGCTTATTGGTATAAAGTAATATTTAAAATCGAAATAAGAAATCTGGTGTGAAGCTGTTAATTAGTTTCTGATTTACGCATTTGAATAATAGGTAAGAATATTATTTTGTAAAATTTTTTATTGCTTAAATTGAGCAAAAGTCTTTTTGTCATGGTTAATTTCTTAGCATATACGGGGAGACTAACGAAAGTTCGCTGAGTTGCTGATATTTGTTTTTAAAAAATCCAAAAATGTTAGACGCTTCACAATTGTTTTACAACAAATTTGTTTACTTCAGCTAAACTGAACAGTAAGGAGCTGAGATGACGTAAAATTACTGATGAAAGTTCTAAAGAAATACCACTTAAATTGCAGTGAGAAATTCTGTAAAATATTGTGCTGAACACGACGTGGGTTCCACTAATTTTTAATATAATACAAAAGCGCGCTCGAGTTCGTTTTACTCAATAGTTTCTTGGAAAAATCCAAGACGGATGAACTAGCGACTTTGATAAAATCGAAACTTGGTTTTACAAGTACGCAACTACGATCCGGAAACCAAAATTCAGTCCATTATATAGAGCAGAAGAGGCGTAAATCCAGCAATTAAAGGAAGACCATAAAAGTCAGACACAATGTTGATGATTGTTGTTTATTTCTCCAGAGCAAAAATTTTAGCTGCTTTTCTCCTGAATACAGAACAGACAATAACTGCAAAATGTTATACTGAAAACTGTTTATCAAAAGTGTTGCAAAATTTTTGGTAAACTGCAAAAACAGGAAATGCGTCGCTACTTTTTATTTTACATCAAGATAATACGCTGCGAACACTTCTGAAAAAATTAATTACTGCATTGTGGGCTTCGGCATTGAGTATATTCTCCCAACTTTCTCCCATATTCTCTGGAACTGGCGCATTGCAATTTCTAGTTATTGGTGTTGGAATTAGTTTTAAGGGATTCATAAAAGATGGCGTAACTAGCACAAAATCACATCGGGTAAACATGTGACTATATTCATGTGAAAGCCTACTTCATAAGCTTCAATTTCCAGTATGTGTCATTCCACTGAAGTGTAAACAACATATTTTTGTTTTTGCTTTGTGAACATGTCGACTTTTGTTCCAACAAAACGCAAATTGCGATTAGTTTTGCTTTCGTGCTTTCATTTGAAGAAAAAAGCAACTGAAGCCGAAGCCCATTGTACGCTTTGTGAGGCTTACCGCGACTATACTTCATCGATTTCAACTTGTGAGTACTGGTTTCGTCGGTTTAAAAGTAGTGATTTTTATACGGAGTACAAAGAACGTCCGGGCCAGCCCAAAAAGTTTGAAGATGAAGAATTGGAAGCATTACTCGACGAAGATCCGTGTCAAACCCTTCAAGAATTGTCAGAATCATTGGAAGTTGACTTGTCAACAGTTGGCAAACGCCTCAAATCCATGGGAATGATTCAAAACCAAGCAAATTGGTTGCCGTACGAATTAAAGCAAAGAGACGTCCAATGGAAATTTTTCACTTGCGCACACGACGGCCAAGCCGAATATTCATGGTGCCAAGCTCATGTTTTGTATTTGGTGGGATCAGAAGGGTTTTGTGTACTATGAGCTGCTGCAACCTAACCAAACCATCACTGGTGAACGTTACCAACAACAATTGATGAAATTGAGCCGAGCATTGAAGCAAAAACGGCCGGAATACTCGTCTGCCAAAAGACACGACAAGTTGGTTTTTCAACATGACAACGCTCGGCCACATGTTGCCAATATCCGTCAAGGAAACGTTGGAGGCGTTAAATTGGGATGTGTAGACATTGAGAAGTTACAAAAGCACGATTTTCAGAACTCATTTGGAAGCTGGATTTACAGTATAAAGAAATGTATTAAAATTAATTGTGTTTATATAGAGAAGAAGACTAGCATACCCGGCGTACTTTGCTACATCCACTCTTGATTTTATATTGTGGCACCACCAATTTTTCAAGTCTCAGTATCTACTTTTTACGGTGTCTTTACATATGCATCAAACCTAATCAATCTGTGTTAAAAATTGCTGAGATACAACGAATTTAGTTTTTCTCTTTAATGAGAGGGTGGCACCGTCCATTTTTCTAATGGATTTTATATCTACCAGTGCCACATATTTTCCTGTGTACCTTATTTGTCCCGGTGTTCTTTACATAAATACCAAATCTCATACACCAACGAATTTGAACCTAAAAACTAAAAATTTTATAGTCCGTTTTTGTAAACAACTCAACTCGACTTTTGTTAGACCCCTCGTACATAACATGTATCGTATATATATTTCTTAACACATTTTATGCTTTTTGTATGGTTTAAGGATTACAATAATTTAGTAATAACGAAAACAAGTTCAGAAGGGCTTGGTATCGTCAAGAAAAATTATGCAAATTATGAGGAGTTTATATAGAGTTTATGCAAGGCGAAGCAGTACGCAGCCAAAAAATTGGGAAGATTAGTGGATAATAACAAATGACGAAACGTGTTTTCAACTTGGAATTCGTTTTCTACTGGAAGATGGGAAAAATTATAGTAGCTAGAGATGGTTAACACTTTGAATAATATATATACACTGCAATAAATATTGGTTTGTCTTTAAACAAAAATCGGTGGAAGTTATCGATGGATGTCGACTTATGTTCCAATCTTAATACAAGATATCAAGTGTAATAGACAGAGAATAACCAAATCGAGCAACAACGAGTGTGGTGTGCCTAGTAAAAGACAAAGATAAACAGAGGAGAGAGAGAAAATATAAATAGAATCCACATATCTATGAAAGTGGATATTAGAGGGCCAGTTTAACTGAGCGGCCAGATGCCGTGAAGCAGGGGCGGATCCATAACGCTCTCTTGTTCCCCAGTTCCACCCCCTCCCTTGGAACCACCATTGCGTGAAGCAAGATAACTGGTCAGCTTATGTTAAATGTTAATGTTAGGCATTCACTATACTAGGACGCTTTTTTTATCTTTAGGGATCCTACATATATACTGGTCCTTGATTATCATATGAAGAATTATGTACATCAATGCGTTCTTGTGGAAATAAACCATTTCGAAAGTTGTGAAAAATTATCGCACGAAAACGTTTACGGTTTAATTCCGTTTTTTTCGCCTAGATAAAATTCAGTGTAAGTCCAAACATTCTGACTACGTTTAGGCAAAAACATTTCAAATTTTACGACGCTGCTGTACTTGTCGTAGTGAAACCAGGGCTTCAATGTCCTTAAATCTAAATAGCAAACTTCGTAGCTGTATATGTGTTAAAACCAGATATAAACATTGTAAGAGATTATGCTGAGCCAACTTTGTGCAAAATGTAACTTTTTAAGCTGAGAACAGAATATACAGGGTGTCTCAAAAGAAAGTTCATATTTGATTTGCTGATTGCGTGAACGTAACTATTCCGAGTGGCGCGGGGGTTATGTCAATCGGTAGCCTAGCTTTTGGGAATTTAGTCGCTGTGGAGCGTTTATCGATAGCGTGCGTTGTGCGTACGTGAGTTTTACAAAAGCGGTAATTCAGCGACTGTAGCGTGTAGAAAATTCTGCAGTATTCGGCATGTTCGTCATTTAAATGATGCGCCCAGCCCTCGACTCATTGACAAATGGGCAATTGACAATGAGAAGTTTGATGAGACCTGTTTAACAGTTCAACGCTGGAAAAATCAAAATCCGGGCGTCCAAGGTCTTCGAGAACGTAGACAGTGTTACTCAGTCTGTTCGTGACAACAGTCTGTTCATTGTTCCGCATTTTACACAAAGATTTAAAGCTGCACCCCTACAAAATTCAGTTGGTGTAAGAATTAAAGCATCAGGATCAAATTTTTCCTGACAAATTGAACTCCAGGAGAGGTGATATAAATTGGCCTCCACGAAGTCCCGATTTAACCCCTATGGACTTTTTCCTGTGGGGTTACGTCAAATCTAAAGTTTACGGCAACAAACCGACTTCCCTGGCACAATTAAAAGGAAATATCCGTCACGAAAAAGCAGCCATCACGGAGAATATCTGCCAAGCCGTCATAGAAAATTTTAGTGCTCGATTAAATGAATGCCGTGAAGGCAACGGTTTACATTTGGACAATATCAGTTTTAAGTAATAAATTCCCAAAGTATGTATTTTAATTAATGTAATAAACATTTTTTTCAATAAACTGCTTACTTTTTTTTATCGATTTTTTAAATGTGAAGTTTGTTTTGAGACACCCTGTACTTATTGTACAATATACTACATACTTACTTGTCGGACGAGCATGTCGCGCTCGATGTGATGTTGCTTTTGTCATACCGTCAACTCTGTAGTAGAATACATTACGCATAAGACCTTATCATGTCTGTCTTATGCCGGATAAGATTATTAGTGCGGCTGAAAGAGATTCATATGTATTTTAGCCATCGATTTATGAAACGAATGAATTTGTGCAAGACTTTAATACATAGATGAATAGTATATACAGATGAAATAGATTTCGTTTTTGTTGGATTTTAGTTTCGGTATATAGTTACCGGCAATGTTAAAATCCTTGAAAAAAGTGAATAATAAGTATGGCCAACGTTTGCAAGGACATAAATCACACGTTCTTCTCCAGTAGATACACCAGCATCATATATGTAGGTCGTGCTGCAATTATTATTAGAACAATCAATTGGTATCTTCTTTAACTTCTTAACTAGCATTGGGTAACTTAAGGACATCGTGTGAAGCTTTTTGACAATGGCTCTGGCAACTAAAATGGCTTTTGAAAAACTGCGCAACTATTGATACTACGCATATTATCGGTATATGGTATATGCTTTTTTTTCTTTTCCTTTCATCATTGATCCGAAACTATGTCTGTATAAATATTTTGGTTTTGGTACAGTTCCGGTTTTAAATAAATTTGTTCTCAATTTGAATCGGTTAATTTCGGTTAACGATTCCGGTTTCATTCCCTGATTTTTAACCTTAATTAGTGTAAGTGATTTTTCAGGAACCCATACATACAATATTTTGAAGAATAAGAATCACACAGTTTGTAATACATTAAAGGATGCACTGGAGAACCCATAAACTATACATATAGTATGTCCGTCTGTATATGTGTAGATGTAAACTAGTGTCTCAGTTTTTGAGATATTAATTTGAAATTTTGTATGGAGACTTCTAGTAATCCTAGACTGATAATAGAAAAGAAAAAATATATGCTACTTTTTTTGATTTTGTATGGTAAATTAGTTTACATTTCTTGAATTATCGTCTTCAAACTCGTACACCGTAGAGTACCGTAGAGTACTCACTGTAAGGGGCGGTGTGTACAACAGCTTACTGTAGGCGATTTATAAATGTGTGTAAAAAAAGATCAATAACAATTCCCGCAGGTAATTAAACTATGAACAAATCGAAATCAAAAGAAACCCGCATTAAACTTAAATCTTATCAAATGTGATGCATTATCAATAAAAAATCTCAAGCAATTTATAGCTTCCCACACAATTAAATACATTAAAATAAAATCATTTTAAACACAAAAGAAAAAATAGCTCGTGATATACAAAAAAAGGGTGTAAGAAAAAGCACCGAAAAAAATATAAAATAAATCACTTGATTGTCACAAATTATGCACAATCAATTTCGATTTGATATCAATTAAACTCTTTTGAGCACAATTGATTTCAATTTGCAATTAATACTCACAACAACAAATTCCACCCGCATGTGGCACAGTGAGGCGGAGCAATGAAATTGAAATCGTAAATCGAAAATGAAATGGAAATCGAAATCAAAATCAAAATCAGCATTCAATTCATCAGATACAAATACATATATATATATATATATATATATATATATATATATATATATATACAATAAAAAAAACCAACTTTGTAGAGTCATGCAGCCAGACAATCAATAGGAAGCATGGTAATAGCAACAACAAAGCGCCACAGCAGCAAACAGATACTCGTAAACGATAGTCGACCAACAGAAGACAGCAGACAGCGCGTGTAACGAATCGCGTATCTAAATGTCGACAAAAGTATCGCTCAGATACAATATTGTTTGCTGTTGCGGGTTTAATTGATGTCGTTATTGAAGCGGTTGCTCTTTCTCTTTCTCGTGTTGTTGTTGTTGTTGTTATTGTTGCCCTACACTCAAAGCGCTTGTTGTTGCTGATGATGATGTTGTGCGATTGCAACAACAACAATTGTTGCAATCGCACAGTTAGACTTGTCATCGCATGTCCGTCCGTCCGTCCGTCTGTGGCAATTCTAATAAAGCGTTTGTGGCTCTCTATTAAATCCATTCACGCCATTATTGTGTGCAGCATGAGGGGCACGAAGGGCATAGTAGATAGCGCGGGTTGTTGTATGATGCTGGTGGCGCTACAATTTATTTGCTTTGTTGCTGCCACAAGGGAAAGCGCAAACCATCATCAGCATCAACATCAGCATCAGCATCATTGGCTCATATTTCAGCAACAATTGCTGCTGCTGTTGCTGCTGCGTCGGTGTGAATTATTCTTTTGCTCTGCTTTCAGTACTTTCAATTGACTCTTTCGACAATTGTGTCAATTTGTCAGGAATTTTCAGATTTTTATGGGAAATCGATTCCCATGACGTCGATGTCTGTGTCTGCCCATGCGGGTGTAGCCGGCAACATGTTTGCCACCTACTGCTGTTCATGTATTGATGCTACAATTAAGCGATTTATCATTGTAAATCTCTTCTCGTTTTATGTTTTGTGTTGTTGTTGGTTTTTTGTTTTTTTTTTTTTGTTTTCAACTGCAACTTAAAAATACAACTCCTTCTGTTGCTATAGTCAACTTAATTTTCACAGCAACATTTGCTGTTGCTGTTGCAATCAAGCAATAACAAGCTTCGCACGGCATGAGTGAGTCGAGTTCATATGCTATAGTATATATTTCGATATCTATGCGCTTGATTGCATCTGATACAGCAATGAAATTACTTGCAACAACACCAACAACAACAGCTACAACTGAAGTAATGGCAATCGAAGCAGCAGCCACAGCATCAGCAACATGGGAATCATCTTACAACCGCTGCAAGAGTGTAACTACAAATACAGCTATAAGTTAAATTGAATTTTAGCTTTTTTTTCCAACGTTATTCTTTCAAGTTTATCATGCAACATGAGCAACTTCATCTGCTGCACAGCGCGCAATGCGCAATCAGCAACACCTACAAACAGCTAAATGATATAGCAGCAGCAGTTGCTGTGTCTACGATTGCAGTTGCTGTTGCTGTTGCAGTTGCTGTTGTTGCAACCACCTTCACTTCCACCTGCAACATTTGCCGTTAAAGCATGCATTTAAGTAATTTTACACTTTGTTTGTGTCTGCTGCCTGATCATGGTGCACTGTGCGATAATCGATAGCGATTGGCAGCTAACGATTGCCAAGTTGCAGACAATTTATTCATGTTGCAGAATGTCCTTTTCAGAAAAAGCATTTTGGTTGTAATATTCGATTTACTCGCTTACTTTTCAATCTAATGAGTTTTAAATGTTGCATATAAGGATAGAATCTAATAGATTTCCGAGCTATATCTTTTACAATTTTCAAGCACTTATTCTATATGAATAAGATCATCAGAATATACAAAATCCTGTAGAGAATCGTTGATCCAACTGTATCCAAACCGTGACCGTGTGGTCGACACTAGAAAGGGCTTCTACTCTTAAGCAAATGCATAAGGTGCAAATGAGTCCTGAAGTGTGTATCAGTATAGTTTTACGTACCATACCGACGGATGCACTAAACGTACTGCTCCATTTTATTCCACTTGATCTCATTGCGATAGAGAGAGAGAGATCAATAGTTACAGCCCTTAGACTGAGCCATAGTAGCTCCTTCGGACACTCGAGGATACGACAAATACAAGATAATATATACAAGATTATATACGGATTACTGCATACCAAACATTAACTTCGTTAAAAAGTATGACGTCATAATACCCACCAGACTACAATGGGACAACTAATCTTCCTCACTATAGCAAAAACGCTATTAACATCTTTACAGACGGTTCTAAGCTGGATGGTCGGGTAGGAGGAGGTGTTTTTTTTACCGGATATGGGGATTTGAGAATCCTTTCGACTGCCCGCTCATTGTAGCGGAGATACTAGCTATTCAGGAAGCAACGCATTTCCTAAGGTCATACTCACATACACAAGAGCATGTGCTTATCTTCTCGAAGATTCAGGCTGCCCTGAAAGCGCTGAACTCTTTCAGCTCCAACACTATAACCACAACGGAGTGGTGTGAAGCGGATAAACTAGCCAGAGAGGGTACCACTGCTGATATCCTTCCATGGAAGGCCACAGTATGGATACCCATGGCTACATGTAAATTAAATTATTGGTATAGCAACCAATAGATGGTGCAACCTTGGCACGTGCATAACCTCTAGACTCACCTGGCCAAAATATAATCTTAAAAGAACAATAACATTGTTTCAGCACAAGAGAGATCAGATAGCTGTTATTGTGGGAGCCCTCACAGGCTACTGCATAATAGGGAGACATGCCACAAGGCTAGGCTTAAACTCCTGGTACTTCTGCAGAAGCTGTGGAAATGCCGAGGAGGAGGAGACGGTCGAGCACATGCTATGTCACTTCTTGGCCCACATTAGGAACAGACTGACGTTATTAAGGCGCCCCTTCCTGGATAACTTAACTGAGATTTCGGAAAAAGAGATTAAACATATTTCGACATTCTTGACACTGACAAAGTGGTTCTCAGAGTAGCTGCGGTAGAAGTAGGAGAGATATATGGTATCACAAGCGGCCTATGCTGGCCTAAGTGACAATGTGAGGTTCAACCATGTTGGCCATCAGCCTAGCCTAACCTAGCTAAAAATAGCACACATATTTGTTTTTTTAAAATTCAACCCAAATTATATATCAATCTCATTTTTGCCTTCATTAGATTTAGTCACATTAAATGGTAACAATATCATACTCATAAATTTTTGTAGTTATCTTGTGATACTTTTTTTCTATCGTATATTGTATTTATCTCAAAATAATATGCAAATTTTCACAAATATATTTACATACGCTTCAGGATCTTTGCTCTAAACTGTCTAAAAAGTACGCCCATTTTATTAACCGAAAGAGCTACAAAAATTGTTGCTCGTATACAAAACTAAATAAGATCACTTCAAATGAATTTATGCTATAAATTTTATATGAAATATTACAAACAACTATCAAAAAGTCAAACGACATTGATAAATATTTTGTGAAAAATTTTGATTTCGTTTGTGCAGTAGTGGCTGCAACAATAACAGAAACAACAACAACAAAAACAACAGCAACAACGACAAAGCAGCAACAGCAGCCACCAATATTTTAAATGCCAACAATAAATCTTAAAAGCATACAAGACCCAATGTGTGTTTGAAAATAAAAACAAACCAAATAATATAATATTAAAATAAAACCACTACAGAAAATCTTTAAAACAATTCAACATAAATTTTTCATGAATCTTAGCCACTTTGTTCATTCTGGCCCGATTGCCGACTGCAATGTGCTACTTTTTGTCAGCAACAAAAGGTGTTCCATCGATCGTTCTTTTGGCCTTTTGAGTTGGAGTAGGCGGTGCGGGCGTTGGACATTCGAGTAGCCAAAGATCAACGATACACTTTAAAACGCCTTCAGTGCAAACTGGAGTGGAGTTCACTCTCAAGTGGAGTAGAGTCGATTTGAGTCGTTAGCTTGTTTTCATGGGACAAGGCGCATCCAATCGTTGCCCAGCCAGCGGGTGTAGATTGCTATTCGACATGGATGTTGTTCGTTGCTGTTGCACCATTAAAAATAAAAGAGAACGAAGGAAAATAGTTCGTTTAGGTGGAACCGAAGTTTTTGTACCCTGCACAATGCAACTTTGTATTGGTTTTGAATAGAAGTTATAGGTTTTTAAGATAGGTCAATATTAAAATTATTGTTCTTTGCAGGTTCCAGCAAACGTTTCTGAATTTTCTTACCCAGTCACTCAGATTGGAAGGAGTGCATGCGTGGTATTGGACCATTAACGATTAAATGGTTCACTCACCGACACGCGTACACATGCGGGTGCCTTGAGAACCAACAGCAGGAGCCAGGTGCACGCTATTGATGTGTGCGCTCACTATTTTTTGGATAAGGATAGCCAAGTGGCTATTAAGTGACACTAACTTCTTGGAATTTTCTCTCAAAGCTTCTTCTACGATGCTACGATACTCTCCAACAACTTTCAATCGGCTGTAATTATAATTGTAATCAGACAGACAGACAGACAGAAGACAGACAGAAGACAGACAGACGGACATGACTAGCTTGTCTCATCGTTCGAATCAAATGTCTATAGGAGCAAAGTTAGTACAGCCTATCTAGCCACCTTTAATGCGTTACCAATTTTTCGACAAACTGATGCTACCTTTTTCACACTACTTGTGTAGCATATTGTATAATAAAAAAGAGAACCAATTCTAATCGTTTTCGTGTATTTTTTCGCGCGCGCATGCGATAAAATATTGGCAGTGCGCCCTGAGTGCGATTTTGTTTGCCTGTCTGTCGGTTTGTCTGTCCGTATGTCCGTATGTCCGTCCTTCCGTCTTTCCGTATGCCCAATAAGCGTCTACAATTCGCTGTTTTGGCTAAGTGGCAACTGCCAAGTTTGCGTTTACGTTAACAGAGATTAATATGTCCAATTACTGTGACAAAATCGCAAAATGTCGTCGGCGGCGGTGTTGTTGTTGTTGTTGTTGTTGTTATTGTTGTTATTTTTCATAGTGCCCTCGTCTGCATAGTCTGCGCCCTAATAAGAATTTTAATAAAACCAACAACAACAGGAACAAATCGCTGACGTTGCACTCCTCTCATTTTGTTGGTGGCAGGGCGCTGGTGGCGATGGTGGCACAATTTTTGTCGTTGTTGTCGTCATTCGACGCAATGTTGCCTGCCACAGCTGCAGCAACAGAAAAAGTAAAAAAAATTCAAATAAAAACTTGAATAAATATATATGAAGCAGCCTGCTAATTAGCGTCAAGACAAAGCTAAAAAGTAAACTAATTTGAGGAAAGTTCTTTCACATCGTTTGGATTTTTGGCGGTGTATGTATGTGCGTATGACATTGCATGCACTGAGATAAATTTGGTGAGCTAAAGAATATGAATGTAATATTCTTACGAGTGTGCATGAGTATTCTTCTATGTACATATTTACAAATAAAGCTCAATACTGAGATCGATGAAAATTTTTGATACCGAAAAAACTTCATATAAAAAAACGCGGTCAAACAACAATCAACAATTTTCGGCATGAACTGTTTTTCATCGAATACTCAGATAACAAAAATGTTTGCTACCAAAAATACGTTATATACTCAAAAAACACGTAACATTTGCACCTAATAAATATTTGATTTTAGTATTTTCTGTTGATTTGGGAACACTGTTTTTTGTTTGTTTGGCATATCAGTAAAAATTTACAATTTTGGTATCAAAAATTTTCAACGATCTCAGTATTGGGCTTAAAAAATCAACTAAAACATTTTTCTGGACATTTTTTGTCCTAGTCACCCTAGTCAAATTATCAAAATTAATAAGACCCAATTGCGTTCCTACAACGGATAGAAGATTTCTGAGACGCTTACGAACTTTTTCAATGAAATCACCTGAATCTAAAGGTTTATACTCGATTAACCTTCTTCAATCTACTGTAATCGTGGTGCAAGAAGTACAAGCACATAAGGTTTTCAAAAATTCTATTTAAGTATTCTGCTTCTTGCACGGGTATTCAAAAATAAAAACCTTTTTAATATTTGCTTAGGTTTTTTGTAACCAATCTTCTCTAGAATATGACTTGATCAATTCTGAAAAAAGAAAACAAAACTAATGAGTTCCTGAAATACCATCTTCCCGTCTCAATTTCCAGACTCGTGTATTATTTTAGTTATTAGGGAAGAACAATGATTGCGACTATCGCCGAATCTATCCCTTTTTTTCTTTGCCATTTTGTACAGAGAATTGGCTTAAAATGTTACATGAAACAATTAGAGAAGATAGTTCCAATCATTGGATTACCTTAACAGTAGAAGTATGTCTTATAGAATACTTAGAATTAGAGGCGGGAAGATGTTAGTTCGGGTAGTCATCAGTTTTGTATATAGTAGCTATTGTACATCGCAGCATTGATTAGTAATATATCTTCACTACTACTCGTGAAGGACTGATGTAATAGACTTGAAACAAATAGGGCAAAGAACCAGCACTGGTTCATGAGCCAAAGACTAAGGCAAGCAAAAATATTCCTAAGGAGTTTCAACCCTCGCCGAGTAAGATCAATGCTCCAACTAGGAAGAAACCAGTTGAGAACATTGGCAATAATACTAACAGGACACTGTCGACTGAGGAAACACCTGTGTGTGATGGGTGTACATAATTCCCCAGAATGCAGATTTTGTGATCATAAGGAAGAGACTTCTCTTCATATCGTTGCAGAATATGAAGCAATAGTCAGAAGTAGATTTCTGAAAATGTTAGATTCTAGAATAATACTAAGGTTTATTCAAAAAGCTGGACTAGAGCAGGACATCTAAGTAAGAAGGACAAAACAATAGATCTTTCTAGGTCGCAGTTTAAAAGTCTGTCCTACAATCATAATAATAAAGTAATATTAAAGAAAACTCCCTATGTCTGGAGGTGATTGATTAGAATTGGTACAAGAAACGTTAGCCATATTTTTTTAGGTTCCGTTACAGAAGACGAGACTATAATTCAGTAATATCGTTAAAATGCTTCAAAAATTCACTTTGAAAAGAATATCGTGCTTTGATATGCTCAATGCCAAGTGAATTCAAAAATCAATATCATTTCGAAAGGGAAATATGGATCATTTTAACGAAATGACTTCCGAACGATTTTTTTTTGGATACGGAAAACAAAAAAGTATGGGTATAGACATGTAGACATCTTTTCCAACCTGTATTAATTGTATAATTATTTTTCATGGTATGAGATTACCTCACCATGATATAAATGTGTAAAGCCTGCTTCTGCTTGTTTACTTCATTGCTAAGTAGGCGCCATGAAAGTGTAGCCAAGTTTTCGCAAATATTTTCCATGTCACGTTCTATGCAAAAAAAGAAATATTGAAAGAAGCAAAGCACAAAAATTTTATACAAATGATAAAAAGTGTTGCCAACAATTGGTGTGGCAGAACAGCGAGCAACAAGAACAGTGGCAGCAACAAAAGACGACAACGCCAACGTGCAACGTGCAACGTGCAACGTGGAGACATGACAACAGCTGCAAATATCGCGCGCTCATTTCGCTAAATGTTTTGTTTGTCATTTCGTTTATTGTTGTCGAATTTTAATTTTTTGTATTTTTTTTTTGTTTTTTATTATTTTAGTTGCTGCTAATTTGAACAAGTTGCCGGCAAGTAACAAGCAAAAACACCAGCAGCAACAGCAGGGAGCTGCAACATGAAACACAAAGTCAAGCAAACAAAAACATATTTTTTTTTTTTGGACTTTTTAAAATAAATATTTTTAATTAAAATTTGCGTTTAACAAAAAAGTTGTTGACAACAAAATTTAAAAGAGAGCAGCAGCACACATAGAAGAAACACGTGCCTGAAATAAAATCTTGTTTAACAGCACCAGTAGCAGCGGCAGCGGCAGCAACAACAAAGACAAATCGGTAGCAGCAACAGCAACAGCAGTTGCAACATTTTCCCTTTTGTTTGCAACATTTATACAAGTTTGAAATATTGTGGGTACTCACACAATTGATTTTCAACGAGAATCTTTGTTTTTAAAAAAGGAATCTGTTACGTGAAGACGTGCGGTCTTCGTGGCAATTTGACGACCCCTTCTACTTTAAATATCATTAACCCAACGCTAACTGGTTTAACTCAATCTTACTTAAGCCAAACCCGAGAACCAAATAATGATACTAAACCAGAATACTACCGAAATGCTGAGTCAATAGTCGCAACTTTAAAACTTTTTACTCGCAAGTTTCAGTTCAATCATATCTCCGGCATAAAATCCACAGGGTCGCGTTTTTGTGGCGGCGATGTAGTCTCTTGAAGCTCCTGTGGGCCTGTTGCTATCCAATAACGCATGTTTTCCTTACTGAGAAAGACATCAAGTGAAAAATGAGCTTCATAGAAAGAGCATCATCAGAATTTCGGTGGCAAATTTTAATAAACATTGCACGTTTGTGAACTTTATCATGATTAAAATGACTAATGTTTTGACCTGAAATATAATTTAAGGATGCGTGAGTATAGAAATATGAAATTGTTATGTCTCTATATATCTTTTAAAAAAAGGAATAATCAATTTTAGCGACCTATTGCCGTTGTGATGGGAACATTATTTCTCCTTCATCAGCATAACACCGTTAAGTCCTTCCCATTCTTTTTCTAGAAATTCACGAGATATATTTAAGCTACGTGCAATTTCCTTGGCTGATGCAGTAATAGGATCTAACCCTTTTAATCACAGTTCATTAAAAGACACTATCAGCCAATTTTCCAACACATCTATTGACATTTCAGCAGTATTGCACACGGAGCAAAATGTGCGTACCGATTTGTACTTATGTTTCATTGCTGAACATCAATGTAGTGGCCAGACATTGATCACGGAAATTTTCTAGTTTTATCACACTCGAATTTATTTAGCATACTGTTTGTTACGTTAGCACTGCTTCTTTTGCACCATAAATTAAGTCGATGAACCGGGCATAGATTTATATTTCTATTCTACGTACTTCCCATGTGACCATCTGATTATCTGCTACAATTGATACTTGTGAGTTACGAGAGCAATTTGATAAGTCAGTGTGCTCATCAAGCATTATTTTTTGTGTAAAAAAAAAATTGCGTGAGGTAGCTGAGATTGAAAGTGCATCTAAACTGAGCGGCTACATCACATTTTACATGAATAGTTGGAAATAAAAAAGCTATCCGCGCTATGAATGCCGCGATTTCTCACACTCGACCACTTCAAAGGAGTGTTTGGCGATGTTCAATCTCAATCAAAACCGACCGCATTTTGTGAAAGTGCGCTTCCACCAACCCAATGCACAGGTGCACACATGCACACGTGTGCAGTCGAAATGGTAAAAATCCATAAACTAGGCTTCGAATTACTACACCATCCAGCATATTCTTCCTGCGACTATTTCATGTTTTCAAACCTGAAGAAATGGATTGCCGGTAAGAGATTTGATTGGAAGGAAGAGGTTATCACTGAAACAAACGCATACACGGTGTGATCTAATAATAACCGAACTTTTTAGTTATAAAATAAAACAAGCAAGGTATTATGTTTAGCACCTGTGTCGCCCTTTAGCACCTGTGCCACGGCTGCTTGTATGACTGGAATGGCATCGTAAAAAGCTTCTTTCATTGCAGTTTTCAAATTTGGGAAGAGAAAATAATCACATGCTCATGATCAGGCGAATACGGAGGGTGGTCGATGAGAAAAATCTGTTTTTTCATCAAAATTTCATTGACTATTTTGGTCTTGTGAGTGGTGCATTATCATGCAATAAAAACAGCTGCTTTCTTTTGGAATATTCGGGCCTAACTCGTAGAAATCTTGACCACAAACGAAGTAAAACTTGTGAATAATATTCTCCATTGACAGTTTGACCTTCTGGAACAAATTCCTTCTGAACAATACCCTTAGAATCATAGAAAATTATCAATATTGTCTTGATTCTTGACTTCTGAAAACGCAATTTTTTAGGTAATGCCTTGTCTTTTGACGTCCATTCTGCAGATTGTTGCTTAGTTTCAGTATCATATTTAAAATACCATGTATCATCACCAGCTATGATCGAATCAAGAAAATCTGGATCGTTTTCAGCTAGAAATATCCGAACTTACCGATTGCTTCAAGACGTCTTCTTAATGGCATCTAGTTTTTGTGTTTCAAATATAATGTGAAGGATATCTTTATAACGTTCCTTTTTGGTTTAAGCTTGTTTCATAATGGAGCTATGAATTACCTCAAGACAGGAAAGAAGGCAATTCAAACTTGATGTAGTTGGCAACATGCCCATTCAAGTTTTCATCTTGGAAATAATTTGTATTAATTGTAACCAATCTGTGTTGTTTTATCAGTTAGAGAGCAAATATGTTCGGAACTACGAGGCACATGAAATAAAATGCACGGAGAGCAGGCCAAAGAATTGCTCTCAGTAATGTATAGTAGTGAATCTTCAGCTCTTCTAATGACATTTGATAAAGTTTTGTAAGTTTCTTTCGATTCATGAAAATCTTAGTCCTCAACCTCCTGAATGAACCAGCTTTTAAATATGAAAGCGTTTCTGTTCTCGTTCCGCCAATCGTTTTCGCAAATAAAAGCAGGAAAATATGACAACACTGAACGGAACGAATGGAATTTTACGATACTGAAAAATCAGATTTTGTGAAATTTATAAATTATTTTTATTTTTATAAGAAGTTTTGATTTCATTTAAATATAATCCAAATCAATTGCATGAGTACCCATATTTTTTTGTTTGTTCGTTTGTCGCCTCTCTCTCTCTCTCTCTTTTTCTCTATCTCTCTCTTTCTCTCTCTATTTCTTTGAATTGGTATGCGCGTTGACTTTAATTTCCATACGCAATTTTCTAATTTGTCATGCGGCGGTGATGAACATGAAAAATATGCCAGCGACGTTGCATGAAGCTGCCAAATTGCCGTTCGAAACGCTGCCGCCTGCATAGATACTATACTTCATAGATACATGTAGTATGTATGCCTCCATGCTGCCAGTTTGACTTGGACTCTGAAGTCCGTCGTTTCGGCCTGATTTACAAATGTTAATGACAAATGTGCTGCAGTTTGATAAACTGGAACTGGTTACGCAGGCGCGAAATGCCATTTACGATGTATGGCAACCAACCATTCTGATGATGCTAAATAACTGTAAGGCATATATCGAGAGCAAAATATATGAAAGACCTCTGCTCGTACAGAACGGTTCAGGTTGTTCACTGTGAATGAGTAAAAACTCTGCGGGTCTATTGCAGTTGACTGACTTTGTTCTTGACGCGCTTCAATTTGTCTTTGAGCTGCTGTAATGTGTTCGTTGCTTTAAGGAAATGTTGATTTTTGTTGTTGCAAGGAGATTTATAGATTTTTGTACATTTCCTTGGAACATTGAAATAAAGTTTTTAATTGGAAAAACTATGTTAAATGAATTATTAGCTTATAGGTAGAGTTAAACTGAGAGCATGTTGTTTAAGTGGAGCTGGAGTTAATTAAAATTAAATTAAAATAATAAATTGAATATGAAGAGCATCATAAATTTAGTTAACACCGGGGAAAAACTTGTCACTCTCTACAAAGTTGTATAAAATAAGAGGAACGTGGTACTTATTTTTCATACAATTCATCCAATATGGTCGAAACCGTCAGGTTAAGCAGTGCGGTGTCAGTCGACTTACCCGCATGTTGGTTTCTCGAATGTGCTTGTCTATCACTTTCTCCATTGTTTTTAACAAAAATTATGTTAAGCTGATAGGTCTGAATCCTTTGGGTAGGATTGCATCCCTTTGCTCCACCTTAGGCATAAAGAGAACTCTGATCTATCTCCAAGCGGTTGGGATATGACCTAGTGCCAGGCTGCTGGTCATGTTATTCTGCAGTCTTGGAAGTATTTCTGTTTCCCCGTTCTGCAGTAGTGCTGAAAATATTCCGTCTATTCCCGGAGATTTGAAGTCTTTGAAAGTAGATATAGCCCATCTTAGTTTTTCGTAACTTATCCCACTTCTGGGCGACTTCTATGTTCGCCCTCTTTGTTCTTAAGTGCGACTCCTCTGATTGGAGTAATTCGTGTGTGCCTACTGGGAAATGTGTTTCCAGGAGTAACAGAAAAAATCCACATTTAAAACTCCTACTGTTGTAGTCGGACTGATATGCAAATCTATGGATCCATTCTTGATGAATGTTCCTTGCATATTCTTGCGGGCAAACAAGAAGGGTGGATCGATGGGTAATGGTTCTCATTCTGAAATTCTGCTTTTTCATCATTGATGACAACATATCTCTACAGTTTGCATTCGTTGACTTTCTGCTTTGCATAATAAGCATCCTTTTCCCTTTGAAGTTTCAGAAGTTTCATCATACACACTCAGAGTTTAATATTCTTATTGCACAGCTTTAAACAACTGTCATACTTAAAACAATTAGTTATTTAAAACTCAAGATTGTCTAAACGACTTTTAGAAATTAACAAGCTTTTAAATTCGCATAGTTTTTATTTAAACCATCTTTCGCCGTCTTTCGCTTTCAAACTCCTTATAATGTGCCATAAATTGTCTATACTGCTGACTGCTTCGTCGTACTTCCCTTCCGTACATTAGCCAAGTCTATAGACAAATGCAACTGCCCACATAGAGGACAAGGCTCGTAGACTGTAGACGAAACGCCTTCGATTGGCTGTTTGTCAACGTTTTTTAAAGACAACAGCAACGGCAGCAGCAACATCATTGATAAAAAATCAACTGACTATAGCCGCAGCAGCAAAGAATGAAAGCATTCGTAAGAAAAAAATCCACATATGAAAGAGAAACTATGCAATAAAAAATAGAAGAAAAAAAAAAAGAACGTCCTAGAACGAATATTAGCTTCGGTAAAATCGAAGCTTTTATGCACTGCATAAGCAATAATATAGATTAAAAGCTTATGGTTGACAATATTTAATTGACAAAAATGAAGAGCCACGAATACTATTAAGGTCTATAAAATTATGACCATACCAAAAATAGTGTTCCAAACTTCTCTACTTTTTACAGAATGAACTGCAGCACATTGGTCTATTCCAGAGTTACCCAGACCATATGGTCTTCGTGGTCTTTGGTTTTTGTAACGATCTGCAGCATAGTCGTGCACATACATAGCACTTTGTATTAGCCAATGAGAATTACACAAATAATTGCATTGCTTTTCGTATTCTTTCTGCATATACCGAAGAGCCAATTAAGAATAATTTCGTATACTACGTGTTTGTGTTTTGCCTATGCAGAGGACTCTCTCTCTCTCTCTCTCTCTCTCTCTCTCTCTCTCGTAGCTCTTTGCATTAACCAGTGTAAATTACACAACCTATTTCCTTCTTCTTTGAAACTCAGGTCAGATCTATTGAGATGTGCGTTGGTTTTTGGGTATATAGGACGAGGGAGTAGCTTGGTCTGCCGTAGACCAGGATATTGTAACCAGTACCGGGAGGCAGTGCTTTTAAAACGATCTACTATGAAAGATTTGGACTTAGCGCAGCTAAGTCCGAAAATGGTTCCGGACCTATAAAGGAAGTTGCCGAACCAGGCATGGCTAGTTCATCAGCACTTTCGTTGCCCGCGATGCCCTTATGGCCAGTTACCGCGATTTTGCGGCCGATTTACAGTTGTTGGAAGATGTCGTAACATTGAAGAACCAGCCTCGATTAGAAATTCCAAGTGTTTAGTGCTTTAAAAGCCGCTTGGCTATCTGAAAGGATGGTTATTTTGGCCCCTTTAGCACTTTCTGGTGTTGGGCCCAAAGACACCCTCATCTGTGCTCGTATCGGTAAGTGAACCATCAGTGAATTAGTTGATGGTCCAGTACCAGGGCTGCCCTCCTCCCAGTCTGATCGACTGGGAAGGCGAACTGAGAAGCGTCTGCCAAAACAATCTTATTTCGATGCCAGGGATGAGTTTAATTATATTAGAGTGACCCAGTTCACTTACCGTGCGACTGTCTACATTCTGAAGTCTCAGAGCCTCTGTTGCTGCTGATGATTGAATAAAAATATGCAGCGGAGGTAGACCGATGATTGCTTTCATTGCGACAGTGGGACATGTTCGCATGGCACCCGACATGCTTAGGCAAGTTAGCCGTAGAAATTTGTCGCACTGCCTTATTGCAGCAGGTTAGGCCACCATACAATGACGGCGAATGTTACTATAGGTCTCACCATTGAAGTATAGATCCAAAGGATCATCTTTGGCGAGAGGCCCCATTCATACATACTAGAGCTCAAACTTTAAAGTTCGATATATATATTTTTGGAATAAGAAAAGTTAACACGAGGTGTGAGAGTCAAACAAGCCTTTTGTTTCTTGGAATATACGCACAGTGCTTGCTTCGGTTTGTTTGGGCAAACATGAAAACATGCAAGTCCATAAATGTCTCGTATGCCATCGGCTGCATTTTTGAAAGGCATTAGTTCATATTTACTAGCTACACTGTACTTCAATGCAACACAAGCTTTGTGCCATATTGATTATACTCCTTCACACACTAGCTATGTAGGGAACAAAAATATTTAAACAGCAGCAACATCAACAACAGCAATAGTGGGATCAGAAGCAAACTCAGCAGCAATGTCTGCCGCATGATGATGATGATGATGACGATGACAACGTTTGAAGAAATATGCGCGCAGACATAATAAAAATGCCAAAATGGTCATTTACGAAGGAGTACGAGTATAGTAAGTAGTTGTAGGATATAAGCGCTGTTGTTGTAGGAGAGATGTTGACGATGAAGATGCATTTAACTACAACAGCAACAGCAGCAACATTTTGGCTGAACGACAACAACAGCGTTGCTTGTTGGCGATTTGTCGTCAACGAGCGTATAAAGTGGCTGTCTGGTTGTTGTTGTTTGTGTTGGCAACTGTCACAAATGTAGCTGCTAGTAGTCAGCCATCCGACCATCCGGCTGATGTCCAGCTTCGCTCATAGTTTATGTCAACAGCACATCATAGGCTAACATATGAGATTTTCATATAGCTGCTGGTTTCAATTCTTATCAAGCTTGCTGAACTAACTTGCTGTGGGCAGTTGTTGTTGCGCATGTTTTGTTGAAAAACATGGGCGTATGCAGACTACATCATTACAATGATTTGGCTACAACCACTGCACTTGGCCTTAACATTTAACTACGATATATATGTTGTATATGTAGCAGTCTAGGCTCGTTTATCACTTTTGGTTATTTAACACATTAAGAAAAATTGTCTTTCATTTAATGCAGTTTGCAATATTTGATTTTGAGTTGTATGTGCAGGAAATGCTCGAAATATTTCCCACGCAATTGCGCCCCAAATGATTGCCTTATAGCATCGCTGCTTGTCCAACTCACATTCGGTTTATAGATAGATATGCGTTTCGACATGTCCTCGACCAGTTGCCAAGGTAATTAGTACTGGCGACATAGCAACCCTAACGATCTAGCTTTATCAACTTGCACTGCTGCAATGTTGTCGTTGAAGTCTTCCTGCCAGCCTGCCTGCCTGCCTGCCTGCCTGCCTGGCTCGCCTGGCTCGCCTGCATGCATGCCTGCCACAAAATCGTGCACCTCATTGACTGCAACGACGCGTTGCATGTGACAGCGTGTCCGGTTGTACCGCTAATATGCGTACGCCTACTCCGCCAGTGCCATGAGCGCCTCGTGCGACAACAAACAGGACGACGACGACGACGACGACGCAAACGAGTACATTGAATGCCAATAAAAGATAAAAGCCAGTCAAGTGAACTGCTGTGAGGAGTGGAGTCCAAAACCAACGACTTCAACTGGCAGCTCGTTTTGATGCATAAAAGCGGAGCACTTTGCATTAGCGACATAATTTATCTCGCTAGCGAATGGACAACAGACGCAGACGCATTGCCTCTTGTCTGGCTGGCTGGCTGGCTTGCTGGCTTGCTGGCTTCTTGCCTCACAGCGCAGACGCAAAGGCGTTCGTTGCACCTGCAACAGCAGCAACAGCAACTTGCTCCATGTTCTCAGCGCAGACAGTAACGCATCTTCTATACCGCCAGCCAGTCAGCCTGTTTGCTGTTGCTTGAACTCTTTCGTTTTGGGCGCAACAAGTGCAATTATTAAAGCAGCAGCAAAAACTCAACTGTGGAATGCGTCGGCTGTGTTGCGTGGGGAGCGCTCTACGCATGCGCAGCAGCAGCAACAACAGCAACAGCAAATGTTGCATTGCAACTCCTGTCCTGTTTACTGGCATTGCCACCGATGCCACTGTTCCGTTCCATTTCTGCTGCATTGCGTTGGTTTTCGCATTAATTACGCGTGCGTTTACTTTACTGCAATACTTTATACTGCGTAGCAGCTTTTGCTCAATGCTCTGGCATTGAAATTGATGTCTGCTGCCGTTTTGCGCTTCGGGTGCGCTGATTTAGTATTTCACCTTCTTCGGTTTTTTTAATTTTTTTTTGGGCCGCTGTAGTAAAAGTATTTAATAACATTGTGCAGCATCAATATATCATTTCGATTTGACTTTCTACTTACTTTATAGAACTCTTCACGAGCATCCCACGCTCATCTTTGTTTTTTATATTCATTTTTCGCCTGTGAGAAATCAATTAAAATAGTTTTACCCAATTGCCAACCAGGGAAATGTATGAAATGCGTATGGAATGCGCTTTGGGAAATTAATTTGGCTATAGTAAAAACGTGTTTTGAAATAAGATTCTTATGCGCGAAGCATTTTAGTTATTGAAAGAGCATAGAAGTTTATAGGGATTTCTTATTGTTGTTAATTTTAAGATATTATTGTAAAAAAATGGTGACAAATGAATAACTCAAAATAATATTCATCACTAGCCACAACTTTTTGCCATCTTTCTGATGCCATGTCAATAGAATGCTTCTCTTTGAGATGCTAGCCATGTATCAACCCAAGTTTTGCATTCATTGTAATTTCTAAAGTGCTGGAGTCATCGATTGGCATTAGAGATGAGCTAGAGAGTGTTTTTTTTTGAGTAGCAGCGATTAACGTAACTGTTTGCGGTTTCCTGTAGTTTGGAACTAGTCCCAAAACCTGAGGTCTAAAAGATCTATTGTATTTTCTCCCGATGCTATAAAAAGGCTCAGGTCCTATCATTAGCGTGGCCGCTCCTTGTCTGGCAAGTTTGCCTGCTTATTTCCTGGAATAGTGTTGTGACCTGGTAGGCACAGCAGAGAAATTCTGTTATGTTCTCCGAGTTCTTCTAATAGGCCATTTGCTTCAAGCACTTGAGGTTTGATGTCCACGTCGAAAATTATAAAATATTATCGAACGAAAATGTTAATTTTTCGCCCCAAATGATTTGTCCAAGCCACACTAAACAACACAAATATTGCTCGTACGTCAAACCGTTCTGAGTACGTTTACGCTAAAAATTTCAAATTTTCCGTCAGCTGCAACTAGCAGGTATATAAATAGAGACCCTAATATATTCTTGATTAGTGTCGAAAGCTGAGTCGATCTAGCCATGTCCTTCCGCCCGTCATAAGTTTGAACAATGAGATCTCGGAATATAGAATTATTTTTATAGCAGTTTAATAGAGTATTAAAATTACCATGCCATGACCTCTTTTTAGTGTAGTCCCCATACAAACCACTCGCCCACTTTCGAATTTGTGTATTAAAATTTATGTATTGTCAATATCAACTTAAAATTTGTCATTGTGGCTTCTTATGAAGAGACGTTTCACATATATAACAATTGGTGTGATCCCCTCACTTTTTGAGGTAGCCCACATACAAACCAATCGCCCACTTTTGCTTTTTTGTATTGAAAACATTTTTATTGCAGCCAATATCGACGTGAAATTTGACATGACGGATTCTTATGGACGGATGCTTCACATAAATATCAAGGAGTGTATTTCGCCCACTTTTAGGGGTAGCCCCCATAGAAACTTAGCACTCAATTTTGAAATTTTGTGTGAAAACTATCATATTATTATTAGTGGCTGCTCATGGACAAACTCGTCACATATAGAGAAATTTACGTGATGTCTCAATTTTTGGGGCAGCCCCATAAACCCATTTTTGGGACCTTTCATGGAAAACTTTATCACTTCAGGCAAAATCAACTTAACATTTGATATGGTGGCTTCATATAGTCGACGCTTCACATAATTATGACACCCACTTCTAGGGGTAGGCTTCAACAAACTTATATCAAACATTAAACTTGTTTGATTTTATAAATATATTTCTTTTTACATCTGCTAAGTTCACAGCTTGAAACTTCATGTGAATGGTATTAAAACTTCGGTACCACCGAAGTTAACGTTTTTTCTTGAATTTTTTATATATAAAATTGATTGATTAAAAAACCACGGTTTAGCTCATTTCTAGTTTTTACCATTTGTGCATCTTTCTTATCTTTTAAAATCGTCTAAACCAAAACTCATTCGTTTTGAATCGATGGAGTATAGTCACTATAAGTTTTCAAGAGCGTACAGTGACTCTCAGCTGTGATTTTCTTCAAACTAAAGTGGAGACGTAACACTTCTTGCAAATGCTACTTTTCTACTTATCTAAGTTCTCTGAATTCTCTTCTTTCATAAATGTCTCTCTGTACTTCTGTCTGCGTGGTAGCATACAGAAGTACAGAGGGACATTTCTTTATCAAATCAGCTTCTGATGCTGATCAAGACTATCAAGTTCGAGAACATTAGCATAAAAGATTAAATTGCTGAAATAGAGTCTCAAATCAACGCAACTGATTACCATTTTTAAATTGGCAATCACCCACAACATAAAATTCATTAAGTATGATATTTAAAACCCATGAAAAAAAGTTCTACCATGCTGCATATTACTAAAATCTTCTGTATATGCGTAGCCCTTTTTTGTTCAATCAATAAAATTCTTTCCCCTAACAATTGGAATGAGCTCAGAAGAGGCTAAAGAGTCTCAGCGTTCTTGCAACGCGCGCATTAACAGCTCATTGCCATTACCATAGGGGGTCCAAAAGCGACTGGGAGGGCATTTAAGAACGATGATTTTTTTTTATTTTTGTTATATGCAAACAGGCAGGCAGGCAGGCAGGTGCCCAAAATGCCATATGAATTCGAAAAGTAAATGAGCGCTGCAATGGAGTCACAGCACAAAGTGGCGCCGCTTAAGTCAACTTTACTGCGCATACTTAAAAATATGCTGCAAGTTCATTCTGCTGCTGCTGCTGCTTCTGCGGCTTCACTCTCCATTGCTGGCTGCTGCAGAATTGTTGTTCGTTTGCGAAATAAGTTATAAATTTTGCAACTGTTGATGGCGCATATTATGATATCATTTTACAACTTGTGCGCGCTCGAGTCCCTTCTTTTTCAATACCTTTCATGTATAATGAGAAAAAGGGGTATTATATTTTTGTCAAAGCGTTTGTTATATGTTTAACAGTTTAGTTGATGATGGTATCGGTGGTCCACCGGTTTCCCTATCACCGGTAGTGAGTACTTACTCCCGGCCTAAGCACCGTCCACGCACGAACTTAACGTGAATATGACATTAGCAGAGACCAAGCGGTACGACGTTGCTTCGTCTTTCACTAGATTTTCGTTAGACAAAAGGAGTTAGCTACTCGCTAGATAAAATGAGTTAGCCATTCGCTAGGACTAAGCAGTTAGCGCTTTGCTAGTGGAGAGAGGTTAGTTAATCGTAAATATTATATGCAGAAAACTTTGGTAGAGCAAATTGGTATTCGAACTATGACCAACGGCGCTGAGTGCGATGTCACACCATCTTAGCTACTTCGGCTAGCAGGCACCCAACACATCGACTTGCCGAATTACAAGCAATAGCTTTTCTTATTGACTGTTGCCGCAAAGACAAAGATAATTATTTGTATATTTATATTTTTAGACTGGCTACTTGAGAACTGGCGGTTACTATTTTAGAAGGTTCGATTTTACACGACGATTTCGCATGAAGTGCAGCGAAAGAATTTTGCTGATGTAAGTTAGTTGTTGTTATTAGTATTGAGGTGTGGAATTAATTTTAAAAGAATTATTTCGATTTTTGAGCATATTTTAGGTTCTTCAGCACTAAGGACTAATAGTTAGCTAAGTCGTCAAGACTAATGAACAGTAGTTAGCGAATCGTTAGTGCATTGTGCACGGTGCTGTCATGAAAGGGCGTTCACAAGGCTGTGTCATATTACTTTTCATTTATCAGCTACTTCCTTTCACTGTATGCGTTCGATTTAAACATTGTTCACAAATTAGAGTATCGGCGAAAAGAGACATCTTCTAGGATTCTGCATTTTTATCCGTTAATTAGTAGCATAAGGTTCTCTGATATAGCGTTTGAGTTGTATTGATCCCAGCACTTTTAACACTTTTAATATGAATATTTGATTAATAAAGTGCCGGCTTGCTCACTTCTTACGACATCGATATAGTTAAGTAACAAAGACCAACAGTCGCAACATGCACATCGACATTTTCCCGCTTTCACATGTGAGTGGCAAAATGACGTAAGCTTTCTATTTATTTAAATATATCAGCTGTTTGTGATGATGCTAATGAATCTAACGTGATATCAACAATAAAACGATCATTTCATCGAAAAAAAGAACATAATTCGTGTGCAGCGAATGGCAAAATTCTTCGAGAATGTACAGCATGTTGACTCTTATGGTACGCATCAATTCCATCAAACTTTCGGTAGAAGATTTCGATTTTTAGCATTAAGTTTCATTTTGATTTAATATCTGCAGCTGAACTATTTTGTTTCGCTAATATTTTCAAATGGATTCATTGAAATTAGGAGCTAGTAGTGATAATTAGTTGCGATACATCGAACTTATAGAATGTCTATTCTATGGAACTATGATTCTCCATTCGCACGGAGAGGGTATTAAAGTTTCATTTACACCGAACTGCGCATTTCTTCTTGTTCAGTGTTTTATATATTTTTTTTTTTATTTTGCCGAGGGAGACACGACTTGAGGCGCAACTTGATTCAGTGTGCGGCAACTTCATTCTGCCTTTCACTCCGTACACCGCTCTTCCGCTGTGCTTGCTCTCGAAATCGCCTTTTGCGCTCAGAACATATGCAAATATTGTTGTTGCTGCCGCTATTGCTGCTGCAAATTAATGTTGCTGTTGAGTTTAAGTGTGCTGCTGCTGCTGCTGCTGCTGATTGTTGTCCGACGTTGTTTTTGTTGTTGTTGCAGCCTCAGTTGTTCTTGTTGTTGCTGTTGACCTTCCCCCACTTTAAGAATTATTGTTATTATATTCGTTGGCGAGATAAAAATCGCAGATGCCACACAATCGTTGTTGTCGCTGTTGCCTGTCGTGGTCGTTCTTCACTGCTGCTGCTGCTGTTGCTGCTGCTGCCACTTCCACTTTTACTGCACTCGTGCAGACAGCATGAAATACTGCAATAAGATACATGCAACAGCAGCAACATATTGTTTCTAGCGTATGAAAGAGATGGCAAATATTAAAAATAATTATAATTGCTCCCACGATTTTGTGTTCTGTTCCAAGAATGTGTCGCCAGTGCTTTCGATGTCGATGTTGGCTTTTGGCTGCTGTTGTTGCTGTTGCTGTTGCTGTGGTCAACACACATTTTAATGGCAGCAACTGGATGTTGTTGCTGCTGCTGAGCCATTTCATTTTAACGCATATTAATTTCAGGATTTTATTCTTTGTTATTTTTATTGTGACATTTGATTAATTGACGACATTTAATTACAACGACGACGTAACTTTTATGTTGACTTAACACTGACTCGCAACTCGCAACTCGTACACTAGACTACACTACACAACACACCACACTCTTTCTTTCTCTCTCTGTCTGTCATTCATTATATTTATTTCTTTCACTCTGTTGCACTTGTCTCGTTGATGTTGCTGCTGCTGCCAGCCACACTGCCCTGTGTATATTGCACTGCATACATACATGCCTCTTGCTTATCTCAACTCATTTATCGCTGGGAAAATTATGACGATGCTGATTGCCAGCATCGCAGTTTATCTGATTAAAGCAGAGACGACAGCCATAGATTATTGACTCGCTCACAGTGTAAAGCTGTCTTTTATCGCACTCAAACACACACAATTGCATATGTTACACTTCATACAGTCCGTCTCACTCTATGGGGCCTTTCGATTTTGTTAGGCTTTTCATGTGGGTGATATTTACCATAAATAAATTTTATAACCATTTTTTTTTTGTCTGCTGCTCTCTGAAATTGTCTGTCTGTCTTTTCTTAAATTGGTGTTGAGTTTTGTTTTTTATGCAGATTTTTATCACACTTTAACTTTATGTGAGAAAGTTAACAAAGTATCAATTGATTTGATCAAATTAATTTGGCTGTGAAGTTCTCAGTTCATAAAAAGTTTGTTATCGTAGAACTGTTTTTGAAACTCGAAACTGTACAGAAAACTAATCTATAGAAAATAGATATTCAATAGATATTCAACTAACACCAGATGTGATCTAAGCGATTGTTTAATAGTTAAATAATATTGATCTATATTTAGTGTCCAATAAGATGTGCAGACGAAGTCGAAATTCGAATTATCTCGAAGCTTTGTTTATGGTGAAATGTTCATTAATATAGCCATTCCATTGAGCACAACTTGTTTAACATAACATTCTCCACATTTAATGTTTCCACTGGAAACTGTGCGTAGTCGTTAACATGTGAGTGGCAAAGTTCTGTTCGTTTTATTTAAATATATCAGCTGTTTTGTGGTGTTGATTATAATAATAAATATATTTCGGGGTGAATGGCAACATTCTTCGAGAACGTGAAGTACAGAATGTTGATTCTTATGGGACAATTCATATGCAATATTCTTTACATTCTCCACATTCATCGAAAATGAGATGAATGCCATAACCATAACCAGTGCGTGATGTAGTGTCTGAGCCAGAGCCGCATGAAAAGCAAGTGGTCACTGCGAATCAGGCTCGTTCAGCCTGTAACGCTAACTAAGACTCAGTGTCTGAGCTAGAACGTCTGAGGGCCATCCTAAAGAAAATCTGAACTGCAACATAAAATGGTGTCTTTTGTACCCTAGCCCGGATATGGTTAAATTAATTTTTCTAGGATCTTCTTAATGAAACGGGGAATATCCTTAGACAAGGTGTTTCTGATCTCATCAGATGTAATAAAGGGTCTATTCATCTGCTCAATTCTGAGCTAATGCCGGACAATCGCAAAGCAGATGTATACTAGTTTCGTCATCCTCTAGACAGAGTCTGCACTCTGTTTCTGAGGAGAGACCTAGTTTATTTGAGTGATATCTCAGTGGATGATGGCCGGTGAGGTAGCCCAAAAGCAACCTCAGGTCAGATCTATTAAGATGTGCGTTGGTTTTTGGGTATATAGGACAGGTTTGTAGCTTGGCCTGACGTAGACCAGTATAATGCATCCAGTATCGGGAGGCAGTGTTTTTAAACTGATCTAATATGAACGATTTTTTCTTAGCCCAGCTAAGTCCGCGAAAAGGCTCCGGACCTATGAAGGAAGTTGCCAAGTCAGTCCTGGCTAGTTCATCAGCATTTTCGTTGCCCTCGACACCCTTATGGCCAGGTATCTAGCAAATAAAACTTTACGGCCGATTCACAATTGTTGGAGGAGAAATTCCAAGCGGATAGTGCTTTAATAGCCGCTTGGCTAGAATAAGAGAATGGTTATATTGGCCCCTTTAGGACTTTTATCCAAAAGATGTCGGGCGCAGACCTCGATGGTGTAGACCTCAGATTGAAAAACCGTTGGCCAGGCACCCATGGCAATAGAGATCCTGGTGTTGGGTCCGAAGACACCCGCACCTGTGCCCGTATCGGTAAGTGAATCATCAGTGAACCAATTGATTGTAGATGATCCAGTACCAATGCTGCCCTCCTCCCAGTCTGATCGACTAGAAAGGAGAACTCAGAAGCGTCTGCCGTAACTCAGCTCCGTGGACAAACAATCTGAAACGTTGCAGATTTCGATGCCAGGGATAAGAGATGAATGCTACATTGAGATAAAACCATCAGCATCAGAGTTAATCGATCAACGCAATTACAAAGGCTGGTACACCTGGGTAAGATTTGCGCTAGTGGAATCCCAGCAATTCATATTGAAATGCGGCTGTGCTGGATGTTATGTCCTTAAGCAGCTCTTGTTCTGCTTTTTGGTGCTCTTCTTGAAACTTTTGCTTTTTTTTTTGTACTTCAAAATTTCACGAGCTAAATTCATAAGCTTTTGGTTCGTACTTTAATAAATACGGACTCCTTGATGCTTGCAGTCAGCTCCATATAAATTCTTACTAGTAACTCTCAAATCTGCCATATTCTCTTCGATGCTAACTATTAGCAGATTTTCCATGCCGGTAGTCCATTTGATACGACAAGCAGTAGTTTTTTGGCTCACTAAAAATTAAAAAACTTTGAATTAATCACGAAAACAATGCTATTATATTTTTTTACATTTTGCGGCCTTTCTTTGTTTGCCGTTAAATTTCGAAGTCATTGTTTACGTTTTCGTTGTGAATGCCAAATTATGATGATGTTCTACTTAAAAACTATCGAGTGGAACCGTGTGTGTTAGGAGCATCCCATAGAGAGATGTTGGAATGAATGAGCACGGAATTTTGGCACGGAAAATTCTTATGCAACATTTTGTCACAAGATGGTAGATGTTACCCAGTTTGAATATTCTAAATGCGCTCTGACATGCATGAATAGACGCTGTTTATGTGTAATGTGCGCATTTTGCGCTGCATATTAATTATTATAAAATGTGTCATATGCGATTGTATCAAACACTTTGTTTGTTGCTGTCGTTGGCCACTTAGTTGTTTTGATTGTATCTCAAAAGTTAGGCGTTAAATAAACTGAAAGCTGTACATTTGCATTTTATTTGCTTGCTCAGTGTCTGACCCACCTATCTACATAACTATCCACCTATCTATCTAACAAACAAAGCTCACATTTTATGGCATACACACAATCAAAATCATCATCAATTTGAGCAAACAAAACATGAACTCCACTTGTTCAGATACGCTTGCACTCAGTCACATTAAGATAATTTTCGCTTGTCGACATTAACTCGACCCTCAAATCAAACGACATAAAACTTGAGGTATTTTCAAGTTGAACTTAATGCACAAATGTCCTTGCAGTGCGATTTGCGATAAAAGACAACAGCAGCAACAACAGACTTAGGAGTAAGTAAGCTTTGCAATCTGAGCTCTGACAGCCAAAATATTATGCAGCAAGTAGCAACAACCGAGTGAACAGTGTGACTTGTGCAACCTCCGCAAAATGTAACGTACTTGAAACGTATCACATGATAATCTTCATGCATCACTTTAAACCATTGCAGCACAAGAAGA
Organism: Leucophenga montana; assembly: GCA_035044765.1. NCBI lineage: Eukaryota > Metazoa > Arthropoda > Insecta > Diptera > Drosophilidae > Leucophenga > Leucophenga montana. Next base: position 1,953,124 of record JAWNNQ010001372.1, read on the forward strand.
GAGAGAAGCCAACGTGCAGCAACATGATTGGCCGCATGCTGCACCGGAAGCATTTTATGGCAAACTTTTGTGCAACACCAAACGCTCTGATTTTCTTATGCTGATTATTGTGCTGCTGTAAATTTTTTACTGTTCTTGATAGTTACTGCTGCTGTTGTTGTTGGCGGTGGCGTTGGCAACATGTTGCTCATTGCCTTTACAGGTGCTGTTCAAATTGCAGACAATCAACTCAACTCGAAGAAGTGTGAAGTGTGCCGTTGTTGTAGTAGCAACAGCAACAGCAGCAGCAGCAGCATCAGCAGCAACAAGCATTGAATTTCCAACAAAACGTTTTAACCTTTTGCTATAGGTGGCTGCTATCTATCTACGATGTTGCTGCTTAGTTGTTGTTAGATATGCTACGTTGTAGTCGTTAGTTAGCTATATGTTGCTGTTGTTCTCTGATATTGTTGCTACTTAACTTGCTGATGTTGCTGTTGCTGTTGCTGCTGTAAGGCGTGGGTCAGTGTTAAAAGAACACGCTTCAAAACTTATTGCTACGCCGACATGTTGTTGATTTCGTTACGCCGATAGATCGCACGAATCGACTTTTAAACTTAAAAACTTTCCGCTTCAGTAATTTTTCAGCGCATTTAATATACCTATGCAAGTAGTTTGGGCAATCTTTGGTCATCTTATATCAAGTGTGCTTGTAATTGAGTCTCAATTACGCTGATTAGTTCAAGTACATTTTTATATTGATGATGATGATGAAGATGTTGTTGCTCTTGTTGTTGTGATATGGGACAATTTGTTGTACATTTTAAGGTTTCAAGCTTGTTAAAAATATTTAGTAGTTAATTGTTCAATAAAAAGACACTATTAGCAAATCATGGCATAGAAATCTAAATGGAGTTTTTGGGGCACCAACTGAACTGTATGGATCTAGACGATATGTGGTTTCAGCAGGACAGCGCTATCTGCTACACCGCGCATGAAACAAACGATTTATTGGAGCAGAGATTTCTAGACCGAATGATGAATAATCCCGATGCCAACTGGTCACCAAGATGGTGAGATTTAATACAATACGATTTCTTTCCTTGCGGTTTTTTTTTTAAATCTGAGCTATATGTGAATAAACCACAAACAATTGCTAAGATCAAGACCGAGATCCAACGTGTGACATCTTTGACACCTTTCGCTCTGTCAAAAAAGTACCGGGAATTGGTCAGTAAAAAACAAAATATTTATTATTCATTCAAATTTATTGTATCGCCTTCAAAGTATTGGCCCCTTCCGAAATATGTAATATCCTTTTGCCAACGAATAATCCAATCATCAAAACATTTTTTAAACGCATTTTCTGGAATCAACTCAGTTCTAGCCGCAAATTATCTTTTATGTCTTCTATCGACGGAAAACGGGTGCCTCGAAGTGATAATTTTAGTTTTGGAAAGAGAAAAAAGTCAGCCGGAGCCATATCAGGTGACTACGGTGTTTGTTCGATGGTATTTGTTGAATCTTTGGACAGAAATTCGTTCACAATGATGCCTTTACGCAATTGAGTTTTTGAAGAATTTCATTTCATTTTGTTTAAAATGGTACGAATTGATTCGTGAGACACAGATAGTTGAGTGGCTATATCTCTTAACTCTATCCTTAACTTTAGCGATGTTAACTTCAATTGAAGAAGTTGATGGCCGAATAGAGCAAGGCAAATCTTTCACCACACCTCGACCGCTTTTGAATGCACTGTACCACTCATATGCACGTGTTTTTGTTAAAGTCGATTCACCGTAAGTCTTCTGTAACATTTTCAGCGATTCGGAACACGAAATTCCATTTGCAATGCAAAATTTGAGACAAATTCTTTGTTCGATATTTTTATCCATTGTAAAAATCGCTACACACACTTGAGATGAACTGACAATATTGAGCACTGTAAACAAACTACTCGACAGATCGCGCTCAAAGTCACCGTCAGTATAGAATATATTTGTGTCAACTTAGCGACAATAAGAATTTTGACAATCCCTTTAAGCGTGCTTTTTAAACGATCAATTCCCTGTATTTTTTTAGATGTCACCAAGACCACAAAGTAAAAGCGATAAATCTTAGGAACTAGTTAAGGTAGAATGAAACGTGGAAGAAAGCCAATGTAAAGCATCGCCTTCATTCCAATACCAAATATCAATATTTTGCGTGGCACTACCAATATTTCGGTTTCTAACATAGCGTTTTCGATTTTCGTTTTAGTAAACGGAATCATTAATCATGCAACACTTTATAATGTAGTAATAGTGGATTCAGTATACTTAAGTAACTATATTTGAATTTTTTAGAATTAAATACTTTTCTACTTGGTATTCTACAAAATGACCTAAAACAATAACTATTCGTCGTTATCGTTTTTACTTTTCTATTAGAAGTAACTATAGTTACTCATAGCATTGATGTGTAATGCCGATATAGACAAATAAAATGTCGATGCTTTTCAAAATTTTGTTATGTGTACAAATATCGATGCCTTTAGGTATCGGCGCATCGCTACACTGATTTACTTACAAGTATTATACTCGTACAGCCAAATGTAAATTACTCAGCTGCATAAGCCAAACAAATTATGTTGTTTGTTAGCTTTAGTCGTCCTGTTGGCGTCTATAATTATGTATGTTAATTCAATGACGGTGTAGGTATATTCGTAATCTGAACAGTCAGTGGACACCCGCATCGTTTCGCCACATTTTTGGCAAACTCTCTGCTACGCCTGAAGATGAAGCATTTATTGTCTTGTAACATTTAATCATCGATTGTGTGCGTTTGCCAAATACTAATCGCAAATCAATTGGCTCATGTAAGATATAGTGGGACAACATTTACAATTTCAATGACTCAGAAATGAATTGCTGCTGTCTGCTCCTTTATTGCTGTTCTTTTTTTTTTTTTTTTGTGTTGCTGCTGGTTGGTGGCAAAATTGCTGTTGATGTTGCTGTTGATTATAGACTACGAATCGATTGCCTTCTTTGAATCAATTAGTTGTTGTCTGTGGTAGTATTAACGCTGCACGCGATATGTTAGCGATAATGCTTCTGATGTGGCATAGAGATAGTACACAGACATGAAGGTGGTCTTTAAAATGATTTGTTGGTTATTAAAAAATTGTTTTATACCATTCACACATAGTGCGGCATTTGAATGGTATAAATAATAATAAATATATAAAATAAATAAACCGAATGCATATCAATACCTTAAAGGTCGCATTCTTTCTTCACAACTAACTTTACTATTGGGTGAGTTCGTGTTCTAAGAGACGCCGTGTCTAGTACATTTCTAATATTCTAGTTTCCAAAGTGTATTCCTCCGTAAATCTACGGTCATTGGGCGTCTTTTGAATATGTCAAATTTTGTGAAGGATAAAGTGTTTTTACGAAGAGTTCTATTTCATAACTTTATCCTGAAGAGAAGTGCTGCCGAAAGCCATCGAAAGGCCATTTCTTGGAGGTTTATGGAGAGTATGCTGTAGCTGAAGTGTTTTAGAAGTAGGTTGCTGCGGGTAAAAGTGATGATTTGGAATCATTGGGAGTTGACTTGGATACAGTCTGCAAGCGACTAAAAACGTGGTAACTTGCATCCGCTACGATAATAACAAACGCAAAAGTCATGCGTTAAACCTGTCCAACCAACTACATCAACGGCGACAAGCTTATGCTCCGTATTTGGTGACTATGTATCTGTTACTATGAGCGAGCTGCTCCAACCGAATGAAACGATTACGGAGGAGCGGTACTGAATTTAACTGATGTGTTTGAACCGTGCATTAAAGGAAATACGGTCAAAATATGGCAATAAATATGGCATAATCATTTTTATCCAAGACAATGCTGTAAAACCTGTCGAATTCTAAATGCAAACGGCCATATTCTACGACATATTCTCCAGACAATGCTCTATCTGATTACCATCTGTTTCGATCGTTGACCCATGATCTGAGGAATGTTTCACTTCGTATGAAGTTTGCAAAAAATAAATGGATTCTTGGATTGCTTTGAAAAACGAGTCGCTCTGCCGTCACGGAATCAATCTACTTGTATATGCTGCCAAAAAGATGAGAAAGAGTGGAAGACAAGACTTAATGAACTATTTTTTGTCTTCGAAATAATAGTACGTATTAATTCAAACACCAAATAGCAAAATCATCAGCAGAAAGCTGACCATTGTGGAAGTTATCGTTTTATTGAATTGTTATGACATATGTTCGGAAATGGTTTTATACTTTATTCAACAGCTTACTTAATTATTTAGGTAGCTCTACAACCGTCTATCGGCCAAGGTCGCACGTAGGAAACCACACCATTCGGTATAGTTTAGTTTCTTCAGGCTCTGACGTCCTCTCTGATGCCGTCCACTAATCAAGTTTATGCTACCGTCGTAAACCTTCAGTGCTGGAGCTTCGGGGTTCTTCTGGATGAGGTGTATGATAGCGTCAGCATGCAAAGTCGAACGATCTTTGTTGGGATACCAAATTCAGTTAGGTTGTTGAAAAACATCGTTCTTATCGGTGAGTCGAAAGCGGCCTTATAATCGACAAATAGGTGAAGTATGTCTTTGTTGTACTCACGGGTTTTCTCCATGATTTGTTGTGGAGTGAAAATTTGATCAATGATCGAGCTCTTTGATCTGAAGCCACACTGATAGTGTTCAATGCATCCGTGCATCCGTGTATGGCTCCAGTAATTTACACAGTACAGAATTTAATATCCAATTTGAAAGACGATTTAGCAGACAAAGCCATCATCTACTGGTGGTTCTAGATATGCTTCCCTAGCGGCGGTATTGTTCTTATCTACGCCTCCAAGTAGGTTAGAGAAGTGACTTCTCCATAGTAGTAGTTCTTGCAGAATAAACTCCGGGCTTAAAACCTTCGGTCAGATGCTTGAACTTTTGGTAAAACACCCCAACTTCATTTCTATTACATAACACCTCAACATCCTCAATCCATTCTTCTTTCTTATTTTTGCGTCTGAAAAGGCTCTACGATTATTGGAGAAAGTGCTTGGAATAAGCATATTTTAAAACATTTCTATTAAAATTCTCAAGTCTATAATAATCTCATTCACTTGAATCTAACTTCTAATGGTTATTTATGAAGACAATCAAACAATACTTTAAATTACAATGAAAATACTTTGCTAGTCTATATAAATTCAATACAATAGTATAAAACTTGTATGTAGTACTTTCCTTTTCAGCTACTTTGCCAAATAATTTATGGTGCTTTGGAATTTATTGTGTCTATTGGCTCTAATGCGACACGTTTCAGTTGCTATAGTCAGTTTGGGTTTTTCTACTATGGATCTTCATTTCTTGTTGCAGCTATTTGGAATTTTTTGTTAGAATGCAGCAGTAGCAGGAGCAACGCCGCCGCCTCCCCCTCCTATGGCTGCAACAGACGACAATAGACAAAAAAGTAAGACAGACGCACAGAAGTTGTTGCTATTATTTGACACTTTGTAGATTTATTGCCGCTCAACGTAAAGATGCATTTCTAAGATACTTTCGACAATTTGCGCGCATTCGCCAAACTATTTGAAAAGAGTTCGGGGCGGCAACCACAACTGAAGCAGCAGCAGCAGAAGCAGCAGCAGAAGCAGCAGCAACTAAAGATGTTTTTACTTGCCACAAACTAATGGAATCTTAATTTAGCAAAGCCAAAAACGCTGAAATGAAATGAGGAGAAAAAGAAGTATTAGTACTGCTGCTATTTCGCTTTGATATCTCGCTCGTTGCATGCGTTGAGTGAGTTGGGGTAGAGCAACAGCAACTTCAATACTGATATGGACGACGGACGACAATTACCACTGACACTACTATACTATACTATAGTATAGCATTTTGGGTCGATTTCAGCAGAACGACAGCGGGAACTGCCTCGTTTTCTTCTTTTCCATGCATTTTGCAATTGAATGCTTTCGCGAACTGTCAGGAATTGTCTTCGATACAGAGACAGACGGACAGACAGACAGACAGACGGACAACACGGATCGTCGAGTCCCGAACATTTCACTTAACTTGTAAATTGAATTAAAATGATTTCGCTGACGAAACGGCGCAAATATTCCATCCACAAAAAAAAAGAAGGAAACGAATTGCACAATGAAGCCGCAAGCAGTACCAAAAAAATAATAAAAAAGCCTGCAACCGAAAAGGGAAAAGTAATGCAATGCTTTGTGCTACGTTGCCATTGACTTTTGGCAGCTACTGGAATCAGGCAGTGCTGCACTTGAATTGAATTCAGCGTTCTCCTGAGTGTCATTGAGCGAGTGTTGCTGTTGATGCCACCGCTTAAATGGCAGCCGCCTCATTGAAGTGGTATGTTGCATCGGCAGCAACTGCAGCGGCAGCAGCAGCAGCAGCAGCAACAGTTGCAGGTGTTGCTTGAAATAAAGGTGAAATAATTACAATTCTCTGTTGGCTTTATATGGTAGCAAAATGGTAGCGGTATAGGGTGAGAATAAGAGAGAGAGAGAGAGGGGCAGCGTGCTGCTCCATCCTTGAAGGCGCTGGTATGAGTAATTGCATTGCACTCAATGAATCGTCTTGAAATATGCAGTGGGGAAAGGACTTCAATTCTTAACTGTGAGCTTCATAATTTTTATTTTAAGTTTAAATGTACAAACAAAATTTTCAAGTTTTCGGTCAAAGCGAAATTTTAATGCACTTCAAATGCAGTGCTTAAAATGTTTGATTGCATTGATATTTGGGGATGACGATCTTCGCAGAAGTCCACATTAGTGTTGAATGGCATTGATTGCCATTCACTTTGCAAGGCCAAAAACGATTCTTTTGCAAAACGGCCCAAGCAGCTCACAATCGTCCGTTAGTCACGTATGGGTATCTTCTGAACATCCGCTCAGGTATGTTGAAATTGTGAGAAGACAACAACTAACATTGATGAATAACAAATCACAATTCCACTTTAGCCTTTACGACGTTACCTTCAGTAATGGAGAGAGCCTAATCTGTTTCGTTGCAGATCGAAACGCAACATGTCCCAACACTAAACAATATCTAGGTGTCGGAAAACTGTAATCACAATGAACTGCCGGAATCTGTTCAGCCAGACTCTCCGAACTGTTACGGAGATCATCATTGACTTTTGTGAGCACCACTGCTAATAGGCTGCCAAAGAGATCATTGGTTACAATAGACCTTTGACGCACTCCTTGTATAGCGAGTAGTGTCGCCAAGCTAATGCAGATAAAGTACAGAAGAACTCTGTAAGAAACGGATGAAAAACGGAGAGAGAAGGAACACCTTTTCACACAGAATAAAATAAAAAAAAAAAAATTTAAGGAGTGTACTTGGGTATGTGGAGGTGTTATGTGACGAACATTTTTACAAAATGTCAAGCGTCCGACCGAAGGTTTTAAGTCCGGAGTTTGTGTCTGCAAGGACAAAAGTGGAAGGCTGTTTACATATGCACATGAATCATTAACACTGTGGAGAATTTATTTCTCTAACCCACTTGGAGGCAATGTAGTGAGATATTTCTAGTACCACATTCACTGGCCTACCACTAGATCGGATCAGTAACCAAAAAGCTGAGCGGCATTCTTCGGGCACTAGCTTCTATAAGGAAGTGATGGTAATCGATCATACTTTTAGCTCAGCTAGGTAATTAAAAGTTAAAGCCTACCTCGAAGTACGAAGCTAAAAATCTGTAAGACGCCGAAAGTCATGGTCCTGCATACAGCGGATACAGCGTATATTTTATTGCATCGCTCAATGTGTGGCTTTCGCCTTAAAGAAACTAATATCGCGGGATATATGTAGACTCTCTAGTTGCCGCACTGCTACAGGTCAATCAATACAATTCCAGTTTTCCCAACGCCAGTCCATGAATGGAAGTTTCGGAGCCAGGACAATAGCTTTCGGCCAATACTTCGTTTCATAATTAGTTGCAGCAATATATACCACGGATAATTTGAACGAGGTAAGACGTTTTTCATGGCTAGAATATTTTTATCAATGTTTGAACGCCTTAATGACTCCGTTTCAGGACTTCGACGCAGACATAGACGATACGACTACATCCTGAAGTTCTCCAGCTTGTTCAAATAAGAGTCCAAGAATCCTTGCCGTCAAATATTACATACATCATACATGACATGTAAATACTCACAGTATTCAACCAATTTTGACCACGAAAATAAAAACTTACCATTTGAAACATATTCATTTGTTGATGTGGCGCAATCTATGTTTTATCAAAATTGTTAAAGTATTTTGAGAGTAAATGGATAAAACAAATGTCACTCACACAAAGAATCAAACATACATAGGCTTTACATGAAGTAGAAACGCACACACACAAATATTAAACGATAGCATGTGATCAAAAGCAGATAAGACTCTCCGAGCTCGAAAGAGATGAAATACTGAAATTGCTAATTTTACTTTGTATGCGCTTCGCTATTATTTTGATAACTGATTCTCTATTTGCAGTTCATGTTGTGATTGGAACTCGGTGCAATATTTATAACGAACGCATAAACGCAATAGATTCATACTAGTTTAATTAAATTATTTTAACTGGTACAAACTGCTGCCAAATATTTATATACAATGCAGACTTTGTTGCAAAGTGTATTAAAGAAACAGTCCTTGGTATAGTAGAAATATAAATGAATACGTTTGCCAAAATCTCTTAGAGTACACTCAAAGACAAAAAAGCATTTTGACAGGCGTAGATATGACACTCAGCAAGAGAAATCGAAATATCGAAAAAAAAGTACAATTTGGAACGCAACCAAAACCGAATTAGCAATTTTAAGTGTTTTCTTTGTAACGCCTGAAATTGAGATACGTACTCACTCACAAACAGTGATGTTACACTTTGGCAACGATAATAAATTCTCTAAAGGATGTCTGGCTGGCTAACAAACAGGCACAACAATGCTCCCACAGTCAAAGAAGCAAGCAACCGGGAAGCGTATCAAAGCAATAGTTAAATAAATCATTGAATTGACAATAAATCGCTCACAATTATGACAGAGAGCATAGCAGGAAAAAATTATGTATCTAAAAAAAAAATTATAAAAAACGAAAGCAAGTCACAGAGGCCAATATTGCTTATGTCATGAAGTACATTCATACCTACTCGTATGTACGAGGGCAATTTGATAAGTCTGTGACTTAATTTTTGAATTATATTGATTGTGAGGATAGTGCCTGAAGTAACCAATTTGCAACATTAAGTTTGTGTTTGACAACATTAAAGCCGGACAGACGAACAGCAAGCAGTTTGGTACCGAAATTGTGCACAAAAGTACACCGCGGATAAAATATGATTGCATTGCAGCACATCAGCGTGCAAACAGACGAAGAAATATTGGTTTCTTTGGTCGTATCGGCGCGGCAACCTACTGATTTCTGTCCGTCTGTCTGCCTTTTATATAGGCTTGCAATGGCTGTCAAGCACATACTTTATGTTGCAGATGGTAGTTGACAGAAGCAGTATTGCATTTAAAGTTACTACGTCTTTGAATAGTCACAGACTTATCAAAATGCCCTCGCAGTATCGCAAGTATCTGCTACCTTTTCGTCCTTTTATGGCAATTTTTGAATTTTCGGGCTGCGTGCGTTGAAGCGCAACAAAATAAATCAACGCTGTACAATGATGAAATTATTATTTATGCACCTTTGTGTGTGCTCCAGTTAAGTTCATTTTCAGTTTTTAGATTGGCTGCAGGCAAACGATCAGCAGCCGGCCGACCAGTAGCCACTTGCCAAAGGGGCTGCTGCTGCTGGTATGAATGTTGCAGCTGTCTTCCCGCACGTTGCACAGTGGTAAGATGAGGCAGCACTTCTTAACCTCCTCAAACACATTTTGTTGTTGTTGTTGTTGTTGTTGTTGTTGCTATATATAACGTATATATATATATATATATATATATATATATATATATATATATATATATATATATATATATATATTGCATTGACTTCAACAGCAAGGCACTTGTTGCTTTTGTCGCATGAAATTATTGCATGCAACATTTACCGTATTGGCAATGCAGTAAATGCTGCAGCGACAGCAAAGAAATAAAAGTATCGCGTATAATATCGCGCATCGAATTGACTTTGTTCGTCGGTCGGTCGTTGTTGCTGCAACTGCGGCAACTGTTGCTGCCGCTGCTGCTTTTGCCATTTGAGAAATTAATAAATTATGAGTATTTATGTGCTGTCAAAGTAGTGACAGAAAGACAGACGCACAAAGTGATAAAATTAGCACAAAATCTGTGCAGCAGCAACAAGCGACAACAACAACAACAAAAACAACAGCAAAAACATCAAGCGACAACATACACATAAAATATGCGAATTTATTATTTGTTGTTGTTGCTGTTGTTATTGCTGCAACAACATCTTTATATGTTGCATTGTGGGAGCATGCAGCAAATACTGCAAAGAACAATGACTTATTGTCTTCCTGGCTGTTGCTGTTGCTGCTGTTGCTGTTGCTTATTGGAAATTCATAAAATCACCTTTTATGGCTGCAATTTTATAACTGTTCAGCAGGAAGCGTCGTACCAGAAGAATTTAGCTATAATAATATCTATATTATTGAGGGAGGGACATATAAACCTGCGATCTTAAAAGATCTATTGGCTGTCTTATTGACAAGATGAACTGCCAAGCCTATGTGGCGAAAAATCTTAAAAGGATATTTTCCTAGAATCTTCTCAGTTTCACTTCGATAATGAAGTGATTAGGGTTGCCTGAATTAAAAAAAAAATTTAATCCTTCCTTAAGGAAATTTTCATTTCCATGTTATCAAATGTTGAAGTATAAGCGCCTACCGGCTCCTTATTTTCAGAAAGCTTAACATCATCATTATAGATTTTAAGTCGACTAAATTGATTGCTCGAAAGTTAACTCTGAGATGAACCAACTGCTTTCTGACTTCTAGATATTATCTGACCGAGTCAAATTACGCTTAATCTTGTGCACGGGGACAGTGACATTTTGCCAGGTAATTTCATCGGAATTATAAGAATCTTGTCCGAGCTGATTTAGAATATAATTATCTCTAGAAGTGATTGCCAGCAGCTGTAGAAGTATTTTTGTTTGTCTTAGTTCTTGGCTTATAGTTTATAGCCAGTGTTGTTTCTTCACCATATTAATTTCCTTGTGTATTACTTCAGATATGGAGTGCCTTTCAATGTCACAAAAAGTTTGTATCACTGGCTTTGCCCCTCATATTCTGGCCGTTCATTTCTTAGAATACTGTTCTGACCCGTTACTCATAGCAGAGAAACTCTGTTGCGTTCTTCCAATAAACCATTTGCTTTAAGCACTAGCTTTGACTTAACGGAGTTGGAGTTTCTGCCTGAAAGAAAATAATAATGCTTTTCCCATTGATTTCCAATGATGAGTACCGTCTTCCGTCAGGGATCCGTTTTTATACCACTTGATGGTGTGTGGTTTTAGTACGTATGATCTTTCTGACGTCCGATTTCTTGTCGGACAATTTAATGGTGAACTTCCGTTCACATATATATTTCTCTAAAGGATGTACCTTTCGCACAGTTGTGAAGACGTTTCGAACATATTTTCGAGGTTCGAGGTGTTCCCATCGAGTAGCAGCCTTAGGAGTGTTTCTTTAGTTTGGTATTCCATAGAAGCTTACTGTCTAGTCTTACTCCCAGATATTTAACCTTGTAGCTAAGCTGCACTACTTAAACATCCGATGTTAATTCATTTTAGTCTATGTCACAGAGAGTCTCTTCAAACTTGGCACTTGCCATTATTCTCAACGGTCTAAACAGTAGGACATCTAAGACTAAGCTCCACAGAAAGGGAGAAAGCAATCTCCCTTGTAGGCAACCCTTAACTTTTTTGTATCCTTAAGCTTGTACCCTTCACGCATGTTTCGGCTGTTCTTGTAAACAGTAAATAGTTTCCAACTCACTATGATAGGGTCTACTCCACTCCGTACTAGTGCATTACATAGTGTCGCGTGACTCGTATTATCAAACGATCCATCTATACCCAGGAAGTGATCCACATATGTTTAAGGTATGCCCTAATTGTTCCCGTCAGGTTAAGCAGTCCGGTGTCAGTCTATTTAGTTACTGTTATACCGTGTCATAATGTTCAACACTTCCATTTACACCATTTTGTCGCTCGACAATTTTATTATTTGTACTCGTTTTATATGTTTAATTTTTTTTTTTTTTTGGTGCATTTGACACTTAACGCGCGCATTCACTTTAAATCGAAGTTTACTGATATCGGCTAACAAAATTGTAACAACATCAACGACAACAACAAGCAACAACGACAACAGACACAAATGCAAAAATAGCACAAACAACTTTTGCAGCAACTTGTGTCAGTTGTCGACGACGACGACGACGACGGCAAGTGTCTATGCAGCGTCTCTTGTCCATATTGGAGTCTCTAAGTATGAGTCTAAGTCTAAGTCTCTGTCTCAGTCTCAATTGCCGTCCGAGTAACGAACGACCTTAGTGGTAATAAACATAAATAACGTCATTGAAAGCGCTCGTGAGTTGCAATATGCGGCGCTGCTGGAGAGGAAGGAAGTGTTGTCGGGGCTCTGGCGCTGCTTAAAGTTGCAAGTGTTGCACATGCGCCGCAATATGCTCAAAGATTCGGATGTACAATAGCAACAACACAAGGCAACTAAGCTAGCGATGAGGTGTAGTGTGTTAGCATATTGCATACACTGCAAGAAGTACAATTGAAGAAGTAGTGAAATTGGCAGCAATGAAGAATTACGTTGAATTTGTTTTTGCGTATTTATTAAAATACTAGCGTGCCCGGCATGCGCTGCTATGTCTTCTTTTGTTAAACTCTATACCCATAGCGTAAAGGGGTATATTACGTTTGTGAAAATATATTTAACTGGCAGAAGGAGCAGGTCCTATAAAGTATATACGTATATTTTTGAAGACGAATCGATGTGGACATGTTCGACTGTCCGTCCGACTGTCTGTTTGAACTAACGGATCTCGGAGACTATAAAAGATAAAGACTTCACTCGACTTTTCCCTCTTCAGATAATTAGTATTAAATGAACATGCCTTCCCCACTTTAAGCGGTAGCTCCCATACAAACTAGGCACGCATTTTTACTTTATTGTATGAACATTTTTGTTGAATTTGTGGTCAATTACGCAAGAAACGTCAAATTTGGTGTGTCTGGCATAATTCATAATAAAATATACTGCATATATCCAGATCGGGCTATCAGGGGAGACCCGATGCTTTTATAAATATATGAACAGTCTTGCAATAAGGATTAAATTGTCCCCAGCCGTTGTTTTATGAATTTCTACATGGGTAAATAATGTTTCTAAAAAATAAGCATACAACTTGAAAATTATCGGCATATTTTGATATTTTTTAGCTAAGCTATTTATGGGTGACTTGGAGAAGGACCGTAAAAATCGTTATCCTCAGATAAGCAAGAGCGTAGAGAAGTGAAGGAGCTGATACATCAGACAACTACAACATATGCGGATGACGTATTAGCATGTTTTATTCATATCCTTCTCTCTCCCCCTTCTCTCTATTTCTCTCTTTTTCTATCACTGTATATCATAAACGCATACACAGTTTACGCGTGATCCATAACATCTCCATTTTTTTTTTGGGCGTCCTTTAATATTAATAATTTCTTTCATGATTTTGTATTTCTTTATTAGGTAATAAATTGCGAAAACTATCTAAATTATTTACAGTGTAGTCCATGAACGCAGCACAACACTGGGCGGGCATTCAACGCCAACGAAGGTCAAAAGATTGTGTTTGCTTTTTATGCAGCAGAACAGAACTAACAGGTTGCTTACAACGTCTCAGACACCGGCTACAATCGACCACTTTGCCGTTGGAGTCTCACAATCAGTACATACATCCCGCCCCGCACTGGTCTCCGTGCTCCATGCCACGCTTGTTGGTGGCAGCTGGCAGCCGCCGGGCGTGCCTGTGATAATTGTTCGTTGTCCATTTGGCGGCTTGATTGCATTTAATGATGCATAATAGTGTAAATGCAATTTTCCAATATTGTTTTTTTTCGTTATTTTTATTTTATTTTATTTTATTTTATTTCACTTAATGACGTTCTATTCATAAAATAAGCACGAAAATTAACAAAATGCAAGATTGTTGAAGATTAAAGAAGTTTCTCCCACTACAACTGGCACCATTGCGACTGGCATCGATTATCCAACGTCGATGATGAAATATGGCAACGAAAATAGTCGGAAACTGGCGATTGCAGCGCACACCGCGCGACACAACACCGGTCAACTTATTGCCACAGAAGAGTGGTCCACCAGAATCGCCACCGCAGACATCTTTCACCGCAACGGCCAGCGGCAGCGCGCAAATCATTTCTACCGGCCTGAAAAAGTGTGGATAGATGCGATGACAGATACGGTCCGGTTGCAAGCTAAACTGCAGCTCGAGCAGCTGTTCGGCAAATGGACCGTGCACATAGTGTTGACCCCAGCCGAGTACGCTGCAATTGGCATAGTTGCGCGGCAGATTGTAATCCAATTGCGCATAGCCCAGAGCGCGTGAAATATTCAAATCGATGAACTGCTTCAGATGCAGCAATGCAAGATCGTGACGCTGTGATGCACGGAAGCTTAAATACGGTGTGATATGCGCCACATGTAATAGTACAGTGTCGTTTGTAGGCATCAGGCGATTTGGTGTGCCCGCAATGAGCAGAAATTCATTAGGATTGCGTAGACGACGGCGTCTGTAACTTCAGTAATAAAAATTTCAATATGTAATAATTTTTCTTTGATTCATTTTACGGAACACACCCGTCATCGAAGACACAATGCGATGAGGTCAACACATGACGCGGCGAGATGATTACACCGGCGCAATAATGATTTTCGCCAAAGTAAACCTGTTCCGGTTTCAACAATTGTATCGAAACTACGTATTTTTCATAGTTGCGTATAAATTGCTTTGTTGAATTGGGAATTGATGCAGTTGGCTCGTCGAAATAGAAATCTTGCTGAACTGAAGTAATTGCTCCAAGCATTGTGAAAATCAGCAATATAAAATTATACATTTTGAAACTTTGATTGCGAAGTAGTTTGATATTTGACATTTTTATTTGAAGTTTTCATAGCCTACTTGATAGCAAATGTTTTAGTTACAGAAATTGTAGCTATGAAGAAAATAAAATACATATCAATTCAATCGTTGGATAAGTTGAAGTGAGTCACAATCGATTTGCAGAAATAAAGAAAACAATATTAGCGAAATTAAATAAAATCTTATAATAATGGTATAATATACTATATGTGATGACTTTATGTTTAAGCTATATCACTGTGGACGGCAGTTCACGCAAGTGATAAAAGCCCTGCTCAGCGTGGCTGCAAAATATTATATAGATTATATAGCCGCATGAAGTTGGCATTCCGAAGTTGGCATTTGTCCAAGACTAAACTTCGTTTGCTCTCCCACCAAATATCAACATATATATAAAGAAGAAAATTAGTTGTGAAATTTGTATTATTTTTTGTGAAGTCAGCATCCCGAAGTGTGGAATTATAATTCTTTTTAATAATTGTTGTAATAATTTTTTGGAGTTTGGACAAACGAAGTTTAACCTTGGACTGACATTGGATAAACGAACTGCATTTAAAACCATTAATATTTTATTTTTCGGAGTACCAACTTCACACGGTTAGATTGTATACCATTGAAACAAACTTGAAATGTACATTGGGGAAGTATTATAATATAAGATAACACGACAAAAGCTCAATTACATATTACAATCAATCCCAACACTCCCCAAAAACTGCAAATGTAGGTTATGTTCGATTAAATCAGGTTATAGTCGCAAGCATTAACTGCTTCAGTTAGGCCTAAATGGTCCATTGTGACACCACATATTATCATAATTCTCCTGGTCAACTCGTGGAGTGAAGCATTGTGAGTATTTGACAAACTTCAGAAGGAAACTCAGGTTAGTTTTGAAAAACCCATGACGTTGGATAAGTGAGGTGCTGGACTGATTCTTCCTACTCTTCTTTATGACAGCTTTAACATACAAGTTTACGTGTATGTCGTTCAAGCTGAGGTCAAGTGCAATAGTATGACTGCCTATCAGCCAGTTACGATACGGATAAGTGTCAATCTTGCTCCACTACACTTTTGAGTTTTTGTGTGAAGAGCTTTTTGCTTCTATTGGTATAGGGTATCAACTGTCAGGCAAAGTCGACTTTCGTGTTCTTACTTCTTTTATTTTAAATATGTGACACTGATGAAGCACATAACTCTTTCATCAGATACTTATATCGGTTCTATTCTGTTAGATATAACTGCAGAAGACATTAATTTTTAATTATCATAAAAAAAAAAAAAGATTCACTTGTAATATTTATACTAAGTGGTTTCCAACGTTTATTATTTGGGAAATTTTAAATATATAGTAAAAAAGACTCCAATCTTCTGAGGGAAAAAGATTCTGCAGACATCCCAATGTCTCAGTTTAATCACATTAGCAAGTGTAGCTTTTTATCGAGTATTACTTAAATGCCATGTCGCTCTCCTTTTTCTGTGTCTACTGTGTGCCCATTTCTAAAAGTTGCGGCAAAGCTTTACGCAACACACTCAGAAAAACGTGGTAACACCAAACGCTGCAGAATGCAATTAAAGTCATTTGCGCTGCCGGTTGGCGACATAAAATGTGGCGGCGGCGGTGGCGGTCTCGGCGACAGTGGTTTTACATTCATGGCATACATTTTTTTATGAGCTGCTTCTGCTGCTGGTGCTGGTGCTGCTGTTGCTGCTGCTGGGAACAGGATGCTGCAGCGGTAGACAAAAAAGCTACAGAGGCCGGTAGGCCTCCTACTTTCCTGCATTTCCGCTCGTAATGATTATAATGATAATTATGGTGATGGTGATGATGACGACAGACGACAGACGATGATTGCTTGGTGCGGCGGCTGATGGGATTTGAATGTGTCGGCTTTGCCTTTTTGCATGCGTGAGGG
Source organism: Leucophenga montana (assembly GCA_035044765.1). Lineage (NCBI taxonomy): Eukaryota > Metazoa > Arthropoda > Insecta > Diptera > Drosophilidae > Leucophenga > Leucophenga montana. The sequence continues at coordinate 1,970,165 of JAWNNQ010001372.1, forward strand.
GCAGAATCTTCAGGAGCAAAAGCAGCAACGGAATGAGGCTATTAAGAATGCGTTTGTAACGTGGGATCGTTTAGTGATTGACTCATGCATATGGCTGTTACTTTTATAAGCCTTGATTAGCTGAAGTTTTGTTTCCATAAAATTTTAACAAAATTTCGCTACTTAGCTGCATAGACCTCTTCGGCTGCTGCTACAGCATTTCACACCTGTTCACTTAAATTTCAGCAGCTCGTTTATCAAATTTGTGGCAAACTTATGGCAAGCGTCCGACATAATTCAGTTAACTCAACTGGCAACAGCGACAGCAATAGCCGCAGCATCGCCGTCACCGTCACCGTCACCAACACCAAGAACAACAACAACAGCAACTCTGATTATAATCTTAGCAGCTAGGCGCTATACGCCACAAAACACTGGTGCACAGTGGTTCATTATGTTATTTTCGGCTGCAAAAATTATAGCTTCTGTAGGTATAAAAATATCGATGTGAAGTTTGAAGTAGGACATTCTTAAAACATCGAAGCGGTCATATCTTAGATTTATGCCTATTTTAAGACTTATGAACTAACCTTTGCATTACACGAGACGAGTTTTCAATAAAACCCTCTATCTATAAGTTAAAATGGTATATTATATATGTATATAAAATGTTGCTCTCTCTCTATATAAAATGTCCTCTCAGACTTTGATTTAAGAGTTTTCTACTTACTTTAAGTCACAAAGACTAACACAAAATAATCATAACATCATAACATAAACTAAGAACATTATCCACAGAACTTAGTATTTGCTGTTTGTTCGAATCTTACTTTTCGACAGTTACCACAAAAACACTTCATTTTGAGCGTTGTGAACCAAATATCATGAAGTTTTTGATTGGAATTGGGAGAAACCATGCACCATTCCAACGTACTGAAAAATGTATGTGGGACACACCTTGTGTAATAAAATATTGTATGCTTCCGTAAACTATCGTAAAATCGATTTTTGTCACTACTTTTCGCAAAACGAGCCACTGTGCGCTGCCACACCGCAGAGTACAAAATGTTCTACATTTAACCATCATCCATTGCAGCTAGCCTCAGCTAAGCAAGTTGTTCTCTTGGCCTTTCAACTTTCGCTGTGACTTAGAAAACTTTTCGTACTAATAAATTTCTCACTCAACTTCCTCGGTTTGCTGCCTGTTGCCGGTTGATGTTGCAAGTGTGTGGTTAGAAAGAGAGAGAGAGAGAGAGAGAGAGAGAGAGAGAGCTCGTGTTGCACTAAACTAACACTTCATCAAATTTCAGCAGCATCAACGTGTTTCATGCACAATTTACTTTCCGTATTTATAAAGCTTGGTTTATTTTTTAGTAACTTTTACAAGAACTCACATAAATCGCATTTTAGTTGAGTCGACTGGGTTTACTTACAGATGCTTCACTCCTGTCGTGCCTTAGGTAAAAGGCGATGCTTGCTGCTGCTGCTGCTGCTTCAGCTACCCACAACTATTCACAAAACGCTTAAGTGCCATAAAAAAGATTTTTATTATGTCTTTTGTGGCAAGGCAGTAATTTTTTGGGATGCTATGCTTCCATTGGTTCTTTTTGTACGCTTGAGGGCGGCATTGTTATTGTTAGAGAAGAAGAAGAAGAAGTTAAGGAGTTTGTGGGGGATTCGTTTACGGATTATGCAAATATTTGTTGCAGCCAGCGGCGCTTCTTGCTGCATACAACATTATAGTGGGTGTTACATGTTGTCTGTTGCATTATATGTGTGTGCGGGTATTTTTTTATATTTTTTTTATAGAAATTGCATTCGAATTGCTGCTAGTGTTTTTGCTGTTTGCTGAGTTGATATTTGTCAGAGCTTCTTTGTTGCCCACTCAGTAGCATGTCAGCATCAACTTCTTTATGCCGTTGATGATGTTGATGAGTGATGTGCTGTGCTGAGAATTACATTTTACACACAAGTAGCTTAGATGCTTGCAGCAAATTGCCATCAAATATGGTAATACAAGTAGGCAAGCAATGATGTTTTATGAGCCACGAATGCAATTCAATATGTCAGCGAAAATTGCTTTGAAAATATGTTGTGAAAAGTTTGTTTTGTTGCTTAGACATCTGACAATGTTAGGGACGGTGATCTGGCGCCCAACCTCTGGGGCCCGAAAAACATAATCTCCCGATAAATAAATTTGCAGTAGTTCCAGGTGTCGAAAAGAAATTCGTTCGAAATATATGTATATAAGTAATAAAGTAAATACTACACACGAATTCAAGAGTTCGAAAACCTAATTTACGATTGCAGAAGATCAACTCCGTAATTAAACTACTTGCATAAACACGTCATTTTCACAAAGTATCTTAGCAAATGCTGTTGTTTGCGAAAGATTTGAAGTTCTGTTTGTGCTTACGTGAATGACAACAAAAAAGTTAAATGCAAATTGAAAACCCATATCGAATCTTAGCCGGTAGCTTTTTAATCTACTCTTGGTAAGCGTTTGTTACAACTTGCTGAATTATTGAAGCGTTTGAAGAACCATTGGAAATACTTTTTATTCGCACAAACATAGAAAACGATGTGCTACTAATTGCAGTGGAGAGTAAAAGGCAGTCTTATAGTATGATGGTTTTGTGTATTGAAAGTGACCTACTCCGCAAAGTAATGTTTTTTGCTTTAAAAAAATCGCGGAATACATAATTTTCTTGATCTCGAATATAATATATAACAAATGAAACCATTTTTATTGTATATCAAATGTTTTAACACTTTTCCCTTAACATTTGAAGAAGCGCCCCATGTTGGGCGCCAGATCAACCCAAATCGAAAATTGGAACTGGAGACTGGTTATAAGGAAAAATGCAAATTGTTTCACCATCGTTACCTATTGAAGCGAAAAAATATGTGAGTTTTACTGTTATCAAATAAAAATTAACCAAAACAGCATTTATACCTACATTAGTTCTCAGGTGAGTTGCTTAGCTGAGTAATTAAGTAGACGTTATTTCTTCTCATACGAGTGTTTTAATTGATATCTCTGCGTATAGAAAACAATCTAATTGAACTGTGCACTCAGTCCGCCAATTTTTCTGTCAATTGGAACAGTTGCCTTACTTTAATAATTTTTAGTACGATACTTAGGATAAATATCGTACTCTTGTGTGTTTTTGGCAAAAATCATGTGTGTACGAAAAAAAGATGATGTTTTGATTTAAAATTACGGAGGTAGATTGAAGAATCCTTTCAAACTGTAGTTTCTAGTTTTTTTCAAGTACCACCTACCGTTAGACTGGTGCTTAATTTTAAACTTTTGCTATATTCAAATAATGAAAAAAAATATACTGTTTCGTGCAGTGATTCAACACTTTCAATTGAAATCTATTAATGGACGAAAAATGGATACACCACACTAAAGAACTGTCGAAACAACTGATTTCTCCGTACGGATCGGTGTCTAAGACGACCAAGGTGAGAATTTTCTGCCTACCCTCGAGGGTATCGTATTGATTTCGTGGCTTTCACATATAACTGGATCACAAGGATCATATTGGTCTATGTGTGCCCTCTATCAAAGGCTCAACCGGCGTAACCTATGAAGTTGTAAAGTCTATTTACAGGTATAACTTTATAATATAAATTTTTCTATTCTTTAAACATTTTTCGCAATGACAACTCTGCCATTGATAGCGGATATTGTAACGGATATTGACATTTGAAAAACGCACTTTCAAGCAATATAAAGCAATCATTTATTCTCCATTAACATTAGAGCATTAAAACCGCTGCAGATCTTATCAGAGATTCTATAAAGCCATAGTTGAATAGATTTAAACAAGAGCAGCATTTGCGAGCCAATAATAAATAGACAGGCAGCTGCTGATATTAATAATAATTACTTTGATTATCGCAAAATCAAGAACGCGATATACAAAACATACACAATATTAATCTCACAGCGGGAGATGATCAAGAACAGGTGAGAGAAATACTTATGTACGGGTATGTACACAGGTATGTACAATACATCGAGAGCTACAGCCTTGCGGAGTGCAAACAATTTTCAGCACTTTCAAGTGATTGAATTGCGCAGATTAGACGATGAAGTGTGGTTAAGAACAGTGGCGAGGCGAGGCGAGGCGAGTAGCGAGTGGCGAGTGTGAATTGCAAAAGTGCATACTAGAAGCTACTACGCACCACATAGAATGAATGTTCCGCTCCGATCCGATCCGATTCGAATCCGCAAGTGCAGCAGCGCAGCAATTGTTGCTATAGTCGAAAGAGGCGGCGGCAACGCCTCACAGAGCTACTGATTGCAATTATTCAGCTAAAAGCCGCAAGTGCACAATTCAATGCGGCATAAAACAAGGCCTAAGAAAGCTGCACAAATCGTCCACGAGAGTTGAGTTGACTTGAGATTTCAATGCAGATTTGCACGCTGAGGCTTTGTTTATTTCGAACGAAGACTGCAGTCCGCTCAATTAATTAATGGCAGCGCAAAAAAAAATTGGAAAAAAAAGCTACTCACCAAAAGAGTCGACTTCGACTGGACTCGACATAAGAGCTGCGTTAGATGGCTAGATTTCTTATCGCAAATGCGTCTGTTTCGATGTCTGTTCAAGTGTCCGCCAATGCGATTTGAGCTGTTCACACGCCGCCGCAGCAGCAGCAGCAGCAGCCATATCCGCCATACATAGTACATACTATCCATTGGTGCGCACGCAACTTTGATATTTGGATTTCTGCGCATGCGCAACTTTTGGCAGCCACAGTCAAAGCCGCAACAGATATCGATAACTGACTTGGCTTTTGGCGGTCTTGGACTGCCTTTCCTTTCCTTTTTTTGTGTTTTCTGTTTTGTGTTTTGTTTTTTTCTTTCTACCTTTCAAAACAAGTGTTTAGGAGCTCAACTATTCAGCATCCGATTCCAGCTTAAAAAGCAGCTCCAAGTGCGGCTTAGGCTTTTGTGGTTAATGAATTTCTGGCATTTGTTCGTTCTGCTTTATCATAGATTTAAGCATGCTTAATTTGCGTTAAATGAAGTGCGAAGTTGCGCTAATGAAGTTCGCTAATTTGCTAATTATGTTGTCTTTACGTATAGTTTAGTTGAAAGAACGCATGGAAGCTGGGTTATATGAATGGAAGAGCAGTGGGATGTAGTAGGTACTACATAGATAGATACTTCCAGAAATTACTTTGAACTTTCAAAACGATTGAACTTTAGAAACAACGAAAAGAAAACAATTTAGTTCGGTATAACTGAATTTGTTGAACGCTTCATTTAAGTCAAAGCAGTTTATTAGATTGTAAGGTGTTTATATTTTATAGTGCCTCGATTCGAAGGTATTGAAGTGGCATTTTGTCACTTTTTGCTGTAGGGTTGCGTTATTATTAGTAACTATACTATATAATTTTAAATCGTATAACTGCTATAATGCCCAACGAAAATTTATTTTTGTAAAACGTTAACGTGTATGATGGGTCTGTATGTTGGTTAGCATTAAAATTGTGGGTGACTCGTGAAGTATCTGTGCATCGGAAATCATTATATCCAATTTCAAGTAGACATTGACTACTAGAAAAAGATTTTTTCCCAAAAATAGTAGGCGGGGCATGCCCCGGAATATGAGGTGTCTATCCTTAAAAATCCAACAACTAAAATTTAAAGTTGATTTTGACCAAAATAAAAAAGTTTTCTAATACAAAAATTTGTGGCTACCCGAACAAGCACATTTGTATGGATACGTTTTGTGCTTATGACATGCGAATACTATGAGCATATATTTTTTCCTTCATTGCTTTGGGATTTTAGGCGGTCAAAAGGAATAGCTATATAGATATATACATACAGCAATATTTTTCACATCGAGTCGTATAGGTCACACTTGACTTTTGTTTATGTTTTTATTAAAATATACAGAATCAATAGAGGAAAGCATTTTAAAAATGCATGCATTGAGTATATTCACCATTTGCGCATAACATACCAAAGCAATTGTCTTTGTATTATTCATTGTTGCACTTTTTTCTAGATTTATTGTGCACTAATTTACTTTTTGTGTAAAGAGTGACCGAATGAAGAAATAATTCAAAACTCCATAAAAATATAGATAAATACACTATTTCTGCAGAACTTTTGGTACTTTGTCATTTTTGAGTACAGTGTTGCCTTCTCTTTCGCATAGATTTTCTTATTAATATGGTATTTTTGCTGTTTGTTTTCCTGTTTGGTTTTCGTTTCACTTTTTGATGAAACTATATTTCAACCTCTCGCGCCTGTAGAATTTTTGCATTGTCTATTTTCTGATCTGCTCTAACAAAAATGAAGGGGAAAATGTATGCTCATAGTTTTCGTAAGCCATTAAAAAAAGAAGAAGACTCTATGCCGCATTTCAGAAAGATATATTCAAAATTGACAAAGATAAGTCGTCTTGCCGAGCCTGTCAAATTTTTTGAGAATAACATTTCACACTATGTAGGAATGTTGGGGTAGGTATAGAAAAGAAAAAACGAACAAGAAATAACGCTACATATGTATGTGCAACAGTGGTTCATAAGAAACCACCACGACGATTTTCAAGCTAATATTGTCTTAATTAAAGAAGTTTTTCATGTAAAAGCGTAAAAAGGCCATGAGTTTAATAGGGATTACCCCAAAAAGTGGGCGGGTCACGACCATGAGTTCAAGTATATGAAGCGGCTGTCCATAAAAGCCACCACATCGAATTTCAAGCTAATATTGGTTTAAATAAAGAAGTTCTTCATACAAAAAGACGAGAGTGGGCAGTAGATTTTTGTATGGGTGCTACCCCAAAAAGTGAAGCGGTTTCACACCCATTGATGTATCTTTGAAGCATTCGTCCATTAGAAGCTATCATATCAATTATTAAGTTGATAATGACTGCAATAAAAAAGGTCTTTATGGTCAACGATACCTCTTTTAATGCGTTACAAAATTTCAGACAAACTTCTTTTTCGCATAGGATGGCAACTCAGTCTACGAAAATATTAAATTGTCATCCAATCAATCTTATGCATCTAATGTTTTCAGTGTGCACACCTATGTTCCCTTTTGTTTTTCTCGTATTGTGGCATAGCGCCACCCATTTATTTGGATAATCAAAGAGTTTCAAGCAATCCAAATAGAAAGGTAGATGAACAATTTAGGCTTCTGAGGGTAAAAAACACAAAATGCCTTTGAACTGATCCAATACGATCTTGATGAGCAGCATCATGAAGGTTCCAAACACAAGATGCAAATTCTAAAATTAGACATCAAGTGAAGTAAGTATACAGAAGTTTAGTAATACTATAAGCATTCACATTCATTAGACAAACGCTCTGAATCCAAGAACACCTTTTGCTTCATTTACCACATCAACAATATGATAGTTATAGTTCAAATTTGGGTCCATAAGAACACCTAAATCATGGATGTTACGATGTGTGATATACGTTAGAAATGAAGTACGAAAAATTGTATCACAATCTTAAGCGTCTGACCGAATGTTTTAAGCTAGAAGGTTCAATTTGCTTAGTTCTCCTTATAAATGTAAATCTATTGTTGAAATGCTACTACTGACAATTCGACATGTGTACTCAGCACGCCAAATTTTGCTGTCAGTTCTCATTGCTATCTTGTGATACATATCTACTTATAGAAATATGTATTTATGTTGACACTATCTAGTGAAAATTGTAAAATAGAAAAGAACTATTTAGAAGTATATAATTTACTACTCATAAAGTTTTGTAAAATTCGCATTTTCGGCAAACGTTTAAAGATACGATTTTTTTTAAAGTAATTACCGTAAAACTATTTCACTAACTGACATTCAACTAAGTAAGTAAAATTGCTACTGACAGTTTGTGTGTTTTCACTGCAAGACCCTAAAATAAATATACACAGTGAAAAAAAAAACTCTTACCAGTCAACAAACAAACAAACAAAAAAAACTGAAAAATGAAGTGTTTTATGACATATTTAAGAACCATTATCCACTTAGCGCAAATTACGGACCACCTCCCCCAAAAAAAGTGCACTAAAAGCAGAAAGCAAAGCGTCAGGATATAAATTTTGCAGCTTAATTTATATTTGGCCAAATGTTTGTTCTTGGAAAAAAAATCACGCGATGACTATTGTTGACGCTCAACGGGCGTCCTTTTTTTTTTCTTTTTGTTTTTTGTGTAATTATGTAAAAAACGAAAATTAATTCATTTGTTTTTTTCTGCTTTTTTCGCAAAATTGTTAGACGAAGTAAACTTGACATGTAGTCGACAGTTTTAGTGCCATAAAAGAAAAAAAAAAAAAGAAGAAAGCAAAGCGAAAAATCCATTCGGAAAATTATATTCCATAATAAAAATGAAAACAAATGAGCACAATAAAAATGCATTTCACGTGATTTATAATAATTGCTAAGCAGAAAACTGCTGAAAATGAAAAACCTTCTGCCACACGCGTCTTCCACAGAACACATTGTCTTCTACTTACTGTGCATTGTTTGGCATTGTTGGGTAATTCTTCAGGATTTAAGGCGGATTAGTGGCGCTTCGACGGAAACAAGTGCATTATTATGTGCGCCAAAAATTTGTTTCAGTTGTCGCTACTTTGTTTTATGTTCTATAGAAAAATATTGCTATTATTAATCACTTTGTATACGGAGAGAAAAGAGAGATACATTTTGAGTTGCAGTAACGTTTTTGGAATAGAGGCTAAAACTATGTGGCACTTCTGGTATCTAAGATACTCAGAAGTGCTCGACTTTACTGTAAAGTAGTTCAAATTGTTGAGTAATAAACCAGGAGAAATAGTTTACATTTGAAAAATGGCATGCCGCAACACAAAAACGAAGGAACTATTCAATGCAGGACGATAGTGTTTCCAAATCTGAGAAACGTAAACAAAGTCACCAAATTAAAGTGAATTTTAATTACTATAAATACTTTAGTTGATATGTTCTCTATTAGAAATGAGTCATTTTCATAGTCAAATAACGCAGAGTGATCCGTGTGTCAATCAATTGAATCTGTCTCTCGAACACTACCAAGGGCGCGATATTGTCAGGGTGCATTTTCATCATAAGTGTAAAATAGTCACACGATAAAGCATTACCCTGCCTGAAACTTCTCTTAGTTTCAAAAGGCTTGTAGGTGTTCTTTCCTATTTTAATGACTTGATGCTGATGTTTTTGATAGCGTCATCCTGCAAAGACGAACGATCTTTGCTGAGATACCAAGTGCAGGAAGAACACTGATGTTCCAATTGTTGGACATGCATTCGTCGGAGAATATCTTTCGGTGCATAAGACTAACCAACTCTGCCGGTCTTGAATATCTTGAATATCACAGTTGGAAGCTCATCAGAGCTTACCACATTGTTATTCTTCAGCTTTTTTAATTATTGAGTCGATTTCGTTTTAGTTCTGTGGGTCTAGAAGAGAGCTAACAGAAACTAGTGGTTATGGCGCTCTATCGGTGGCACTGCCTCCGAGTTAGAGAAGTGACTTCTTCACAGTCTTATTGATTCCTGTGCATCTGAAATCAGTCTTCCATATTCGTTCTTCAGAAAGAACCTTCTAGCTTAAAACATTCGGTGAGACTCTTAAGATTGTGATAACATTTTTCGTGTTTTATTTCTATCGTAGAGCACACATCGTAACATTCATGATTTAGGTGTTCTTATGGAAAAAAAAATTTAACTATAACTATCATATTGTTGATGTGGTAAATGAAGCAAAAGGTGTTCTTGGTTTCAAAGCGTTGTTCTAACGAATTTTATGACGCTTATACTACTTAACTTCTCTTAACTTCACTGTATCCCTTATCTTTTGATTTGTCGATTTTGTAATTTGCATCATATGTTTGGAACCTACATGATGCTACTCATCAAGATTGTATTAAGTCAGTTCAACGGCAGCTTCTGTTTTTTGCCCTCAGAAACCTCCTGATGTTCAGATCCCACCATATCGCTTGGATCGCTTGAAACTTATTGATATTCCAACCCTGTCTGTACGACTGTCGATGCTCTCTACTATCTATATTCATAACACACATTGCGTTGAAGTTCATTCTCCTTACTTGCTTGCTGATCTTTATTTGTCGATGCACAGTGGGTCAACTTGGTGAGAGCTCTTCTCCATTTCAGATGCATATGCATAAATCAGGGTCCTTAAATTGTTTGCATTAGTTGTAGGCAAAGGAGGATCGTGTGTATTCACTTGTAAATGTGTTTTCTATTTGCACTGGCACGAACCGAACCCTGAATAAAGGATGAAATGGTGAATTGATATTCACCATTTAAGTGATTGTCTTCTCACAATTTGCTTACCATAGAACAGATGTTCATACGCTACTCGGGGTATACGTGAAGGAATGTCATTTGTAAGCTGTAAAAGAAGCTTTTCTGGCCATTTTCAAGTGTATGGCAATCAAAAACTTTTCACCACTAGTGTGTACCTCTGCAAACGATCTAATCCTCCAATGTACATCAAGCAAAACTCTATAAATTCGCACAAACTTTCGCTTTAATACCTTTACTAAAGTTGCAAATTCTTTATAAATAACTCATTTTACTTGTCTACAATTGTCAAACAATGAAATAACCATTCGGTTTACTTCACGATTAACTTTTTCAATTCAAGTACCAAGAATTCTTGCATTTTCTAATGCAACTAAAGCTCAATAAAGCACACAAAGTAAAGTACTTGAGGCTAAAAACTTGTAATGAAATGCAATTATAAATATATACGTTATGCACGAGTTCGATTTGAGCGTCCCACACACAAAATAAACACCTCAGGCTATAGAAATACCAAAGAATCAGAGCAGCCGACTGACCACCAACAATGTACGGAGATAAGTTATACATGAAAATTGACTACGCACTGCAAATCTCAGCAGGTAATCGCGCGCCACAAATCGATAAACTTCAACTGCCAAAATCGGCAGAAATGAAATCGTATTATAACGAAGAAGAAAAAGACAGTACTATATGCTTATGGCGGCTATCCAGCATATGCATGCAGCGAAGATTATGCTGGAAATTGTGTGTCAATGTTGTGTCAAAGCGGCAAACGAAGATTTCGGACACTCCAAACCAAAAATGCAAAATAGTCTCCAATACAGTCGTAAGTTGTGCGATAAACTGCAACATTCGGACAGTCTTTGAGTTCTTAACTAAAGTACGCGATAAATAACTTGAAAACTTAATGGAGCGAGTCTATTAGAAACCAACGTGAAGCAATAATTGCCGCCGAAGTTCTACTTCAAGCGCATGCGGAAACGCTTAGTTGTGTGATTTTGCGCACATTGAAATGTATTTTTAATTACACCAAGATGCAACTGCTGAGCAGGAGTAGGAGTGCGAGTATGAAGGAAATCATTGGTAGAAGAGACTCTGTTCGGTAGCAAACAAAACTGCCAGCGCATTCAAACAAACCAAGCCAAGTGCAAACCGACAAGAGACCCATAGATAACAATTTAGAAACGATTTAGGCTGCACATACACACACAGCCACACACACTCAATGACCGGCGGACTCTGTCTGCATGTGTCGGCGCTCTAAGTCAAATGCTGTAACTCCACCTTTAGACCGCTAGAGTCCTCACGCGCTCGCACGTCCTCCCACTGTACGCCTCCAGTTGACGCATCCGCAAGTGAGTGAATGACTGAGGTTCAAAATTGTGGCTATGCTTGAAAGTTGCAGTCTCTGAAACTGAAGCCTTAAAACTGAGTGAGGCTGGTCAAGAGCAAACACCCGCGTCGCGCTACTGTGCTAAAAGTTTAGCATGCGGAAAATTAACATTAACCAAGCGAACGATGGCTATGGCGAACGATTCGTTTTGCCTTACTATGTCCGTCAGTCTGTCTGTCCATATGTCTGCGCATTTCCTGGTTTATCTCCGCTTATACTATACAAAATTTCCCTGGTGAGAAAAACCACGAACTGTGCAATGCATGCAGCGACATACGTAGGCAATACCGGCAGGCAGTGTCAGCGGATGCAATAACCGCGATGCGATTGTCCATCCTATCCTATGCTATCCTATCCTATCCTATCCGACTCGTTCAAGCCGTCGGCGGTGGCGGCACAGATTGAGCGTGTGACCAAAGTCAAGTGCAGTGAAAAGTAATTAACTTAAATTGCTGCGGCAGCGAAGCAAACTGAATTGCTGTGTTGCATATGGATTTGTTGCATGCATGCTCACTGTGCTCACTTGGGGTGTGAGTGTGTGCAGTATACGAGTATGTTGCAGCTTGAGCGCGCTTATTAGTTGCATTAAGCTTGCGTTTCGCGCAACACCAACGGGCAACGTCGCAGTGGGAGTTAAGTAGACAGTTGTAACCATGAATAGATTTTACGGATTAGTGGCATGTAGCGATGTTGCAAATGCATTGCTAGATTTTCAGAAATAATAAAAAGAGTTGATAAAAAACTATCTACACCAATCAAAAAAAAAAAAAAATTTTTTTAACCTAGATAAACCAGTCTTCTTTTTGAAGTTTTTGTATGAAAATGGGTATTTTTGCATTACTTCGTAGCGGTGGATAGAACCGGGATTTGTCACCATAAAACCGAAGACCAAGCCACTGTTGCGACTTGTGGATTTCTACCGGCCTTTCTAAGTCGAAGAAGGCAAAAGTAATTTTATCGGTCAACATGGTTATTACCTTTTTTTTTGGATGAGCACGGTTTAATTCATATGGATTACTTCGGAAGAGATTGAACGATAAAAAACTTGCATTGCTAGCCAATAATTATTCACAACTTTCTGCCAGCATACGAATTCTGGTTCAACAAAACCCTTCATCCTTTAAAGTTATCCAGGAATCCAACTTTTTCTTTGGCATCTTCTTAAAAATAGAAGTTTTCAGCCAGCCCATAAGCCATCGATCGGAACAAGTAGTAACTAAGGAGCAATGTCTGGTGAATACATCGAGTTTGAGGGCAAAATCCTTTTTTGCCATTGAAACAGCTGTTCGGACGTGAATACCGCCTCCCAACTGTTAACTATATAGTCGTCAGCGCCTTAATTTGAATTTCGTAAAAAGTGCTCTTTCATCATGAAATGCAATACAAATCGGTAAGCTTCTCCCAGATTCACCATATATGATGCCTTGCAACTATTTTCTGTTTCTAAATCTGAATATATGGCAAGATGGTAAAATATTCGGATAGAATGAGGAAGGCATTGCTTGAATAAAGGACTATTTTATGGACTTCGAGAAATAATTCGAGTTCAAATCGGAGAACCGTTGGACCTTATCAAGCCAGTAGAAGATATACGAGTACAGGTTCTACTCTCTTTTTGTATTCGCTTTCAAAAAGCTTTTGCGAATAGGTCCCCGTTAAGTTGGTCTGGAATATGCTTTCGGAAGAATTTTGCGATTTGAATTTGCTTGGTGTTTGCCTGCGGTTTATTCTCCCAATATTAGTTTGAATGTTTGTATGAAGACTTTTTATAAACATAAGCAACATAACAACGAAATGGCCGCCCATTACAACCCAGTACAATGTATAGCTCCCATACAAAGGGCAAATGTGAAGAGTGTTAAACTTCGGTTCCACCAGCATTGAGGCGTCATATCTGATTTCAGAATCGTAAAGTTGTATTTATATTTTTAATAGTATACATCATCAGATAGTTTAATAATAAAATGCTTAATGATAAGCTGTCTACAAAAAGTTTCAGGAACGTTGATTTACTACGACTTTCAACGTACGACTCAATAACAGTCTGTCGAATAACTTTTAATATCAACCAACCGCCAAACCAAAACAACAGATTTTCGTCTGTTGCTCATTCTTATGGCGTCACTCAGTTTGACTATCTTGTTGTTATTTTTTAGCAAATTGAGAGAGCTGAGAGAGTTGAAAGATCAGGTCTTTGTGATTGGCTGAGAGCATTAACTGTTTTTAATTACATTCGACGGAATACTTTAATAAAAAAAATACTTTAGTCTCTGCTTCAACCTTCTGCACAACTTTTCCAACTAAAAAAATCAAGAGAATATGTTGCGTTTAAGGGTGTGCACGTTTTGCACTCGTCTACTTTTATATAGATAGCATTAACTTTAACTTGTTCGTTTACTCACGCACGAATTCCGTGAAGATTGTCTGCATAGCCGGTTGTTACACTGGAATAGTATATTGATGCTGTGCGTGAAGTGATAATGCAAGATCGGCATGTCATTTATTCATAGATTGAGTTATTCCTAAGATTTAGTTGCACTAACATTAAATAAGAATTTCATGCACATGTGGTCTTCAAAAACATTTAATGAAATAAAATAAATTTACAAAAAAAAAATTATTTTTGTACTAAACAAAAAACATGTTGGAGAGGAATGTTCCCCATTTGCCTCTCCCTGGATCCGCCAATGTATATTACATACATATCATACATTTATACATACGCAAAAACTCACAAAAGCATAGAGTATAACAGTAACAGATGTGTGCCCATGATGCGTATAACAGATGTAACAGCTATGGTATTTTTTGTATTAAGCAATGTTCAGACGTTCGTATATATTTAACACCTAGTACATCTCATTGTATATGCATTATTGAACAAAATAGTGTCAAATATCAACAAATTTCAATAAAAAGTAACAACACACTCAACGAAAGTTGAGACACAAGAATAGCAAAAATTGCAAAATCTGTTCTTTTCGATGCTATAACTCGGCTTATAGTACTTTCACAGAAAAGTCTAATATATCAAAATTTGCGCAGTCTGACAACCTACTATCACTCGAAATATGAGCACGAATTTTTGGACTCAATTTTTGGCAAAACGCTTAAAATGTTATTTTTATAATTATTTTTTTCTTATGTATATTTTTAAGCAATGATGGTGTTACGGCTTCTAAGCAATCACTTTAAAGGTATTTGAAAAACTCTGCCAACAACACGTATCACATATTATAAAATGTGAGTTGTGTATGCAATTATCCAACTCTATTTCATAAACTATCTATTCAGAAAGCATGCAATTTTAAATTGTATTTTATTGCACACATTTGTAAATTTATTTTCCATATTACAAAATTGTTACAAATAGCAATGCTAAAAGGTTATTAAAAACTTTGATATACTTATTTAGTTATTATGTAAAACTAAATATTATTGATCTCTTTATTACGAATGCTCCAATCAAAAGATAAATTTTGTAATTTATGCAAAATGTTTGTTACACGCAACAATTCAACCGAAATACTTAGGCTTTTGCTGTCTGCTATTAAAATCAATTCGTTTGGGAGCACATTACAAATATACATTTTAAATTTGCATGAAAGCGCCAAAGGGGAATTGACACATGTTGGAAGCTACTAATACCTACCATTGAAATACTTACTTATAATGCTCTCATACTAACGTAGTAGCATATAGTAGTATCTACATAGACAAACAGTCCATATAGAGCATTTAGACCACCAACTGTGTTTTGTTTGTGGCCTGGGAAATAGCTAAGAGAAGGCTATTTGTGTGTTGAAATGTTTTACGATTAAAATATAAAATTCGTTACAGTTTTATGCGCATTTTAACACAATTCATAACGCAGTGGGAAACCGACAAATCGAACGACCGAAAGCCAAACCAGGTTAAATGAGTTGTACTTCAGTGTGCGTCATAAAAAAAATATAAATAAAGAAAGATTAGACACTGTACAGTAGAATTTGAGTGCATCATATTTGTCTCGACAAGACAGACAGACAGACAGACAATTTTCCAGTGAAATAGCAGACCGACCAGAAGTGCTGCAAATGTCTAATGAAATTTGACATTCAGACAGCGAGCGAACAAGCGAGAAATGAACTGCAACATGCAACTCACTTGTAATAACGTAACTCTGACAGTCAGCCTCCCGCATAAAGAACTTATTGCTGACAGAAAGAAGTATCTACGAGTAGTATATAGTTTTGAAGCAGAAAATCTTCTATAGCGCGACCAATGCTGAGAAATTCTTCACCCGCGCGACATTTGCGACATCTGTGTTTGGCAGCGCATGATCGTGGAGCATCGAGTAGCGACGATCGGTTTGAGGTGAATGCGCGCACTAAGACATATCGGGCTCATTACATTGCAAATCGCAGCAGCTAAATTGCATAAAATAGTTGCGACACAAAGTTCAATATACTCAGCGATTGCAGACGGACGGACAGAAGGACGGACATACACACAGACAGACAGACAGACAGACTAAGGAGCTGCCCGTTGAATCTTCTATGCGCGTTGAATAAAAAAAAATATATAAAAAAAAAGATTGAAAATGAAAAAGGAAAATCTGCAGACAATCTGTGGAACAATGTGATAAATCTTGTACCATGATGTGCGCGAATGCAACATTTAATGCAGCGGCGACGGCGGCGGCTGAAGCTGAAACTGAGGCTGAGGCTGTGGCAACAACGAATAGCACGCCTAGAGGTGGGAGTGAACAGCAGCAGCAGCAACAGTCTACGATGATGTTGCAACATTATGCCAGAAATTTACGAAAAAAAAAACTAAATGGAGAAACGTTAACTTCGATGGAACCGAAGCTTTAATACACTTTACATGATTTATCATCAAACTGTAAACGTATAAACCTATTAGTATTCGAGTCGATCTTATTTCTAGCGATATTTACATATGTACCAAATCTCTTCTATTTGCGTCAAATGGTTCTGCGATATGAAGATTTTGCAAGGGTGCGTTGTACTGCCCATATATCATACGCCTCGTATGAGGGAGTTGCATGACACCGCCTGTTGTTTCCAAATTTTAGAAGTGGTTCATTACTTCCAGAGATTATCCTAAACATATATATATATATATATATATATATATATATATATATATATATATATATATATATATATATATATATATATATATATAAACCAGAACTCTGATCTGGTACACAGCTTCATTTCATGGGGGCTATATTTTGTAGTGTTGTAATGAGAGCTTATTGTGTATTGAGTCTACCATTTAAAATGGAATAAAAATACGAATATTGAACCAAATTTCAATCGGAAACCTTTATTTAAGGGATAATTTCATGTAAATTAAGATTTAGACAAGATATGATCCAATTTTCAATGACGCCGTGGCACATTTTGGCTAGTATGCCAGCGATGATTGATTGGATACTGGCTTCGTGGTCATCCAAATTTTTGTGATCATTGCTTTAAACAAGCAATTTTATGTAACCCTAAAGAAAATAATCCAATGGTGTTAAATCACACAACCTTGTGAGGGCAACATCTTCATGTGTTGCACCATCTTGTTAATAATAAAAGTAATCTCCATCGATTTCGGCGATGAAATAATCCGTTACCGTGGCAAAATCGGCGTAACGGCGTTAAACGAATAAAATTTGGTCCGTTTCAAAACTGGCTGCTTCAGCGGCAACAATATCTGCTTTACGCACGTTTCGAACACGGGTTGAATAATTGTATTCTTCAATATTTGATAAGTCCTAGTCCTCGAAGTCTTCTTCAATGCGTTACAAACTTTCCGACAAACTTATTCTGCTTTTTCAAAAACCATTTCTAAAGCGTATCGAACAGAAGAAGTTGTACATGTGTATCCCAGTCCGAAGGCAGCTGTAGAAGAGGGTGTTGCTGTTTGGCCGCCTGCGCCTCCAACGCAACAGACAACAACAAGCACAATAACTCCATGCATCCAACCTCTTGCAGCAAAGCTGTTGCTTGCACTTTGGAGTTCATGTTGCAGATTTATCACTTTGAGGCTGAGTGACGCAAAATAGTTTTGCTGCAATTTTTAGTTACTCATTTTTTTTTTTTGTTTTGTCAGCGTCTTCTGCGAAAATTAAAAATTCAAATTTAATTAAGTAAAAAATTAAACAAACATGCAGACGCGTCTGCGTTGTACTTTGTCACTCATTCATTCACTCACTCACTCGCTCGACTATGTTGTGAAGATCGCGCCGCATGTCTGTCATTTGTGACAAGCGACAACAATCTGCAACAAGGCGGCAGCAGCAGCAGCAGCAGCAGTTGTTGTTGTTGTGGCAGATTGCACTTGATCTATCGGCAACACTTCAATTGATCGTTTATTCAATGCGTTCGCATTGCATCGCATTGCCTTGTCGACGTCAGACGCCGCATGCAAATTCATGTTCAATGACATTCGTTGCCCGTTCCTGCCACCACGCTGCATTTTTTGCCTGACTCATGTTGCACTGTATGCCGAAACTGCATGCTGCTTTGCATTTAGCGCTAAAATTGTTTTAATTAAAACAAAATAAGCACATAATATGCCTACTCAGATTTCTGGCCACGATCGACAATGCTGGTTCTGCTGCTGCAATACCATAAAAGGCGTGTGTAATCGTTTGTCGCAGCTAGCTGGAGTTCGAGTGCATCGTATTGAGTTGCCAAAAACAAAAAAAAAAATAAAATTGTTGTAGAAACTTTTGTTGTGAGTGTGCTGGGAAGAGGACCGTTCCGAAGTATATAGAAAAAACAAACCGGCAATCAAAGTGGGAAGCACTTTAAAAAGAACAATTAAAACAGCTGCGAGTTATAAACTTCTATTTGAAGTTTGTTAGCTCTTATAATACACAACTAGTTTTAACATAGCTCATTGTAGTTTTTTTTTAAACTGTAACCAAAGAAAAATTGGTATAAATTTGAATGTGTGACTGAAGGAGACATGTCAGACCGCATAAAGTGTATATTTTTTTTTAATCAGTTCGACGTGAAGAATCGATCTAGCCATGTTCGTCTGTTTGTTCTTCTGTACATATGCAAACTAGTCCCTCAGGTATCGGCAAATCGATCTGAAAATTGTTATGGAGACTTTTAGTAATTCTAGACTCATCATATATAAAAATTTCCATAGTACTCACTGGAAGATATAGCACGCATACAAATTCACCGTCCACTTTTTGATTCTTGTATGAATCCCGCCCAAATTCGAGGGAGTACATCTCACATTCGGAGAAGGTAGCTTCTGTGGAATGATAACATAAAATATAGAGTAAAAAAAACAGTAGCAAAAAAAACAATAGGTAAAATATCTCTCAAGTAGTAGGAAGGAAAAATGCCACAATAACGGCCATCATGCTTAGAGAATGTTGTTATTGGATGAACGGGACACTCAACAATGCTGCAAGGAGAAAGAGACCTACACGGAAATTCCATATACTGGACTTCAGAAAGAGTTTCGATGTTTTTATTGGCAGGAACATCAATAGGAAATAGAAATAGAAAACTCATTGAGGATTTTCACAGACGGCTCTAAACTAGAAAACAGAGTCGGTGGTGGGGTATACATACCAGGAATGGATATTAATGCCCCATTTAGACTACGTGAGTACTGTATTTTATGGAAAGCAGAAGGCGCTGCCATCCAGGAGACAATGTTTTACCTAGAATCATCTAGGTTTAGAGGAAAACAAGTCCAGCTATACTCAGACATCCAAGCCGCTCTAAAAGCGGTGAACTCCTGCTTAAATCGATCGAGAACAACCACTGACTGCCGCATATCTCTTAAAAATATCTCGAAGCAAAACAGTATTCACATCGTTTGGGTGCAAGGGCAGAGCAATATTGAGCATAACTGTATAGCAGATGAAATTGTAAGACTGGGTACTACGACCAATATTCGTGATAACTGTGATAACAGTGATAACTGCGAGGGACCCGTAACCGTTTATCACCTTCTATGTTACTGCTCCGGACTATCTAAGAATATATTCAAGCATCTTGAGTTCTACTTCCAAATTATAATTGTAAGCAAGAGGTAAAAAATTTAGTGAAGTATGTAAAATCTTCTCAAAGGGTGCGAAGTCTCAAAGCAGATTTCAGTGGTATCACAAAATACAAGAAAATATCGGTAAGAAGCATTTTACTTTCTACAGCCGTGAAAGACCCCTGATGCTAGCAGACCAGGTTTAAAAACGAACATAGCAAAAAGATTAAATTCAAAACAAATGCGTAAATAGTTAAAATAAATATAAAGTAATCACAATTGGCAGTGAGTAATTCGGAACTTTGGAAAATAAACAGCACTAGCCAATTCGCAAAATATGAATCGAAAAACATCAATGTTTACATTGTCTTTATTGCAGTTTGACATGCGACACCTACTTTTTGGTGCAGCCCCTACTGAAACAACCCGTCCACGTTTTGTATGACACAGTTTTTTTATTGCAGTTAATATCGATCTGAAATATGACATAATGGCTTCTTATGAACGGACGTTTCACATAAATATGCATACTTATATTTAAAACTAAAAAGCCCTTATAGTTTACAACTAGTTTTTACAAGCTTTTATAAGTTTATTTATTTTTTGTGAAATGTTTCTTATGCTGTCATCTAAAGCACTGTTCAGATGTTCGTACGTTACTGATACATGTAGAATACTGTGTTGCAAATAGTTTTGTAATATGTATATCTAAAAATTCCAACAAAAAGTGACAGAAATTTCAATAAAATTTGTTAAAATATCAGCATATTGCAAGATATCAGGCACCATCTGAATCTGCCTTCTTATCTAGGTTTTCGAACTGAGAATTGACTTCATTCGGTTCATTATAGCATTTACAAACAATAAAAACATTTGATTCTGAAATGCATGTAAAAATTACAAAAGCTGCACTTCCTTTTTCTTCCTTCACTACTGTACCATGGATTCATACATATAAACTACCAAACAGCTACTGGCAATGCATGCCGCCTGCAGAATAAAAAACAAAAAATATATGTATATACATGGATTGCCAAGGGCTTCCAGGAATTCCACCCGCTCCGGCGGCAACAACAAGTGTAATTATTGTGCATAAAAATTGAGTACATGATGCGTTCAGCATCGATAATATTCATCATGTTGCTGCTGCTTTATAGCTGGCATTGATGAGCTGCAGTTGAAACGTGCAACGTGCAACGTGCAACATGCAGCGCTGCACATGCGTGGGGAGTTCGACAATAAGAAAATGTTGATACGTTGTTTTCTTGCAACAGCAATAACAAAAACAACAACAACAACAACAATGAAAATGTTAATAACACAAATTGCAAATGCAACAAAACAAGTTTTTCACTACGCAAAAGTCTCCCGCGTGTATTGACAGGTGCTGCTGTACTGCTCCACATCTTCTACGAATCACCATGATGAAGATTGTCATCATCATAATCGTCATCATCATCTTGAGAATCAGCAAAATGCAATCATGATGTTTCTGATGCATTTAATGATTTTATGATATGCTGCACTGCCAGACTGCCATTTTCAGTGCTATTAAAGAACGTAGGTGACTCTGTTGCTTTGGCATGCTGAGCGTGCCTCAAAGCCCCCACTGAGACTTCATGAATAAATGCGAAAGAACACTCAGCATCGAAGCATTAAAGTGGAGTAAAGTGGACATTGACTGCAATTGCAACTTGAAGAGTTTGTTTGATTGTCTGAACGCCGTCACCGCCGCCGCCGCCGCACAGTGGTCGTAATGGTCAATTTGACGCGAAGTCAGTAGAAATTTGCCAAATTTTGAAAATGTTGAAGCCAACTACACTTTCGATGATTTTTGTAACAAAGATTAAAAAAAAAGTGATTGGATAGATGAACCAAATAACAATGGCATCTCTGAACATCCAGCTAACATTTTCTCAGAATGAGAAAGGAATACACAATTAAAAGAAGTTACAACTTTTGTTAATAAAACCACTTGCGAAGAACTAATGGTGGCAACACGTATCTGGCAAAGAAGTGTTATATAAGTAGTATCAATTTTAAATAGAACCAGAACTTACTACAAGAAAAGTGTGGATTCATAGGTTAAAATTCCATCCTACCTGAAGAAGCTTTGGCTCTTTTTTTAGTTGGATGTATACGAAGGTATACAAATATATAAGAGAATGTTCAGATGAAGTGACTTTGGAATACTTAATTGTTCACACAGAGTGTCACATCGACCCCGATCTCGGGTGTTCAACGTGAGTGGAACGACTTTAAGAACTCTAAAGCAAGATCTTAATCTCTTCCCACAGAGAGTGCAACTTAATCAAAGATTGTTGGCAGAGGACAAGCCGGAACGCTTGCAATATGGAAACACCGTCGCAAGAATGATCGATGCCGAGCCTGATTCTTGGAACAACATTTTTATGACGGATGAAACTCGTTTTACACTCTCTGGCGGAATCAACAAACAAAACTGTCAATCCCACACGTCATTCATGAAATACCACTGCACTGCACGTTGAGAAACACACTGTTTGGGAAGGGGAGGGTGCTCAAAAACCATCATCGTACTATTTTTCTTCAAAATTAAAGGGACTGTCATGAAGTAAAATCGGCTGAAAAATGTGAGAGTTACTCAATGTTGAAATACCGAAGCTCTAGGATGGCGCATCATATACATAAACACAAATATAAAGGGTGTTTCATTTAGATGTTTTTTATTTTTATTTGTAGATAAAATACTTAAAATACAATTGGATGTCGCAATCTTTACTATGACCCGAAAGAACAATAAGCTCTGACATTGACTTTTTTAAAGAGTAAGTATTTCATTCAAATGTTGATCGCGACTACACTGTAGGTGATCCATTCGGTAGGCCCTATTTTCGATCACTCTTTCCAGCATTGATATAGATATCTCGCGAATTACGCGAGTACTGTTGGCTTCTAAGCTTATCACGGGCTTCAATTTCAGACAGAAAAAAGTCCGTTATCATGGTGCTGTAAAGAAATACGGACCGATGATTCCGTCAGCAGATCTTCATTGAGCTGTTGCAGAGCCCATTGACTGAAATTAAAACTTCAATTCAGTTCTGGCGGCTTCAATTCTTGAATGAGTTGATTTGTGTAAGCCTTTAAACCAAGATGCTTGTTCCTTTAATTATTTACTATATACAAAAAATGTCAGGCCAAAGTTTGTCCCTTATTTTCTCAAGTTATTAATTGATCACTATCAAATTGATCATTTATACCACTGTGCGCCGCTGCTGCCGCCGCTGTATCCGTATCTGCCTCTGCCTCTGCTGACGATGACGATCGTTATTATTAGTGCCAATATCCTCAATACTTAAATATTACATTATTAATGTCGTGCGCAGTTAGTGGCAAATCGCATTCATTCACTACTTTCATAATTAGTTCTAGATGACTCCGACGCCGTACCGTTGTTGTACATCATTTATGCTGCAAGTGGTCAAGTGTTTAATGCCACATCACATCACTTCGGCTACTGTAACTAGTTTTGCGCAGCAAAGTAATTGCTGACTGCACACACAGATACAAATTCGCACAGCTACAGATACAGATACAGATACTTTACTTCACTTGGCTTGGCTTGGCTTGACTTCGCTCGCATAATTCATGTGTTGTGCGTTCGTTCAATCTACTCAGCGCCGACGCATGACAAATAAGCCAAGTGATGTTGGTATTTTTATGGATTTCAAACACTGGCAATCATTTCCGCTTGAGCCGGAGAAGAATTTTAAGCCGTTAAAGCCGTAAGCTGTGCCACTGCGTCAAGCAATCTTCGCTGGCCAATCGACCAATAAGAAGAAAATGGGTCACTAAGCTATCCCACAGTTTGTCAGCAAAACTTCAAAAATTTTCAACGAGCTGAGTTTAAACAAATATGAATATCTAAATTTATTATATATACTTCTGATGCTTAGCCATTTCTAAATTTGCATTATAGCTTAAAATATCATTAGCAGCACAGGCAGGCAGACATTGCATTCTCTTTTGCTGTACGAGTATGGGGGAAGATAGATTGCGTGGCGAATGCCGCCAGGCAAATAGCATCAAATGACGCAGAAGAGTTAAATTTATTTATCTTTTTTTTTTTGTTTTTGTTGAAGTTTTTTCATATAGTTTATGTTTGCTTGCAAATTGATACCTAAAACTAATGGACACGCAATGGAATGGAACGCAACACAACACATAACATAAAATTGCAGTCATAATTCATATGTGCTCATGCAGCGCAGGATGTGCTTGCTGCAATTATGCAGAAACACCTTCACCATATTCAAGTTGATTTGTATCCATGCATGAGTATGTCTCTAAACGTTTACTGTAAGTCGAAGTTGTATTCAAAGCTAGCTTCAATAGTTTTTACTTATTTAGAAGTGGCTCTGAAGTTTTGGAACTCTGTACTTTTTTAATAGTAAAGTTCTCGGAAAGTTCTCGGAAAGTTCTCGAAAAAATGTCTCGTCTTTAGCGACGATCCAAGTTAGGAGCCAATTTTCGATTTCTGAGAAAGAAATTAACGAATGGTCTGCCAAATCGTGCTGCATCTGTCGGAACAACCAGTAAGCAGAAGGAGTAATGTTGTGAGAATGCGGTGAGTGCGGCAAAATGTCACAGTTGAGTATTTTCAAATATTTGTCCACGACTTTTGCGACGAAGAATATCTTTGTCATGTCTTTGCTCGTATTCCGAAAGTTTTACTTGTAATGCACGGCTCAAACGAATCAGTTGTAGCATATACCGATCGCCCGTAATGGAATCGGCGGGTTGTAGCAGTTCATAATACACAGAATCCTTTTGGTCCCACTAGATACATAAAATGACATTCGAACCATGAATATTCGGCTTTGGTGTTGATGTTGAGGACAATGGCAACGATTGCCCTGGCGTATCCAATTCTCATCCCCAGTCAGAATTCGATGTAAAAACCCCCTCTTTGTTGCCTTTGAATCAGCTGCACGAAAGTGAAAAATCGCTCTTCAACGTCTCTCGGCTTCAGTTTATAAAACACTCAATTGCCATGCTTTCGAATCATTCCTGTTTGGTGAGTCACTCCCAATGATTCTGCTTGCTTTTCTAGCGTTTGAAAATACCTTCAATTATATGTCTTCGAATTTTTTCGGCTGTGCAGAGTGAGGGCTTGGCTTAAACGCTGAAATCGACATTCTTTGACAAATGTCTAACCTCTCTGAAACTATCGAAATTAGCTGTCACTATGAAACATAAGCAATGGCCAGATACAACTTTTGAAAACGGACTGAACTAATTTGTGCTCTCTTGAGCTAATTTCAGCAAACGGTTATTTGTTTACATGTGAGTAGCCGAAGAGTGTGTGGACACGGCGAATACCCTAACACATACTATCTGCTCTAAAAGTTCATAGACGAGGGTACAAAGTCTTCCAAAAATGCATTCGAAAATGCAACAAAGTCAGTTATATATAGGCAGTTGGATGCCTTAGTTTTTGTATGTTGTCGTCCGTTAAAACAAACCAAGGCAAGTACTGCGCAAGTAAGGCAAGTACTATTTCTAAAAATGCTAGCCTAGAAATCAATTTATAATGAGAAGAAATGAGAGTAAACAATATGCTTGTGTATTATCTATCGCATACGGGTATCACTCTCCCATCTTATGCTCTTTTCTTATTCCAAAAGTATGTATATAGTATATACAATTGGATGTTCTGTACTCTAGTATGTATGAATGACGTAGTTGCACATATATGTACATACAACTGTGTACAGAGATAGAGAGTATTTTTTACTCTATGCTGCCAACTGAAAATAAAGGAACTGTAGAGTGCAAAAGGATCGGTACCTAAAGTGAGAAAGAGTCGAACGAGCTAAGCAATGTTGAATAGTAATTGAATCAAAAGACTACTGTGTATGTTTTGCTCCTTTGCCTTGTCTTTTCATTCGTTTTGGTCGTTTCTTGTATCGAACCATGTTGACCACAACTTGGTTCGATACAACCTGTTTCCAACTTGTTGGAAATTGTTTGGTTCGTTTGCAATATTTTTTTAAAAACCAAGCGAAAAGAAGTATGGACACAATTTGAGGCATTGGCTAAACGAGTGTATTATCATGCCATTTTTTGGCTTAGCTAACTTTTGAACAAAATCCATATACTTAGCCTTTACTGCATATGTACAGAGTATAAATACTATTTCGCATGCTAAAAAATTGATCTAACTTCCGACATATTCGAACGGAAATAGCTGACCCAACCGAAACGAAATACTAAATAAGCAACTGGCCGAGACAACCGAAGACAAGACAAGACAGGCCAACCGAGCATTACTTTCCTGCCTTCAATATCACATACTACAGATACATATTTGTTACTTCATTCGCAAACAGATTGAGCGCTCAAACGAAAAGCATTTCAATATAAATCAATTGCGATTTGAAGCGAAATATTCTAGTTGCATACGCAAACAGCTAGACAGACAAACAGACAGACAGTCCATATATATCCAGCCAAAGGACGTCTAGGAACGGATATAAGAATGCGCTTTGACGTATGTTTCAACTACTAAGAATACGAATACGAAAATGTTCTTCGAATTGGCAAAGGCACAAGCGAAACAACTCGTAACTCTCAAGACATTTTGAAAATTTAAAATGCGATTTTGCTACTTTACCACACATTCATGCACTAAAGAAACAAACGAAGGATGTGCTGCTCATACAAAGATTGTACATACGAATATGCCAAGTCAAATTGAAAGGATAATTCGCCCGCAAACACCCGCCAGGGACTGACTGTCGCTGATGGCATGCTAAAACGCCTCTGAATTTGCCAATTGCTCTTGGCGCACGTACAAAACACTTAAATTTACTTGCAACGAAACTAAGAAGAAGAAGATACTCGTACTAAGAATAAGGATGCTGCCAAAAGTCAAAAGACTAAGTCATTTGAGGCCAACGTCACGTTTAAGGAATAGAATCTTTGAACAGCAGCAGCAGCAGCAGATTTTCGATTGGGTGTGAATTTTTTAAAGTTGCGCATTTGAACTGATTGAAGTTTTTACGAAGTTTACCATACGAAAAAGTTCAGAAATAAATATTCGATTGAATTTTAAACAGATTTGTGCTCAAAGTGTTAAGCGGCAATTAGTCGCTTGATTCATTTGCACCCAAAAAATTGTTTGCCGTATAATAAATTGTGGAAACCACGTAAGGTTAACTGCAGTAAAGCCAGCAACTACCACAGCTTTTGGGCTTAATCCCTTTAAAAGTTTAAGAAAGCAGCCAACAATCGAGTCGAGTGGTGTTAAGGCTAAAAAGTTTCTATGCACTCGATGTCTCGTTGCCTTTGGGTTGGATCTGCTGCAGTGGCAAGTTGTGCGAAGGACTCGCTAAAGTTTAACCGCAAAAGTAAACGTTTGAATTTCTTTCTTTTATCCTTTCGTTGGGTATATTTTTTTGTTTTTTCATTTGTTGGTCGCAACGGTCTTCGCTCGGTTGGTTGCACAAATGCCGCCCAAATGCCATATTGCGGATGCCACTAACGAGCTAGAGAGCAAGGTCCTGCTGCTTCCTTGTAGTGTGTCGAGTGTCCGTGCCACGAAGGTGGCTTTTGCTATTTGTTGCAACAAGACGCTTCATAAAATATTCATACATATTACGAGTAGTTGCGATTTGTTTTGTGTTGTGTCTCAGTTGTCTTTACTGTTTGCAGATGTCGCCCTGGCTGGCAATTATTTAGTCGCATTCATATACACAGGCCAACACACTTTTCCAGACACGTACATATTTATATAGTTTAAGAAGTTGTACGCATAAAATGTAATGTAGAGATCTAAAGTGGCTTTAAAAGTACAGAAATCAGTGATTAAATTCAAGTGATTTGGGAAAAAATTGTTGGAAATAAAACCAAATACAAACTATAGTTGAATTGTAATGATTTTCCATTTGGGTTCAACATGCCAAACATTCACATTGTCAAAAGTTTGCTGACTTACGCCGTTAACATGTGAGTGGCAAAATGACGCTCGCTTAAATTAAAACAGCTGTTTTGGTTAATTTTGATTTCTGTTTTTTTTTTTATAAAAATTGAAATAAAATGACACCCGCTTTATTATTGGCGAATTCGATTAAGAATTTTATAAATTGCTTGTGCAATTCAACCGGGATGAATGGTAACATTTTTCGAGAGAATGCTGAGAACATACGCTTATGGGAAAGTGTGTAGGCAACATTCTTGACATTATAAACATTCACCGAGAATATTAACAATGTAAACAATGGCCAGGACAAAAACCATATGCCTCAACTATATTATAACCTACCAAGTGATAAAAAGTATATCGGAATTAAATTAATGGAAGTTTAATGCTGTCTTCATTAATTAAATTTTTAAAGTCAAAACCTAGAAACTTTTCTAAAATGTTTCTGATAATTCGGATGCTTATGTTGCTGTAGCTAATGAATTGACCGAAATACCACTTTTTGCTTTTGAAAGCTACAAATGAGAGCTTTCTACGATTCAAGAAAACCATATTTCAATTTTATAGGAGGTATAGATTCAGTATCCATTATATGTAACAGCAAAAAGAAGGCATGACTAACTCCATAAATTTTATTCACATATTCATGAACAGAATCAAAAGTCGAGTAAATATAGACCACATCTGTACGAACATCTGTTCGAATGGCGATATCTTGGAGATTATAAGAGTTAGAGCAACCAAACTTGAACTTCAATGGTAGCCCCATACAAACCTGCCCCGTTTTATAGCTTTGTATGAATAACTTTTTGTTTTTGTGTTTCTTTAAAGTGTGAAAACCAAACTCGCACACGTTTGCAGCTCATACCAGTATAGCCCCATACAAACTTATGACTCAAGTTTAGATCTTTAGAGAGATATACATAGGGTATCTCGAAGTCGATCACACTCGACTACAACGTTATTTCTTGTTTATAAAAGCTAAACGATTTATGACTGACTTGAGGAGTGAACAGAGAAGTCTTTATAAAAACGTTTGATAAGTTTATCGATGGTAAAGAGAGAAAGGAAAGGAGAGTGCACATCAGACGTACCAGCAAACAACAACAAAAACAGAATAATTTAAGTGACTTATGCAAAAAATTTTTCTCCATGCTATCTCTCTCTCTTCCCCACTCTCCTCTCTCCACCCACACCCTCTCTCTGTCTCTCTCTCTCTCTCTCTCTCTCTCTCTCTCTCTCTCTCTCTCTCTCTGTGAGTGTCTCTCAATGCGCACTCTTATACAGTGAGCTGCATTGAAAGAAAAAGGCGGGGATTAATGAGCAGCATGCATTGCTGAGTTGGGACCTAACAGTAGTGCCATACACGCCCATCGAAATTTATGTGAAGTGTCTGTCTATAAGAAGCTTTCATATCCTCCATATATTTAAAGCGGCCATTGATGGTAGTAAAAAAGTTCTTGATAAAAAAATAAAAAGTGGGCAGAGTGTTTGTATGGAAGCTACCCCTAAGACATTGAGTCCTATCCATAATAAGACGCCAACACAAGCATGGGCAGTGGATTTGTATGTGGTCTACCTCAAAAAGAGAGAGTGGCATATCGATTAAATAAACTCGATCTGCTTATGATTAACTATAATCTAAAAATTCAAGTACGGTGACTCTCGCTTTTATATTCTCGGAGCTCTGTTTTTTCATACAACCGGACGGACAGACGGACATGGTTATATAGAATCATCTGTCTATCTTAGCTTATTGAACAAAGAAGGTGTTGGTCCATCTGTACGTTACAGCTCAGATAATCTCATATGCTATGCAGAACACATAATTAGATATACATATCTAAGATATACAAAATGAATACTTACTCCTACAAGAAATGATATTGAAACGGTACGTTTAGCTAAACCCTAAGATATTACTAACTACATACCATATTTCACATACTACTTTCAGCCTCCTTATAGACATACATACTGATGTACTGCAGTTGCCGTGAGCAATTGCTTTGCCTCTGCTGCGGCATTCTAACCATCATCATTATCGTCTTGGCGTTGGAGTCTGAGTGCAACTGCCACAGGCAACTTGTTGCAGCTAAACATGCAAATGTGTTATTAAGGTCGACAACATCTTCGTTGTGGGTGCGCAGCCACAGTCAAAAACTTCAGATACAAATGCGCATTAGATGCTTCGGTGCCGTTGTCGGTTGCTGCCGTCATAAGCCAAAGTCATTTGAAATGATATTTCATTGCTTTATTTCTTTTCGCATTTAAGTATAAAGTTTTTTTTTTTTTGTTTCCTTCTGGAAATTAGTTACCCACAAGCTAAACAAAATGCCATTAACATGCTTGATCTGTTAGTGATGCGCCTAAGAAATTTTTCACTATTTATTTACTTATTTTTCTTTATAACCATGGCAAAATTACATTTTTTTAATGATTTTTTGTTAGACAAAACTTGAACGGCTTGGTTGAATGGGTTAGCAGCTGCAGGCAAAGTGGAAAAAAGTCTACAAAAATTTCGATGCTGAAGTCAAGAAAACTTCAATTCCATAGGCGAAATATTTAATTAAACAGTGTGCATGTAAAATGCTTTTAAAACTGAGCATGAAAAATGTGGTTAATAATGAAATACAGTATCTTTTATAAATTTTCAATAATTTTATCTAATGGAACTATAAAATGAAGATTGTAAAGTGTATTTAGCGACCTATATTGTTGAATATATATTAGTTTTGGCCTGTTTTTTCAACAACAATACCATCAACTTTTTGTTACAAAGAATGTTTTAGCTGCGGAAATACATGTTTCGCGCTCAGCTACAAGTACTCATCAGACCACAGAGTGTGAAAGAGTGCCGAACTTGCATTACACTTGGTTACGATCAGGGTCCGATTTAGGATTGTGGGTGCCCGGAGGCAAGGACAATGGATAAAAACTATCAGATTCATAAGACGAGCCTGTTTTGTACTCGTGCGTAATATGTTTTTTATAAGTTTCATTCTTCAGAACAATCTATCTCCACTACAATTAGTCACCATCATGGACAAGTAAATCCGAAGCACTGCTTCCGTCTTGTGGAGAGTTAACCGCAAATCATTTTCTATGATTATGCGATACACAGTATCGATAATTATGTAAGTTTTAACAGTTATTTAACAGGAGTTGAGTCCAAATCCTCTGACCAAGACTATGCTGACATTCATTGTGATTATGAAGTACAAAACTGAAAAAAAAAAACCTTATGTGAGAGGCCATACAAACAGCTGTTTTTCCGACCAACTTTGAAGAACGTCTGCACCAAGAAATAAAGGCAGGTTAAGAATTCAACCTCATTATCAAAGCTTGCATGCCTTGATACTTCTTGAACATATTAGGCGAATTGTTTTATTGTTTGGCCTCAAAGTTTTCTATAAACATATCCAAGTCTTTCAAATACTTAACAAGAGCTGGTGCCAACTGTTTACCGGTATGTCCTCAATTGGGTATCAAAGTCAAAAATCGATCAACTGATTGGCATTTCTTCCACGTATCGGACAACCGCTATGTTTTCTTCATCAGGAGTAAATTCGACTGATACTGAATAAAATTTCTTCTTCTCATTCGAGTACAGATCTCTGATAATAATTTGTTCAGCAATATACCTACTGATAACGTTGATGATTTATTATTACAAGTATGCAAGTATAAAATCAACGCTCAAACTACAATAAACTACTTGCATAAATCTAAAAGAGATAATGGCATAAAAAAATCAACTACTGTGCTATGCAAACCTTTAAGGCTTAAATTCCATTTTATGATAGAAAACTATCAGCTATAAACCCGCATCAAGCTGCTTTCCACATTTAATTACTGCACACTTCAACAACCTCAGGAGTTTGCATTTAAAACAGATACAAAATCAAACGCCAATCTGCTAGAACGCAACTCTACTGAAAAGATATATAGCCGATACTAAAATCGTTTGGGATATATTGTTTAAACAGTTAGAAAATGGGTTTCTACACCTTCAAGCACTCACAGCACACACACACTGAAACGAGCTAAATAGACAATTTTCACTTGATATTCGAATACACACATGCAACACGCAATGCACGCACTCATGCAATCAAGCGGAAAAATCTACAATTTCGCAACAAAGAAAAACGCGAAACATATGCGCGGGTGACGCTGATTGACACCGCATGCAGTCCAAGCTCTAACCGCAACATTAAAATCGACGTAAAACTGTTGGGGTCTAGAGAAGTGGCAGGCGCTGCAAGTGGTTAGATAGGCAATCCGATGATTGCACATTGCATGGAACATTTAAGAATATTGCCTTAAGCTAGAAAACATCAACAAATGCAAAACAGGTGAAGATGTTTATGGTGTTATGTAGAATAGATGGAATAGAGTGTTGTTTAAAATGTTTTTGATTTGGTCAGAATTAAGTTTTTTGCAATACGCTATGATGTAAGCAGACAAAAATGTATGTAATAAGGCTGTAAGACTCGAGAGATGTTGTCGGCCCCAACGTTGGGCGCCAATTATCAGCTGGGAGAAAATTGTTTTTGTTTTTTTTTTTTAATTAAGAGAACTTATACACTAATCTACAAATACAAAACAGTCAAAACGATCAGATTTAAAGAACTAACATCATCCATTGTTGTGCATTGTCAAAACCAAGTAAAACAATGTTTTATACGAAGCATCAATACTGGAAATTGAAGTTAATATTGATAGGTCATAAATCGTTGTACAATAGTATTGTACAAATGTGAACTTTCTTTTGAGACACCCAGTACATGGGAGGCTGGTTCGTATTGGAGCGACTCTTAGAAGCGGTCGTTTCACACTACTTTATTTGAAACAATTGCCGATTCTATAGTATTCATATCGATTTTTTTGCAAGGATAGATGGACATTTCTATATTTAATTTTCCGATATGTCGCACTAACAGCGACATTCTCACTAAAATTTATACAAAAGTTGTTTATGTTAAAATACAATGTAAAGCGGATGAGGGTTCACCGATTCTTTCTTTCAGGAGTTACAAAATTTGCGACTAAATTACTCTGTGTGAATAGTATAAAAACGAATGATGCAAAAGTATAGATAAACAAGCTATTTTTTCACAGATAAACAAACTTCTGTTGGACAGTGTTTGACAGACATTGCAAGCAGGCATGACAGACAGGCAGACGGACAGAAAGTAGGTCAGTGCCGAAATCGACTTCAAACGTAATCGTGTGATAACTTCGAAGTAGTGTCGGACATTGCTTAACCACAATATTGTAAAGTTTTGGCGAGGTTTCAGGTACGTGAAGATAATATGAACCCATTACAGGCCATCATCGACGAAGAAGTAGATAAAACAGTGGTTTTATTTGGTCGAATCAACGCTGCAACCTTATGATTTCTGTCCATCTGTCTGCCTTTCATATCTTCATTCATTCATCCGGTGACTTTCAATTCAAAAAGTCACTGGATTATCAAACTGCCCTTGTAACTTTATCCAGTAAGATTTTATGGCTCCAATCGTCAATTGCTCCACCATTTTGCTCAAGGGTTACCAAACCTTAAACTAAACTTATAAGCCGCCCACAACAATAACAACAACATGCAACGTTCTAAAAATATTATAGCATATAAACTGAGTATCTATTTCCTTGCCACTCACACTTCATCCACACGAAATTCAAAGCATTTATAGATACATTACATACAACACTGCTTTGTGCGTGTCGATGCGTTGCCAAACACTGTAAACTGGCGTTGCATCGTTTGGAGTTGCAACAAGTTTTCGCCATTTCGTTGCAAATATTTGAATTGGAGTTAACGACGCACAAAGTCAATGAAAGATGTTTGATTACACTTAACTAAATGTGCACAAATAAAATACTAAATACTCGTAGTGCACAGAGTGCGAGGGTGAACCTGCCACTTTCCACTTTCCGCAAAAAAAGCCAATTCACTTATTGTGTACTTACTTAGTTTGTTGGCGAAATGGCATTTCATGCACTTTAAATTTATTACAAGCCGATTACTTGTACTTACCACATTTTGCAGTCAAAGATATCGATCAGAGAGCCAGCGTATACGAGTGCAAATGCTTCAAGGCCTTGCGTGAAATCGCCCACAACAAGCGGCTTCAATGGCAGCAGCCACTTCGGACCATCCCACTTCATGTAAATTAGCATATCATGCGCGTAATCTGAACAAAAAAAAAAAAGAAACAACAACAAAAAAATCATGAAAGGAATGAAATGAAATGAAGCAGTATATATACTATATGCAGTATCCTGTACCTGCAGCGGCGTGCGGACTCATCTTGGCAACATGCACGCTTGACTTTATAGTAACCACATGCCGTATGCCATCCCATCCGAATCATGCCACAAGTACAAAACTGCGTTGGTTGAGTGGGCAGTATGAGCAGCGGAGTCGCCAAATTTGCTGCATTGCATGTTGCCAGGAACGCATTCAAAAAACAACAACAACAAAAATAAAACTAAAAAAATTACAATAAAATAAAAACCGACGTTGCGTGTCGATGAAGTTAAAGTTGATTTTAAACTTTGCTGCTGCTGTTGTTGCTGCTGCGGCACTTTTGCTCATTTTCATAAATAAAATCAATCGTTTTTAATGACATTTTATCAAAATGCAGTATGAGACGTTTGGGTGTATCTAATCAGATATGATTAATAGGTATACATACCTATATTTCAAGTAATTTGTATATTGCGCATACGCCGCGTATTGCGTTATAAATAAACTAGCTATATAATTTACATATTATATTACAACATTCATACAGTAAAATGGGTATATTAATTTTGTGCAAATGTATGTAACAGTCAGAAGGAAGCGTGGCAGATTCAATGAAGTAGTATATATAGATTCTTTCTCAGTATCGGAAAACGAGTCAATAGAGACAAGTCCGTCCAGAACTTCCGAC
This sequence comes from Leucophenga montana, assembly GCA_035044765.1. Classification (NCBI taxonomy): domain Eukaryota; kingdom Metazoa; phylum Arthropoda; class Insecta; order Diptera; family Drosophilidae; genus Leucophenga; species Leucophenga montana. The sequence goes on from JAWNNQ010001372.1 coordinate 2,004,757, forward strand.
CGTCTGTTTGAACGGAGACTATAAGTGGAGGAGACTTCAAATTTATATATTTAAAGTCTAAGATAGAGGGATGAAATGTTGTATATGTGATCGAAGAGGGAAGCAGAAGGGGAAGGGAAGGGTAAGGGGAGTGTTGGGGAAGAGGTGGAATGAAAGAGCCGGAAGATGAAGATGTGGAAGGGGCAGGCATATAGGGGAAGGGGAATGGGGGAATGGGTGGTAAGGGAAGGCGTGGTAGGGAAAGAGGAAAGGGAAGAAGGGTAGGGAAATGAGAGGTAGGTGTTGTTTCAAAATTGTTTATAAGTTATTTTTTTGTTTTTTTTTTTTTATACCCTAGTACAGATAGAGTAGAAGTGTGTATTAAGTATATGCATATGTATGTAACATACCCTTCTGTCTGTCCAACCGTCTGTTTGAACAAAAAGCTCTTGGAGACTATAAGAGTTAGATATTTAGACTCACTTTATCCCTCATCTATTTATCTAACATATCTATACAGTCCTGATTTGGTATCAAATGACTTCTTTTTGTTTCTGCACATTAAACAAAAAATACGTGAGCATCGATTTTATACGCCAGAAAAAGCGGTTGATGCATTCAAGACGCATGTTTTGGAGCTACCTTATTCGCAGTGGAAAAAGTGCTACAAATGTTTTGGTTTCGAAACGATTCTTTCATTTATTTTAATTCGGTAACAGGTTCTTGTTCTAAAAAAAACACTAAAATGTCGTTCCGTTTTCAGTTATCAATTTGAATCGGTTAATTTCGGCTAACGGTTCCGGTTTTATACTCTGCTTTATATGCACTGGAAACTTCTTGGCATTCTCAATTTCGCAAACTGGAAGCAGAATTCAAGTGCGAATATTCGCTTATCTAGCTGTATCTAAAATTCAAAATGTGTAGCAACTTTACAGAATAAAGGAAGGCTTAATTTGCATTTCTTATCTAGATATAGATATAGCTTTGATTACAGAACCACACATAAAATAAAAAAATAAAAAAAATTCTGATCCAGCGATTAGACCATGTTTTTTTCTATGTCGCTGAAACCGAAATCCGAAGTCCATCACATCATGTTTTTGACAATCCCAAAAAGACTTCACAGCAATACAAAAAATAGAAAACAATTCTGGCCTGAGGATCAGCTGGTGTAAAATGGAAAGAACATAAGTGAGGAACAACGAGAGAGCATCAAAGTGGAGAGATGTTTAAAAATGTTGCAAATACTCGTATTAATGAGGCATTTAAGCAGGACGCAGACTGTAGAACATGTCGGTCAAGCATGTTGCGTTCGAAGTGATTTGGCATACAGTCAAAAAAAAAGGTTGCATTACGCACTGCTTCTAAGTGTTCTAGCAAAAAAAGCACTTCATATCATGAGTCTAGAATGCAGAAAGGAAGCACTTCATTTTATATACATTCTAAACGAAATATAAAAGGTAGTTGGTGCTTACAAAGCCTTACAAAATAATGTAGCCCGGACAACCATGAATTTAAAGAAGGTGCTTTTATAAAGCTTCTAAATCTCACTTGGACGTCTGTACGTGTATCTCTACGATTTCATGGTAGTTCTACGATAATTAATTAAAGGCTAAGCAAATATATGCATAAAACTAAGAAAAAATTCATTTAAATACAAGCAGCTTCAATTACTCGTAGAATTCCATAATAAAACACCCACGCAGACCATTTTCATTCTCATACACACCTGAAGAAATGCCAATTGAGAAACTGGCTCTTGTCTAATCAAGCAAATCAATTTGAAATGCGAATGACTTTGGCCTTATTGATTTGCAACGCTCGATTTGTCCGTCCGTCCGTCCGTCCCTCCGTCCGTCTGTCTGTCTGAATGTCTATCTCCGACTTATGGTTTATTGAATTTGCGCATGCGCAGTCGTACAATTGTTCTAATATTTTATGCGAGTGCGCTGCATGTGGCATGTGGCTTATAAATTTATGTCAAACGGCGTCTCAGTCGATGGCGAGACCTTACAAAGACAAAAAAAAGTAATCTAAAATTGACACAAAACTTGTTTTGCATGCAGCCGCATATTTGCTAAGGTCGTTTCTAGGTTCTTTAGCGGTGGCGGTGCAACAGACACTGACTGGAGCAAAAAAAAAAAAATCGAAACTAAAATAAGACAAATCCGTATGGGAAAAACTTGTTGGGTGGGAAATCGGCACACAGCAATCGCTGCACACCCGCAATTGGCGCACAGCTGCACTTTGAATTTGATTTATTTGAAATATTTGCGAAGGCCAGTTCAGAGTTGATTGAAATCGCAAAATGCGCCCCAAATGAAACGAATTGATCTGATCGCATTGCCTTATAGTGTATTTAGCTCGTTTGGTGCGTGTCCAATGATAGTGTGGAAAAGCTGCAACCAAATAAGCACTGGACTGAGAAATGAAATTGCCAAAGCCAAAACTTGGGTATTTGTGCATTATCCATGCTAAAGGGTTTTCCATTAGGTGTGTCTGCACTTTAAAATTGATAAAAAAAACGAGTCGTGGGTGAGATATGATGATTAAAGTATCATTGATATAACTTCCACGGATTCGTTTAGAAGACTAGATTATAGAGGTTCCATTTAGTATGGCAATGTTGCATAATTCTCAGGGATCTCGCTGAAAATTCCTTGAAGACCAATAATATGCAACAAGCTATTAATGGCATAATTAGAGGTTGCTTATATTTTATATTGATATTTTACAATACGATTTAAAATTGCATGTGAGTGGTATTACAGCTTCAGTTCTACCAAAGTTAACGTTTTTTCATGTTTTATTTTATTAAAACTTTAAATAACTCATAATTCGCAAGCAGTCTTACCAGTTTGTACTTCGAGCATAAGAATTTTGTAAATTTCCGTGTTGAATGGTTGTTTTATTTTTGATTTTTGTTTTTGCTTTTGCTTGTTTTTTTGGTTTGAATCAATTTTGTTTACAATTTTAAAGGTATGTAGTACTTGCCTTTGCTGACTCGTGTTCGAGCGTGAGTCGAAGAATATTGTTTCAGTTGTCTAATAGGCTGCAGTAGATGTAGGGGAATTTATTAAAGCATAGCGAATCAGTTCTAAACATCAGAGACAAATTTTAAATCATTATTTCGGCGTTCCGGATCCGTCCCTGGTAAAATTAAATTTTCAGTAAAAAAGACAATTGAAAAAGTGCTCTTTTGTTCAGTATTCTGTATACCTTTGTTAACAAATAGAAGGAGTGGTGCACCCCATAAGATGTATATAATCTTGATCGACGCGTTTGGTTGTATGAAACAACAAATCTCAACTTATGCAGATGAAGTGTATTAAAAATTGTGCCCATGTAGCCATTTGATCTGTATAGACACACTTTTCAAAGCCACATACCCATTTTTTTTTTTATACTTTATACATACCATTCACACATAGTGTGAAAGTCTTACTGAAACATACATTTATGTGGATATTGAATGCATGATCTTCGTGACAACGCCGGCGGTAACTATAGCAACGTGTAAACGCTTTTTTAAGGTCGACAATAGGCCAATTGAAAATGTGGTGGTTGCTCAATAAATTGATTTCGATTGATAGTAAAGGAAGGAAGGGCGCCAAAAATGCTCCTTACGCATCTGCGTTGAAAATTGAAAATGGTGACTATGGCAGAACCTAAACGACGAAAAATGACAGCGTTGCCAGCTGAAACTACAGCATTGTCAGCTAGCGGACATAACTATTGATAAACCCTTTACTTACTAAGCTACATTGCAAATGCATCAACGACAGTAGCAATTGTTGCACGTTCACAGTTTGTATTGCCGAGTGATAAATATCGCAGGCAAGCTAAGTATTTATTAATTAATAATATAAAAAAAAAAGAAAATAAATAAATAAATAAAAAAAGTACATAGGAAAAACTTTCAAATAGAAAAACTATTTTGTCAACACGAACTAAAGCGAACGAGCTCGAGCGCGCGCGCGTTAAATACACACGTTCGCTTAACAAATTGCTTTGCCACTTACAACAATCTCTGCGGCAGCATCTAGCGTGGCTGCCAGGCAGGCAGTGCACAGTGCAACATGCTGCACGGCAAACTGCATACGCTTATCAACGCTGCACAATCGCAGCACAATGAAAATGGTGCGCTGATGCATTCTTCGACTTCATCTTCGACTGTCGAAGCATCAAGAGTGAGAAATAAAGAGAGGGAGAGAGTAGAACTCATCTGCTACGCTCCTCATGCTTAATAATTTATTTGCAACGCGCGTTCGCTGCACGATCACCAAAATCGATCATAAATGCTGCACGCTGCGTGCCTATCTTTTCTTCTTCTACCGAGTATAAGGTGGATATGGTGTCGAGCCTTGAGCTGCTTCGAATACAATAAAAACCATTTTTTTTTTTTTTTTGTTGGTTGGTATTTGAATTCGCATGAAAAACAAATAAGTGATAGCGACCACTTGATAGTAGCATTAAAAACCGTGCTGCCTATATACGAAGTTGGCAAATATTTAAGACCATAGAATTTGGAGTTACATGGCGTGGACATTCTTTGCCTTAATCAAAATGCCAGGTGTGCTGCTGTGTGATAACAAGTAGTTTAGCAAATTAACTGTGGTTCTAAGTCTGCTTTGGAGTCTGCTTTGAAAAAACTTAGACCAATAAGAATGCATGTATTAATAAGACGATTGCTTTTGAAGTGTCACACTTCTCAGTAATTTCAAACCTTTAACGAATTCCTTTTCCAATTTTGAAAGTATGAATACTCGTACAAGTAATAAACAATTAATATGTTTGAAGTGCCGGATAATCTTTCCATAAATATACTCCTGATCTACATAGTCAAAGTGGTTAGATTTTGGTATAAATTAGACATGGTTTTTGGGATATAATTTGAAGTTTTAATGGTAATATAAATTTGGTAATTTCAAAATACATTTTTTGAATCACAGATAAAAACCATTTTCGCACATTTAACCGAAGTATGTGTGTAGTAACAGAAATAAACGACCTTAAATCGGAGGGAGCTTGTAGTTTTAAACAAGTTTGATTCGGACTGGTACCAACTTTCATTAGACTACTGTCAAAGTTTGAGCAATTTGCAACATTAAATTTGTGTTTCACAGCTATTCAAAGCAGGCTTCAATGGCAGACAGACGGACATAAAGTAGTTGGGTGCAAATATTGACCTCAAATGTATTCTTGTGACTACTTAGAAGTATTATTTGGAGTTGGGTTAATTATTATATGGTTAAGTTATTGCGTCGTCTCAGGATCGTGAATGAAACATGAACGCAAACGCTTAGCCATGGTAGAATAATATGAAGTAGATTACTTTGCATAGCTGCTCTCTTTTGTTTTGTTCTTTTGCATTACTTTGTTTTCAGTTGGCAGAATAAAGAAAAAAAACCTTCTCCACATTGTCGAGCATGTCGGTTGAGCTGGCTCGAAACTGTTGTGGACGACGCACTTGCCAACATGTTGGTGAGCATCAGTTGAGTTTGTATTTCATAGCGTTTCTGTTGGTAAAATTTTAAAAGAAGTGGAATCAAATAAATAAATAAATCGAATAAACAAAATAGCGAAAACGCTCCCGCTTGAAAGTTTTATGAATGAAATTTGGACACTTAGCGCAAAGCCGGTCATCCATAACCCGTACGTGCTTTAGTATTTTGATGATGGTTCCATTTTTGCTGCCAAAGATCCATTTCCGATTTGAATTTCAATGTTTTCACTTCTTTGTTACCCCTCATGATATCGTTATAATGTTCTACAAAACATTCGACAAGTTCAGTTATATCTTTCGGTTTTAACTCGACGAGGAGCCTAAATTAAAGCTCTTTAGGAGTTGCTCAGGAAAATGTATTGTAAGATCTTCCGTAATAGTTCCAATGAGTGGAATATATGCTGACAATTTATAGTAGTGCTCACAGCTTTGCGATGAATGATTATTTCTTTAATTGTAGCAATCACAAATTTTTGGGGTTTTTTTTTTCTATGAAAATCATCTTTAAAAGTATTCGGTGGAAAACATTGCCTATGCATAAAATACTTTCTGTTAGAATTCATTGCAGTTTCTTAATTAGAAAAGAATTTCAAATGCATTTCTAATCAACACAATAAAAGACATTTTGAACACAATTAAAATATTAATATGCTTCAAAAAATGCATATCTTGTTGGAAGCAATGCAGCAAGTTGACCACAGCCAATGTCATTCTCTGTAGCTGGACGCTTGCCATTTTGGCAGACAGGAAAAACTGCCAAGTATTTTTAAAGAAGTCAGTGATTTTGATCGACATTCACAACGCGATAAGAACGAAAAGCCAGCTAGACTCTAAACTCTTTGTTGAGTAAAGTAAGATACAGATACAAGGCAAGGAAGCAACGTCAAACTTTTGCATATTAAAATGGCATAAAAAGAAATATTTTCAGTTGCCAATTGCAGTTGAATTTTTATGTTGCATAACAAACACGTCGTTGAAATACGAGATTAAAATACATTTTAAATAAATAAATGCAATTATACAAAAACAAGAAAAAACAACTATAATTCGGTGATACCAAATATTTAATACTCTTCACACTTGCCCTTTTTGCTCGGCAACGCTTTGCTTCAGTTTTTAAATTTTTGTAGATAAGATGCTAAGATTGTTAAATTTTTAATAAATTTAAATTTATTCATACATTGTATGTATCTATACTATACGTAGTATGGTCTGCGGTTGACTCAATCGACCGCAATCTAAATATAAATTGAGTTTATCTTAACTACTTACAAACAGAGATACAGTTACCAAAGTAATGGCGAAGCGCATACAGAATATAATACGTAATCGCATATCTCTTTCACACTCGCGAATCTTACGTAGATTGCTATTTATATTTCTGGCCTAACAATGAAAAAATAAATATTTATAGTTCAAAATGGTTTTATTACTTTGCTGATGATCAATTCGAAGCACATTTTCCACTCCGAATTAGGTAGCTACAATACATGCATCTTGAACGCAACATCCACTTTTTATGGCGTAGAAAATCGATGCCCACGTAATTTTTGTATGATGTTCGGAAACAGAAAGCAGTCATTGGATGCCAAAAAAGAACTGTACGGCGGGTAACCCATCAATTCGATGTTCTGAGTGCTCAAAAGCTCGCTGGTGTGACGCAATATGTGAAAGCTAGCATTAACGTGATGCAGCATGATTCTTCTTCGGCGGTTCATTTTCCTTATTTCTTCGAAGATTTGTGACAAACAAATCGGAGTACACCATACAGAATTTACTAACTTACGTTGATCTAACGCCTCTATAGCCAGATAACCATTTATGCCGAAGAAACAGGCAATCGTTTGCTTCGAAGGGATTCGCGCGCGAATAAATTTTGTTGGATTTGATTCCTCTTGGAGCACCCAATCAGTCGATTTTTGTTTTTTTGTAGAGCTCGTAGATGTGTAGATATTATACACAGCGTTTGTTGCACCGCGGTCTTATTTTTTCAACATTACCTTGCACCTAGCGATATGAGCATTTTTTTGAACGTTTGTCGGATTATGCGGGATCCAACGCGAACAGATCTTCTTCACGGCCAAATGATCTCTCAAAATCTTATTAATGCTTGTCATACTAATACCCTAGCACTCTTCTGTCACTTGACGGTCTTGATTTACCAGTTCGCTCATGACAGCATCGATGTTCTCTGGTACAACAACTGATTTTGGACGACCTTCACTGAATTTATCGACTACAACTGAACTCGTTGTACCAGTTATGGTGCTTGATCGCGTAAAAAGATTTTCGTTTATCGAAACACTTGATAGACCACGTTGAAAATTATGAAAAGTAGTCGTACGATAATGTTCACGGTTTACTACCAAACTAAACAATACAAACATACGTTTGTGAACAGCGCGTCGTATATGGTTAGAAAATTCAACAAATTTCCCAGAACTATTAGAATTGTCAAAAGTTACTCTCGCAGTTCCAGCTACGCCAGTAAGTGTAGAGCGTTTGTTTTCCGTTTAGGAATCGGCTAGATTCAAAAGCATTTCATACAAAATTCGAAAAGTGTGCGGTGGGTTTGAATGTTGGCTATCCTAAGAGTAGGCGTGGCGTGCTAATAGTGACATATGTTTAGCCTTGGAACATTGGAAGTAATCATACCCGACGCTATCAAACAACAATCAAAAGTTTTCGACACAAACTGTTTTTCATCGAGTACTCAGAAAAGAAAAATGTTTGCTACCGAAAATACTTCATAAATTAAAAAACAGGTGACAAAGAGTGTAACCTTTTACATTTCAGTTAAAAAAAATCAAAGAAAATTTAATAGTAATTACTCTCTTCTGGTTTTTGCAAAAATGTTAATATTGATCGGTACAGGTATACCAAAACTTAAATCGAACCGTACCGAAAGTGAATACCGAAATGAACGTTTCGGTGCGTACCAAACCGAAATATATTTCGGTCTTATTCCCTGATTTAAACAACTGACCAATTGTCAGTTTACTATTATCTCCATAGATTGTCCTTAATACAGTTATATCCCGCGTTAAGACCAAATCTGTCGAGCACGTTAGATATCTAGTATATTTAAACTGATAAACGCTCCTCTGTAAGTCTTGAATTTGTTATATTGTTTAGGTATATTGTCGCGTAGTTTCGAATATTAACGTAACACCTCAGATGATTTTTCGCTTGGAAAAATCCTAATAATGCTCTAAATGATCAAATAAATACAGCCGAAATGCAAATTTCGCTTGATGCATTCAATCAAGCTGTCAGCACCACCAACTCATCACTGGAAACACAATTCAAATGCGTCTCGGAAAACAAACCGGCACAAAAGTCATAGAGCGAACAACAAGTCAGCGGCAGTACTACACTTGCAAATATCTTACGGCATGATGCTAAATCAAGAGGAGACATGATGACGACGAATGAAACATGCCGCAGGCAGGCAGGACAACTATACCACAAACATACACAATAGTATCACCAGCGGCCAACCATGACACCTTGCAGCTTTTCTAATCAGCAACCAGCTGACACCTTTTGTAGTCCATAGGAACATTCGAATGAAGTATCTACGAATTTTTGCTCGCCATAGTCCTTTGCACAGTGCTTCTTTAGCTGTATTATGTCCTTTTTATGGCCTGCGAAAGCGGAATACACGTTGACATGTCTCGTTTTCGGTGAACGTGTATCTGTGGTGTTCATGCTCTGAAAAACTTTACGACAACACACCGCACAAATTGGAAATTTTTTGTGTGCATGTGTGTGTGTGTGTGTGTGTGTTCTCTGAGTTCAGTTTTATCGTCTAAGTTGCAATTGGCAAAGTGAACAAATGAACAAACGACTGATGAATGCAGGCCGCTGCTTTTACGATCCTAGTCTGGGATACAGCAACGAGATACTCGTAGAAGCCAATGATGTATATTAGAAAGCAGCAGCACTTAAACTTGATGGATCATCAGTACGAACAGTCACAGATATTTGCTTTATTGTGAGGCATAAATTTGCAATGAAAATTCAAAATGAAATTCTTGCTTAAATTAAATAAAATTAAATAATTAAAGAATAAATTTTAATTTGTGCAACAAAGTATTGCTTGCTGCTTATCTCTTAAATGTACAAAACAAATCAATTTCTTTTTTGGTTTTGCTGCAATGAAAAATTAAATGCCACAAATCACTTGTAGGCGGCACACAAAATTTTGGCAGACACATTCACACTTGTTGATTCCAATCAGTTGATGTGCACTGTTTGGCAGCGCCGCATGCAAATCTGATTGGCATCGGCATGCCTATCGAAATGTGCAACACTGTTCTTGAGTTTCGTTTTGGGTCGAGACACCCGCTAAAAGAATTTGGCGTGTATGCTGAGCGACAAAAAAAGAAAAAACTTATTTACCGAACTTCTCCACTACACCGTTCAAATCTAAATACACAAATCACTCAAGTGGAAATTTGTTTTTGCGGTTTTTAATTTTTATTTTTTCTACCATTCATACATAGCTCGAAATGGCGTTATTAGTTTGTCAATTAGTTTGTAACGCATTAAAGTAGACAACGTAGATTCCATAGAGTACGAGGTCAACTTAATAAGTCAGCGACTTTTTGAATTTTCTGCATAGTAAGTTTAAATGCAACACTGCTCCTGTCAACTACCAACTGTTAATAGACTACAGTCAAATTTTAAGCAATCTGCATCATTGGGTATGTGTTTGACAGACATTGAAAGGCATTGAAAATAATGAAAGGCAGACAGACGACACCGATCCGACCAAAGGAACCCACTGTTTCATCTACTGCTTGGTCGTTGATGTGCTACAATGGATTCATATTTTATCCAAGTTCATGAAACGGTGCAAAAATTACTTCGAACTTATCTTATCATACGATTAAGTTTGAGCTCAATTTCAGCATGAATCTGATTTCTGTCCGTCTGTTTGTCTTTCATATCTGCTTTGAATGGCTGCCAAACAGAAACTTAATGATGTACATTGGGTACTTCAGGGACCACCTTCAAATTCAAATTATACATAATTCAAAATTTAAAAAGTCACCGACTTTTCAAGTTGCATTCGTATATATAGTACAATATATAGCTCGTTCAGATAAGTTGATCTAGCCATGTCTGTCTGTCCGTCCAATAGTTGCTAATCATTTTGTTGGAAGTACTTTTTTTGATATCTGTTTAAATGCTGATATTCAAACTTTTTTGGTCTCAAGTTTATGGAGTATCCATATTAATATACCATGCCCACTATTTGAGGAAGCCTCCATAAAAACCTGCCGTCCATTTTTGTCTTTTTATATGAAATACTTCTTTAATAATGTTAATATCAGCTTGGACAGTCGATATGGTTGTTTCTTAGGAACGGTCGCTACGCTTCACCCACTTTTTGAGGTAGCCCCCAAATAAACCCACCGCAGCGTATGTATTTGTATGAAAAACTTCTTCAGTTAACTCAATATTAACTTCAAATTCGATATGGTGGCTTTTCTTATGAACGGACATACGTATACTAATTCGCATGTTCCGCTCACATTTTGGGATGGCCCCAAACAAACCCATCACTCACGTTTATGCTTTACAAAGCGATTTAAAATTTCGTGTGAATGGCATTCGAGCTTCGTTTCAACCGATTTTACCATTTTTTCTTGTTTTTATTGCAGTTTCCCACACTGCCGGTCCGGGAACTCGCTGCAATTTGAATTGACTCGCAGTAGACGCAATGCGACAGTTTCTTATTGGCTACGAGTGAATATCTTATATTTTATTTGCTGTTTGTCTGAGTCTCTTTCGACCGCAAATAAGATTTTTAATACGCGTGCAGCTTAGATAAGCTCAGCCAACGCTTGGCGTTTATCGTACACAAAAGGGATTGGATTCTGTGGCTGCAGTTGATCAGTTCAGTAGTGTTTTGGGCATGCAAAGAGAATGGAGTGGAGGCACATGTTGCAGCTGTTGCCGCATTAATTACACGTGAATGCGCACGGGCTGGTTGAACCTGCTCTTAAAGATTTGCGGTTGCACAAATGATTTTTGCACCCGCATAACTGCGATAAAAGGTGCATTGATCGAAGTAGGTTATAGACTCCAGCATATTTACTTGTAAGTTAAAGAAAACATACAAAGCAACTTAATTAAATTTCATTATTATCAGGTGCTTATAAAGTGCGTTCTTATAAGAGTTGTGGAAAACTTGTATTTAAAACCAAAGAAACATTCATAGTCATCAAAAATCCGCCCATCTGTATGTCTGTCAGAGAGATAAGTTCTCTGACTTGAGAAGACTTAGAGAAACTAAACTCGCGGTATAGACTCTCTAGATGTCGCACTGTTAGCAATAATCGCTCTAACTCAGTAGTTAAAAGAACGGTTTCGAGCGAAGATTCTTTCAAAATGGTTAAATTTTGATGATTTTCATGATTTTTTTGGACAAAAAAGACACCGTAATCATGTCTCAGCCACCGTATTCACCGGTCTTGGTCCCCTGGGACTTTTTCATTTTCTCAAAACATGAAAGTACGACGTTTTGCCTTAATTGAGGAAATAAGAAGAGGATTTGAAAAAACGCTCGCACAAGTGTATTATATCTAAGGGAGATTATTTTGAAGGAGACATTGATGAAAAAATAAATATTTTTCGAGGAAAATAAAAAGTCACCTATTTTAACACACTTCATATATTCTCAACGAGACGAGTCGATCTAGCTATGCTCAATTATTAAGAAAACATAGTTGAAAGTCGGCACTTAGACTTCCTTTTATTACAGTAAAATAGAGTATCCATATTGACATGTCACGCCCATTTTTTTGCGATAGTCCCCATACAAACAACTCGCCCATTTTTGAATTTTTGTAAGACATCTTTTTATCACCTAAAAAATTTACATGGTTCTTTTTTAAGAAAGGACACTTCACGAGTATATGTTTGGGTGTGTGTACCCTTTCTTAGGGGCAGCCGCATGCAAACCCACTACCCACTTTTGGGATTTTTCATAAGAAACTTTTTCATTTTAGCATAAATCAACTTGACATGGTGGCTTCGAAATTTGATGAATTTTCTCGTAGCCTGAATAATTTAGTGGAGATGTCAGTTTCTGAAACTATACAAACGTAAACACTTGATGAAGTCAAATTTACTAACTTCTTCTTTTAGATGCAAATTTGCAAACTTCTTCTTCTAGATGCACGAAAGTATGCTACTTGAAAGGATTCTGCAGAACATCTGACTTTTAACTCTAACTTTCTCTCAAAGTTTCTGTTTTTTTTTTTTTAATATTTTGTATAATATCTTGCACACAATTATGAAATCCAATCTTAAAACAATAAGCAACAACACAATCAGAACGCCTTCGCCAACAAAACAAGTATTCAAGTTAATCACTTGTTTAAACTTGAACAAAACTTACTCCTACTGACCAAGCTGACTGCTTCTCTTTTCATACTTATCAGTAGTGGAAGTAGTACAAGTTTGTACAATTTGACAAATCACTTAAATTTTTCAACGAATCAGTTCGAGTTACTTTGTCAAAATGTTTGTTCAGCACAGAAGTTCCACAAAACCAAGTACGAGAGTACTTGTTGTTCAGAGTAAAAAGAGCAGATACACAACATCTGAAAGCGAGTAATTGTGCGATTAATCTAACATTAGGCGTTGCTGGCGCTTCAAAGCTACCGCTCTGAACAACTACAACTGCAGCGCCATAAAGTAAATTAGCAATAGATATAGAAATTGCAATTTGTTTAGACCATTTGCAATTACGCAAGACTTGCGAATGTTCGCGAGTACATTGGACCAACTATCGATCGATCGATGGACGGATGGATCGAGCGTTCGATCTATGTATGAATGTATCGCAGATCGAAATAAATAATGAAGCTGGCAACATGAACGGATTGCAATGCAACCTAACATACAGACGTATAGAACGTCATGCCAGAGCGGAACCAAGCGAACCAAAGTCGAATCGTCCAATTGGCCGCTGGCGCACGTTCATCAACTCATCAACAGATGAGAAGAGATGAGATCGTCGTGGTTGTTGTGCAGCTGGCGCTTGTTGCTGGCGATTGCTCCATGGAGTGATCGTGGCATTGATCGTGCCGCATCTTTTGTCAACAATTTGCGCAATTCAATAGATTGATGCCGCAGTGTGGCAAGTTGTAAGTAGCTAACGCAGCAGTTGATGATGACGCGTTGAAATATTTCAATCACTGGCCAAGCGAAGAGACTATACTACTATTCTAAAATACGATCATCAAATGATCCACGAGTTAAATTAGCACCTGAGCACTCTTGGTCGGCTGGTCGGCTGTTCTGTTACAAATGAAGTCACTCATGGCTCATGGCGGTCTAATAGAGAAATAAATCGGTAAAGTTATTATAGAAACTGTTCGTTTTTTTATATCATATATTCATATATATGTATAAGGGTGTATTAAGTTTGTACAACAGCATAGTAAGACGGGTAGATATAGGTATGTCTGTCCATTCGTCCGTCCATCCATCCCTCTGTGCGTCTCCGTCCGATCGACCGTCTGATTGAATGAACAGGAATGAAATATAAAGAGTAACTCCATGAAAACCAGCCCAAATTTTTGAGTTTTTATTTTTAATTGATTCAAATTTTTTATCTATTCTAATAAATTATACTGCAAATTTCCATATCGTATCACTAAAGAAGATGGTTCGTTCATTTAAAGAGCATTAGACAAGGTTAAGGGTGGAACTGGGAAGGAATGATTCATTTTTGTATTTAATAAAAATTGGAATCATTCAAAATAAATTGAATATTGTTGAATCATTCATTTTCAAAACTATGAAAACAAAAATTTTTTTTTTTCCAATTTGAAACATTTCTTTACTGAGCTGTTACAGGGTATTTTTGTAGCATAATCATGCTTTCTTGTTATTCTTTAGTGTGCTTAATGTATCTAGTAACTACTTATTCCATTATCGTATTGAAACAGGTGTACCTACGTGCATTGTAGCAACACATGGGGAGCTTTCGTTAAGCCCTTCGTTATGATTCGTTTCGCTTACTGTTCGTAATTGATTTTTTCTTTTGCAGTTTCGATTTATTCAGTTGCTGCTTTACGCATGTGCAGCGTTTTAATGCGATAATTGTATTTCATAGTACGCATAGTATTAGCGAGTAGGCAGTTTCAAAGTGCCAGCTGTGCGTAGTAGCTGCGATCACATGCCTAGATTGCATTTGGTGATATACCTATCCTTGACTTTTTCATCGAAATCCCACGTTTTGCAGTTGGAGGATTGCTCATTCAACACCTGCGCGCCACTGCTCCTGTGCACTACGCACTGATTGCATTTTATCGTATCATTTTTACTTCCATTCGAATGATGCAATGGTAAGGCGCGATTAAGGGCGTGTGATGGGTGAGATACTCGTATAAGTATTGAACAAGATTGAAATTGAGATATACTTGGCAATCGTATGCATAGTTTGCGTAAACAGGAAATTAACGATATTAAATTATAATCTGACATTGCAGATAAGAAATTCTTCAAAGTGGTTTATCGAATGGAACATGTTCAGTAGTAATTTAACAAGGCAAGAGCTTGTAATGTATGTGATTATAGTAATTAATAGTGTACCTAATAGTTTTTACTATGTACGAGTATAACTAAATACTCAAGGTTGTATTGTAATATAAATTGATTTAAGCCGAGTCATCGAAGAGGTAGGTAGCACGAAGTAAGTTGGCTCAACAGCCAAATGAAGTCGTCAATCAGCTGACTAAGACTTTAGGATTGCCACAAGTTTTTAGATTAGGTATGACTATATAGTTCCCTAACGCTATTAATCGCTAAGTTTCGTATTAATCACTCATTCAATTCATATAAGCGCGGTGTCCTTGACTGGATTTCAATGTTTTCTGAAACATAAACCAATGTTTGACATCCTGAAAAGAGTCTCGAAACTTTTCTCGTGAAACTTTGTTTCGCAAGAAATTTTTTACTCGAAGATAGTAATACTAGAGTTATATGAAAATCTAAGAGTACTAGCTCGGGAAATATATGTTTCGAAAGCAGTTCATTGCTTAGCAGCATTGGTGTTTCTTATATACATTTTAAGGAATTTCCATACCAATTATTATATTGGATCCAGCGTGAAGAAATCTTTTTAACGGCCAAATGTTAATACAAAATTTTGTGGTTGCTTGTCATTCCAAAGCCCAAGGATGCCTCAATCTAACAACTGACCTTCACAAAATTAGTCCATGAACTATTTTGCTGTTTGATTTATCTATCATAATCCTGAAATATAAATAGCAGCTCTGATACTTGTATGATACAATGAGTTCTGGTATATGTAAATACTTTACATATTTTTCCAACAAAAATTGCCTTTTCTGAAGAAAATTAATGCCAAATAAGCCGACGATTACTTTTGCGTACTATAAAGAAAGAAACAAATATAATTTGACAGTCACAGACAATCGTTAAACAGTTGTACACAACTGGATGTCATCAGTAATTCACAATGGATGCGGACATGGAAGTTTTTTTGTGTGAATGATTTGCAAACCAACCGAAGCCAAAATCTCTGCAGATATGCTTCTAATTATCACTTTCAAAGAGTTTTTCAGTACACTCCTTGCATTAAAAGCTCATAAATCAGTACTGTGCTTAAGTACTCATAAATAACGCTATGCAACACTGGCATAACTGTAATTGTACATCTCCTATACCGTTACTAATACCGTTAACATTTAACATAGAGTGTCTAAAATCCAATTGGCAACACACCCACAACGCATCCCAAAGCATTTGAGTTAATTTCAAATAAAATACAACAACAACAATAACAAAAACAAAAACAAAAACTTGAGTAGCAAAAGCCACGCGACACTTTCATAGATACGACACAGACATAGATACGAGGGCGATTTGATAAGTCACTGACTTTTTGATTTTCGAATTATATTGATTTGAGGGTAGTCCCTAGCTGCCCTTTGGCAGCTATTAAAAGCAGACATGAAAGGCAGACAGACGCACGAAAAGCAGCTCAGTGCCGAAATTGATCGCAAATGTAAACGTGTGATAACTTAGAAGTAGTGTTTGACTTTGGTTAACCAGTAACCAGTTGACAGTCATTGAAACCAGGTATGGAAGGCAGACAGACGGATAAAAATCAGTAGGTTACCGTGCCCATCCGACAAAGGAAAACCACTGTCCATGAACGTAGTCTATTAACAGTTGGTAGTTGACATTAGCAGTGTTGCAATTAGACGCTGACTTGTCAAATTACCCTCGTACATCCAAATAGACCGTCAGGACAGACAAAGAGCTTTTAAGATACATTTTGATGGCAGCTGCTGCTGCGACGATCAGCCAGCGTAGGAGGCGTGGGGTGACTTTGACTTTGCAAACGAATTATGCAAATTTGATGTCTGCAAATGCGTTCGTTGCATGCTGCATACTGCATGCCACATGCTGCATGCCGTCAGTCTGTTTTGCGTCAGACAATTTGTGGGTGGACGCAATGACACGCTTCATGAAATACATTTCATAGAGTCTTTTGTCATCGTCGGCGTAGACGTCTGCGTGTCTGACGAGTGAAATTTATACGATTTAATGCAATTTGTCATCATTGCTTTATTTTATTTTATTTATATATTTTTTTTTTTTTTTGTAGGTTGTCTCAACTGATCTGGCTGTCGTGTTTTACGAGCCGTTTAAATATGCTGTACACATTTATGTGAGTTATTAACTTGGTTATTTTTATTGTTTAGTGGGCGTGTGCGCAGGCAGACAGTCACAGTTTTTGAGCGCGTTGATGATCTGTCTGCATTGTTAACACTTTTACGCTTTAGCGTTATGGAAAGCCAAAGAAATGCTACTCTCTAGCCTAACTTTTACAGTTCATCATAATTGATTTTTTCACACTAATAAACGAAGTGCAACTTCTAACACCCAAACAAAGTTATTATTATTGTTGAGTTAATTAAAAAAAAAAACTACAACAGAAATTGTATATTTTAACAAAGCTTTTGCGGAATTGCCGTGTGTAACGAACTCCCTCAAAGCATTCATGTTTATACATCGTATTTTTTTTTACAATCGTAACTTATTTTGCAATTTTATATTTTTGTACGAATAAGTGAAGTATGCCTTTCTTTTGTGCTTTGCAAATTGATATTACACTAATTAAAATGCAATAAAGTCTGCGCGAGATTGCAGTCATAAATCAAATCAACTTCCATTCCACAAATATGTTTGCAGCGCCAGTTCGAGCGCCGACAACTTGCTGCAGTCAGATCCCAAACTCTGTCCGATCTGTATTCCGGTATTGTGAATTTTTTTCGTAGTATTTTCCACACAAAGGTTTAGGTGTGAGTTGTCTTTCAAAAGTTTTTGTTGTTGCTATTGGTGTTGCATTGTTGCTGTTGCGGTTAATGCTGCAGAGTCGTAAAAACGACCGCGTATCGCAATTTGGCTTAAGAACCCCTTCATC
Source organism: Leucophenga montana (assembly GCA_035044765.1). Lineage (NCBI taxonomy): Eukaryota > Metazoa > Arthropoda > Insecta > Diptera > Drosophilidae > Leucophenga > Leucophenga montana. The sequence continues at coordinate 2,022,723 of JAWNNQ010001372.1, forward strand.
ATCATTAGAGGGAATTGTTGCGGATCCTAAAGCATTTACTGCATTCAGTGGAGTTGCGTATATTTACACTGTAAAGATAAACAAATGTATCTTATAGAACGCATCAAACTATCTGTTGCATTTTCGTTACATATGCACAAGGATTTTCTGTTAATCATTACAATGCTATAAGCAGTACTAGGCAGGTTCACCTTATACAAGTATTAGTTTGTCCTATACAAGGTGTGCCCACGGAAAATGGAACATTTTAACATATTTCGTTCGAACGTTTTATATTTTCTTTACTTTCAGGCTAAACTTTATGACATTTGCTCCACTGGAAGCCGAGTTATTGCAACATCTAAAGTGACAGTATGTTCAGATTGTCGGTACCAGCATTTTGAATGGATTCTACGCCCACAAAACTCTTTCCTTTCATCGGCAATTGTGTTTTTCAGAAAAAGTAAAAGTCGCACGGTACAAAATCAGGTAAATAAAGGAAGGTTTTGATGGTAAAATTACGATTTTTAGTCAAACAATCGGTTTGGTAGTTAGTCAACTTTTGCGGAATAAACCATGCGAATACCTTTCGGTAGCCTAAATGTTCGGTACAACTGTAATAAACTGAAGTATTCGAAGTGTGGGGAGAGGGGGTAGGTTAGCTGTCCAGAGGTCGTTACAGTCTCCCTACATCATGGCTATGTATTTTTAAGATTCTAAAATCTGCCCGTAACATACGAAAATCAGTCGATGAAATTCATTTCATGCTGTAGGGTTCGTAGCGTGGCGAGTGTAATACCAATCGGCAGGCGTTGTTCTAAAAATTTATTTCATTATTATTCAGCTGTTCTGTGAAAAATTGAACCTGTAGCAACATATGGAGTGCATCATTCAGCTTCCGAGCACACTTTTTCCAATAACATCCGAAAATTTTAGTCTCAGTGATAGTTATTGGATGATACGCAACCGAATAAACTACATCCATCCCGTAGTGTTTCCTTTTCCCACATTATCTTCTTAGCATTTATGGGAAAGGTTACTGAAGATATCTTATAGCTGAGAGATTCAACAATAATGTCAGCGGTGTCGCAATGTGAACACAGCAAAGAACAGAATCAGAGGTGTTCAACCTACAAACCCATATAGAGTTCAACCTACAAACCAACCAAAAAGTGCTTTGATGTAAATACATCTAAAGTACTGGACGTTACATAAACCCAGCTTACATATTGAATGAAATTTGATCACTTTATAACCAAACAAAATTTGCTGAAATATGTGATCATCCAATTACCTCGAAAATCACAACCATTTCGCTGTTGGTTGGATATCCGAGCACTTTTGAACATGGTTAAGGACAGTTTCGTTTGAGAAGTAACTAGCAACAGACTAAGCCGTCAATATCTGTTATTGATTTTATAGGTCACGGCTATAAAACTCCACCAGTGTGTAGGACCAAATATCAAAATAAAAAAATTACAACAAGAATTCTAAAACTATTTAACATTCCCCTAAAATTGGTGGGTACATGCAAAAATGATGTCAAAGAGATCGATAGACCCAATTACGAAAGAACAGAGACCAAAGATGAGCGACCACCATCTAGTAAAAAGCTTTACCGATCGTTATAGGTGTCGAATGAAAAAGTAATACTATTGTTATTTACTATCATTGATTGGTAGTGTGCCCTGACAGTAGTTTCTACCTTCATCGCTTCATCCACTCCTGCCGCTTTAGGGTGCACAGATCTTCCTGTTACTTAGGAATTACTAAGTTATTTAAGCCTGGTCAAGGTCAAGGTTGGGCAATCTTCTCAACACAAGCAACAAGTTCTATGACTTTCAATACCAATATTACAGAAGTATCTTTTAAGTGTCCAGTTAAAAAACTTGATATCATTAGAAGTGAAAGAAGTGCAAGCATTTACGTTATATTTTATAAACATTCATACAAATTGTAAAAAGGCAACTTAGTTTGCCGAACACTTGAGAAAAGGAAAATCGATTTCGATTATTTGTAGATGTGCACAATCTATGTAAGGCTTAGACAATCAGCACTCACACAACTAATAAAACACACATAATCTTTACATGAAATACAAACGCACACACAAATATAAAACGATAGCATGCGAGCAGCCAGTTACAAGTTGATAAGACTCTTCGAGTGTGAAAGAGATAGAAGATTGCGTATTTTACTTTGTATGTGCTTTGTTATTATTTTAGTGATTGTCTGTAGTTGTTGTGATTATTAAAATTTCGGGCAGTTAAATAACAATAACAACAAACGCATAAACGGAATTATTCCTAGATTGCGGAATTATTCCTAGATTGCAGTCTAGTATTCGTATTTTTGTTTTAATTATAATAAATGTTTCTCTCAGTGTACGATGCCATGCAATTGCATTTGTTTTACGACTTTTTTAACGCACTCTGTCAAATGTGTGGGAAAATATCAACGACTCATTTCGCGCCTATGTAACAAAATTTAATGATTTTCTATCTAATGATACCAAAAAATAGTAAAAAGTATACAAGAAAACAAACAGATTCGCACTGTCGTGGTGGTCGATTAAATTACAAGTGACTTTATATGCCACAAAGACATGGTTTAAGCAACTTTTAAATGCTACAAACTAAGTAGACAAAACGTGAATAAAGAAAGATACAAATATATACAATGCATAAAACTACAAGTAAAGCTCACATTACATTTGACATTTCTGACATTTTTATTGCATATTTTTTATTATAGATAATTGACAGATTTGACGCTTTCTCTTGACTTTTGGCTGCACGTAAGCGTTTCTATTTGTATCTTTTTTTCTGCAGTTAGCAGTAGAACGCTCCAATTTCAATCAGCACTTCCCACACGAAAAACGACTTCGCTGAGGCGAATTGAATTTCTAAGCCGCCCAGGCTTAAATACGATTTGTCCAAGTGTAACTTGTGCAACTGAAGGCAACTTAACTCAGCTTTGGCTAATATAAATCTCTTGTAATATAAGAATCTATTAAAATCGCTTGCAGATTTGCCCGAACAAAAATATTTAACAATGGTATCGAAAAATTACGTGCAATTTTAGAAGCTATGCCGAAATGAGTTTATATAGAAAAGAATTGTAGTAGAAACGATTTGAGCGGCGGCTACTTGTGACAACGATATAGCTACTACTTATGTATCTATAAGTATATATAAACTAGACAAGGCAGAAGCAAACAACTTACTGAGTCGAATCGAGTCGAATCGAGTTGAGTTGAGTCGGTAGTTAATAAGAATAATCACGGTAATAAGCATTATTGGCCAGTAATCGATGAACAGCAACACTGGCAGCGTTGTTGGCAGTTCACTCGTTCGTCGTAACATGTTCGCATTATCCATAAACAAAATTAAGTGACCATTAAAATGCCATAAAGTCAGTTATGTCGCATTCATCGCGGCGGATTATCTGCGAAAGGCCTCCGACCGGACAATCGACCATCATACCGTCAGTCAGACAGACCGACAGACAGATGGACCGTTCAACCATTTGGTTTGAATATTGTCGTATGTCGTTAAGCGCGAGTTTGTTTGCTGCCGCCGCTTACCTTCCCTTCCGCAGTTGATGTTCATTGCCGAAAGACAGCAGCAGCAGCAGCAGATTCACCAGATGCAGCATCCACAGCACCAGTGACACATCACACGCGGCACATATGCAAAGCGAAAATCGATAAGTTGACCGAAAGCATAGAGTGACCAACTGTAAACAAGAATCAGAAACTCAACTCAGTTTAGTTTCAGTTTTTAGGCAGTTTTTAAGCATACATACAAGTCTTCAAATGCATTTTAAGTAAATATTGATTGTTATAAAAAGTTTTTAGTACAAAAAGCTAAAAGTGGGTTCTTGGTTTATAGGCTGCCCATAAAAGTTGGGACTGTGTGCGTCTACATACTGATTTTTATGAAGATTCTATGAAAACTGAATAGCTCCTGTACAGACAGTCAGACAGACGGACAGTCAGACAGACGGACACGGCTAGACACACTTGTTTTGTCGAATTAACTGCGAAATGTCCTTTATCTAATACGAATTTAATTCAAAAGTGGATCTAAACTTTGACTCAAGAAACTTATCCATCATCCAATTCCATCGAAAATTATACCAAACTGGAGTTTCTCTTTTTAATAACGATGAGAAATCCATTGTTTTTGTTTCCGCTATCACAAATACAATAATATTTTGAAGTTTATTTGTTTGCTAGCGACCTTTGTATTGTATCATCTAGTTTAGCAGGCTCAAGGTTTTGTACCTTCAGCCTGCTAAACTACATGATTTTGATGGTATTCAACCTACAAGCCTCTTCCGTAAGTGTTCCTAATTTACTCACCTTACATTTTGTTGTTGCAGTAATAGTTTTTATTTTTTTATCATTACGAGTTTATGAAAAGAGTATTTTATTAACATAACAAGTTATTAAACGAAAGAAAACTTCTAAAATGAGAAGACCATTAAAAAATAAGAGCCAAAAAGAGGCTGCATTTGACAATTTTCTTTGTTTCTATACTGTATGTTTCTATTTAATAATGCAATAAACAGCATTTATAAAATCTGGTCACTCTAAAACACCTTAAGTGCTTTGCATAAAAAATTTAAATGAAAATGTCGATATTTTTCGAGGTGATTATATCGCGCTGCTCATTTTCAAAGTGTCTGAAGAGAAAGGGTGCAAGAGTTGCATCCTTTCTCTGGGCTGTCCTCTTGTAGTTTCTTTTTTTTTTCCTCTAACTTCGCTGCCCACATAATGCAAACGTATGCAATTTGTGACAAGATACCACAACAACATTTAACAACAACAGGAACAAAAACTTCAAGAACTTGCAACATGACCGCAGCTTGTACAACAAAATGCCAATTTAGCGCAAGTTCCTGGCTCTAATAGAGTTCGAATCGCAGTATCTTTGGGAAGAGTGACTGTGCCAAAGCGTTTAAGTGCAACAAAATGCTGCGTGGGAACATCGCATTGCAGCGAAACAGGCATCCTGCCTGCCATCGAAACACCCACACCGAAAACTACAACAAGCAAGTTGCAACAACTTCGCTTGCTCCCTGCATGCTTCACTGCCCCTTAAAGTTCTTCGATTTACGCAAAATGTTTCAATTACGTCGCAGAAATCGCAAGCGGACAATAAACTAGACTGGCTTAGAAGAGTCTGAGGCTGAATTTCATTCTGGAGGCCGGAAGTGTGCACATAAACGTTTTTACAACTTCAACTTCATTTATTTTCTTCTTCTTTTTAATATCAACAGCTTAAAATATGAGCTTCGAACACGCAAATTCTGAGTGCACTTCACTATTTGCCTGGATTTCGTTATAATTTAAATTATGATGCGTCTGCGTGATGGTAAACAGCTGGAGAACATATTTCCTTCCATCTCAAGCGAAGCACTAGAATGTTTTGCTCCAATCAATGCTGCGGCACATTGATTGATTTATAGCCACTTCATTTGTGCCATCGCAGCTACTGAAGTTGCCTTCAATTCTTCAATTAAGTTATTATTAATTTACTTTACGATGCAGGCCATCTTCAATTCTGTGCCTAATCCGCGCGTTTTATTGCAAATGCGTTGTCGCTTCATGGTTAATACATTCAGTGGCGTAGCGTCTCGTTTTAGGAGTCGGGGTGGTTTCTTCCTCGGAATCATTGTATGTTAAAGCACAGAAACAAAGAAAGGAGAAAGGTCCACTTACATAGAGATTTGAAAACAATAAATTTCAAATTTATTTCAAAAAAAGACAACACTCGACTGGGTTTTTTCCGTTTGGCATACTTAACAAACGATAATGGTGATCGACTAAACAAGAACTCATTTGTAATGGTTAAAAATACTTACATGACCTTTTATGATTATTGATCGAGTTGTTATATTCGATTAACGATTTTTTGCATCAATTATCGTTGCAGAATAGTATGAATCCGGTTTCGGATTCTCGAATTTGCTAGCAGTTCCGGAGCGGTCATCAAAGCTTTAAGTAAACAGCTGACATTCCATTTTGATTTGTAATCGTTCACCCTGTTCATCAATAAAATGACCAAGATTTTTCAATATGAAATCCAAATGACGGTTATAAAAAATTAAATTTGGGAGACTTCAAATTTCTTCATTTACTCCAAAGATTTCATCCACCATCTTTACGTAATCCAAACTTAATTGGTTTTCCCAAAAACTTATGGAATAAAGCAGTAAAACTAAGCCATACCATCTATTCTACTTGGTTCAATTTAACAAATCCTTATATACATATCTGAAAAATCTACTCTTCTTTACAAAAGCATTAATAACTCTCAAGTCTGTTAAAAATTTACGGATGTTCGAAATTTTAGAGAAATGCAAAAATATACTTGACTAGACCTACAACTTAGGCTGGGTCACTTAAAAAGTGTATCGATTCTATTTTTTTCTTTTTTAGCACAGTGGATGTTGGGGCCCAACTGTGGCGAAGGCTGGAGATGGACCTCCCACTCTTGCTACGCCACTGTAGACATTCTAATTGCATCATTTAGTGACTTGTTTTCTGCTAAATTAACGCCATAATCAACATCAAGTGTCTATCGGCATCAGATTCATTCTCAAAATGTCTGACTGATTGACTGACTGACTGCCTGCATTGAGTAGTGACTCTTTGACACTGCCCCAGACGCTGAATGCGATTTTATAAGCATGTGTCGCCTTCTCTCTCTCTCTCTCTAAATATGGCTAAAATGAACCATTAATTGTGGCGTTAGCAATATTTGTTGTCAATTATTAATATTTAATTGTCAATTATTGAAATTGATGTGTGAGAATTTAATAAAATGCCAGTAGAAACATTATACTCGTACCAGCTGAGAAAGATTTAAGAGATAGTGCTAATAATATACAATATAAACGAACAAGTTTGCAAGATATTAACATTATTCTGCTATGATGTTTCAATAAATTGTATGAATAAAATGAGAAAAAGATAAACATTTACTTAGATGAGTTGTACGCTCTAATACGCTTACTGCAAGTTCTAAATCAGTAGAGCTATAATGTAGAGTTTCTAAAAGCTCAGTCCAAAATAAACTTGTAAAAATGAAATTAAACATATAAACTCAGTAGATCCAGTTCAACATTGAAAGTCATCTCCAAAAGTGTGCAGATAAGTGACTATTGAGTGCAGTATAAAGGTTGTGCAAGGGCGTGAATGGTTGAACTTGATGTACGTAGTAGATCAAACTTACACTTTTTGGTATCGCTAATTATTAAAGTGTATGAGCTCTATGTCTTCATATTCTCATACTGACGGACAGACATTTAGACTTGGCTATATCCACTCCACTTCTAAAGCTGAGCAATAATTTGGTATATATATTTCAGGGGTTCTTTTTGCCAAGCCTCTTCAGACTATTTCTTACATTTGCGCAAGTTAAGTAGGTATACACTTTGCTCTCCAAAGCAGTATGAATAAAAGCTCCATAGATATAGGCACCCAAACAAAAAAAAAGTAGTAGCCAAAAGGTATTACCTACCAATTGTTTTTGTGTGTTGTGAGGAAGAAGCATGAAATGTTGAGCAATGATTTTGGAGACCAAAACATAAAAAATAATGCATCAGCTGTAACAGTAATCCGTAATGGTTCAATTTCAATGAGCGTATTTACAAATTGTTTGCTAAAATGGATGTAAGCAGTGAAAATTTTAATTAGCTTGTTCTAGTTCGAAAACTAGACAGTATATGCATAAAGTTTAGAGATACTAAACTTCTTCTTTGAAATAAAGAAACACACTTTTTACAATTCAACGAACATAATACAGGTGTCCGCGCTCGAAGTGTTGCCAACTTCACGCTGCTGTAGCAATTAAACGGCTAATGACAACGCGCTCTTGTTTTGTCAAGCGTCAGTCAGTTATGTTGTTTACAAGCCTACGAAAGCACATCTCGAAATGTTATTGAAACGCAACAATATTATTGCTTTGTATTTGGTTGGAAAATCGCATTCAGCCATTGTTAATGAGCTACGTCATTTACGTGTGAGCAAAATGTTTGTATTATTGTAACGAGTAATGGTCCGAAGTTACAATGATACTGATAGCATCAAAAAGCATCACAAGATGGACATCCAAAACTGGCAACATCGGCAGTAATTATTAGAAATGTGAAGGCTAGAATTCAAAGTACACACATATTAAAAAATGAACTACGGTTGAAGCCCTTCAAAATACAATAAGTGCACGATTTAACACCAACACAAAAGTCAGTTCGCCTAGCAAGAGCAAAGGAGTTAAAACACTTGCACGTTATTGGAGAGCTGGAAAATGTGGTCTTTTTACTGTTCAGCAATGTGTAAACAAACAAAACGAACGTGTATGGTTAACAAATCAAAATACAGTTTGGGTCAGCGACATACTCAGCGAAAGCAACCTACGTCAGTAAAGGATTCGGCAAAATCCCATAAAGCTAGAGAAATCCAACGTTTTTACACACAAGATAACGTTCCCAGCTTCATTTCTTCACAACAATAGCCACCATATACCCCAATCTTGGATTTTTCCAGATGATCCATTCTGGAGGCCAAAGTATCAACTAAAAAATATGAGCAGATCAACGCCTTAAAGATTGCTCTTCGCCGAGAATGAGACAAAATACTATCGTACTACATTACACTAAAATTCTTCAGATCATTTTCATCTTTAATATTTTTAACATCTTTAAAGTATCAGCAATAACACAAAATCATAGATACTTGTATCACATATAGAATAAATTATATTACAAATCGCTTATAATTTGCATAAATTAAACAAATAAAGATAAATGAGTCTTGAAACGATGCTTATTATAAAATAATTCACACAAACTGCAGCGCAGATACCCGCATTAGAAGTAATGAAGCCCACATCGTAGCAACAACAAAGTCAACAATTAACACAATATTTGTCACAGATTTTTTTGTGTGCATTTTTACACCAACTTCAAATGCACCACACTCATTTAACGCTTTAACCCTTGTTTAACCAACAACGACAGCAAATTGATTGCATGCCAAGTACTCCTTCTACTTTCATATGACATTTTGACAATGAAATCTCAGCTCATTAAAGGCAATTAAATAGGTTCATTAGTGTTGCGATTCAGGCGATCGATCGATCAATAAATGACGCAATGATTGCATTTAATTTGTATAAATTAGATTGTGCATCTGGAAGATGGGAGAGTCCAAGGATTTAAATACTAATATAGAAGTTGCGCCACGGGCACTACTATTGACTAACTACTCCCGCTCTGCGGAAAAAAATGTTGCACGCTGCCCAAACATAAATCTTGTTAAATTTATCGTTATCAGCTAATAAAATGTCACAAATGTCGCAGCAACTGTTGCTGAGTAATAAATTAACACCAGCTCAGCTCAGCTTCATTCAGCTCCATTCGGCGGCCAATTCTATAGATTAGAATTCGTTTGCGAAAATTGCTACCAATTAAAAGAGTAGAGAAACAGATGCCGATGCTGATGCTGATGCTGATGTCGAATCGCAACAAGATCAACTGCGCATCGCATTAGAGTTGTTAGAGCAGCAACATCACAGATACAAATGCTGCATTGCTATAGATACAGATACAGATGCAGATACACCTTCGCTCGCACTGCTCGTACGTTGATCCTATCGAAATGCATTTTGGTTAACGAAAAGCGTTGCTTGATTGCAGCAACATGCTCGAAATTACTTAATACAGAAAGCACTTTTGTGTATCTCTGGCATGTTGTAGTGCGAATGTATCTGACGCGCTTGTATCTATCAGTTCGAGCGTGTGAGCGTTTCGAGTGTAGAACGCGCGTGAAAGATAAGCAAGTGAATTAAATAATTTTACACTTTCGTTCTTCGTTCATGGCGATTATCGGACGCGATTGGCGTTGGCTAACGAGCTCTGAATCTGCTGTACATAATTGGCTGATGCTGCTGCTGCTGCTGCTGCCGCTGTTGCAAATTTGTAGAGTGAGAAAGAGAAAGAGAGGGAGCTCTGCATTGCAAACACAACCCGCGCAGTTTGATTGCAAGTTGCAACAACTTACGGCAACAACTTTGCCCATTGCCATTGTCTTTGCATGCACATTGCGCGTTGGAGTACCTTCAAAGACATTCCAGCGCTACAGATACAGATACTTTGCTGCACTGGATATCTTTGCTTTGGTACGTGTGCCTGCCTGCCTGCCTGCCTGCCTTCGAAGTCGCCGTTGTCATTGCAACATTGTGTTGAGGGCTCTCTTGCTGACCGCCGCGGCGTCTCTGGTGTAACATTTGTGTTTCGGCGCAGGAGTCAAGTAATTGACAAACAATTACCTTAACGCATCATTGTTCGCGCTTTGGCGGATGCTCTTTGAAGCGAGCCAGCAATAGTACCGAAAGAAAAGTTTAACTCTTTAATGGGAAATGGTACAAAATTTGAACAGCAAGATTTTGTGTTAGAATCTTCTATAATACATAGTAAACGGCTTTTCAATAAACTCATAACGTTGGCAATTTTGTGTTCGATATTGTTCCTGAGCTACTCTAATGTTATTGGCATAAATCAAAGACTTAACGTAACACCATTAAAAGAATTCCAACGCTGCTAAATCGCATGAACGAGGTTGGTTTTCCACCGGACCATTTCTCGAGATTACATTGTTACCTAACTTCTCCTTCAATAGATCAGCTATATCTATAACATGTGTCACCATCTTGTTAGAACCACATGTCACTGATGTCAAGTTCATACAATTACGATAGCAAACTCCGTTGACCGTAACATGGTGATCATTTTCAATGACGAAAAAATATGGTCCAATTATAAATCCGGCTAGAAATTCACACCACACGGTCACTTTTTGTGGATGCAATGGAGTCTATTGAAACACATGTGGATTGCTGTCTATTAACGCATATTTTGCTTACTGACATATGCATTAAGCGGAAAATGAGGTCATCGCTGGAAATGGTTTTTCGATGAAATTCAGGACTTTCTATAAACTTTTGCAGAGCCCAAATCGGAGTAGTTTCGGTGCTTTAAATGGTAAAGAGGTTTCAGTTCTTGAAATAGTTTTATCTTGTTAGGGCTTTCGCCAAAATATTTTCGCCACAATTTAGTTTTATAGATTCCCAATTCGTCTGAACGGTAGGGAAAGAGACAAGGGGGAAGAAGGGTAGGGAAATGAGAGGTTGGGTAACGGGCATTGGAAGGGAAGGGGCTGGGAAATGAGTGCAGGGTAAAGGGTGGTAGGCGATGGGGTGAAAGGTGGCAGGGGAAGATGGGAAGATGGAAGGAGTGGCAGAGGGAAGAAGAGGCAGAATCACGCCGGGTACCAGCTAGTTATATATATGATAGTAATTTCAGCGCCGATTCTATAAATCCTTTGTTATATATATTACCCACAGTGTCGTTCCATGGATGGACCATGTGACATAACTTCACTACAATGCATTGGAACTAAGGCCAGCCGCACACAGACAGCGGAGTTGAGCTGAGTCATCAATGCCCCGCACACAGGGAGTGTATTGTAAGCAAAGAGCAGATGAAATGTTTAATATATATCACATTCTAATAGAAGCAGTTGTTCAAGTAAAAATGAGAAGGGAGTGCGTAGGAGGTAAAATGTGAGGGAAAGAAAATGATGTTGTAAAGAGTTGTTTAAGAGACAAGCAGTAAATACATATGAAAACATGCATGTGTGAGTGAGAAGCATTATTACCAAACTGCTGATGTGCGTAAATAAAGAAGCATTTTTGCTTATGAGCGGAAAGGTCATCTAAGCTATTCTCAACTAAGCACCTGCAGGGTGCAGCTTCTCTTTGAACTTTCAATGCTGATAAACTGAATTAAGCTAAGCTCAACTCCGCTGTTTGTGTACGGCGTCGTAAGGAAATACTACTTCAATTCGCAATGCGTAGCTGAAAGATTTTTGAAAGAAAAGTGTTTAGGAATGGGTTAAGACGGCGGCATACTTTTCTTCTTCACTATTGTTAAGTAATTGTAGGCGGATATATCAATTCTATGCGATGCATTGTGGATGCAACGATGAAGGTGACAGGCGTTATTGCAAGTGATTGCAATTGAATCTGGAATAAGAAAAGGTAATTTTTCGCAAGCAAAAACTAGCACCCACACAATCCAATGCCTACAATACGTACACCCCCATTGTAAAAATAAGCAGGTTGAAGTGCATTTTGTGCCACAAAACAAAATCCAGGCTTCAAACAATTCGCCATAAATTTTTCATGAAGCTGTCAGCAACAAATATGCGCAAAAGCTCAAAGAAAACAAACAAAAAAATGAAGGTAAAACTGAATGTAGAAAACGCTTTGTTCAGCTTTGACCGCTGGCCAAAATCGAATCGCATAACCTGTGAAATGGACAGCATCCCGGAGAATAAGTTGATGCACTTGTGTGCAACAAAGCAAAACAGAGCAGCAGAACAGCTGAATTCAGTGCAGAAGGCGTTGGCGCAAAGCAATACAGAATGTGGCACAAAGGAGGCCGCCGCCGGCTTAAAAGATGCACTTGGAACAAAACGAGTGAGGGAGAATGGCAGCCTTTGGCATAGAATTGACTTATGCGCCATGCATAAAGCAACAACTGCCTGCCCCAGCATCGACTTCATCGTCATCGTCGTCGTCGTCGTTGTCGTTGTCGTCGATGGACAAGTGAGGCCGACATACAATAAGCTGAAGTTGCAACTGTGGCAAAAACTCCTTTGTAGCAATATCATCGTCATCTAGTAAGTGTATCTATTGGATAGTACTGTGTATCTTTTTGTGGTGGGTGTTACTTTGAACTACTGTGCGTTGCGCCCCGCAGCTATCAGTGCTCTTACTCTCAACGGTGGCGGCGGCAGCGGCGGTGGCTTTTTGTTGTAAGCAGCTAAGAATTTATTGAATTATGAATTTTGCGTAAATCAATGCAAATAGATACAAAATAGTGAGAATAGCATCTAAGGCAGTCACCTACACGACTTGACTGTTACTTTTGAAATGTAGCAAACACCTGTATTAGAAGGGGGAAGCGCACTTCATATTGAACGAGTTGGCAACCTGTTTTTATGCGTCAGTGTTGCAAAGTTGGCACGTCTGCAGTAGAAATTCAAAGTAAAATGCGTCTTTGCCGCAGCCCAAAGCTAATAAAAAGTGGGCTAACTGCTTCTAAAACGTACCTATTGAGCTTTCTTTATCCATAGTTTTGTTGATTTGCTTGTATACGCATGCACACTGATCCTAAAGTCGCAATTTTAGGCAAAAATGAAAACAACAAAACTAGAGACTTGAAAATTGAAAATTGGCCGAATTGATAATAATATACTATAAAAAAACTGAATACACATGCGTATATGTAGCAGTGCTGTAAATGAATGATTCATTTTTGATGAAATCTATGAATCAATGACGCATTAAATTAACAAAATATGAAAATGATAATTTTATATATTTTTATTTATTAACATCTACAACCAAATCGAAAGTGTATTTGTTTTCAATATTAGATCTATCAAAAACATTCATCATCATCTAAAAATACATCTTTTACTGCAACAAGACTTCCAAATGCTCAATTACGTCTTTCGGAAGATGGTTCTTCTTATTTTAAAACGTCTTATTAATCAAATATAAACTAAAGATCAATGGATCGGAAGAGTCCATGACTCTATGAAAAATATTAAAAGTTATTGTGTCCAATATTTTTAATATAGTGTTTATTCCGAGCTTTCCAAGCATTTTCACTCATGCAACTCACAGGATGAGCAGAGGCGGCAGTGATTTTGGAGTCATGTGTTAAAATTTTGTGGATATTAAGTTCCAAGGGTATTTTTCTATATAGGAGCACACAGTTTTTTTCACAATTAAGATAAAAGTCCCCGCGTTAATCGCAATCAAAATAAACTGGCTGTTTCTAAGGTCATCCGTAGTGTAGAGGCTCTTTTCGCTGTTTCAAAGCTGTATGTAGTTCCACTTCCATTTTGTTTTGCTTTGTCAACGTGTAGTCCGAGCTTTGTAAAAATCTTCCATGAATTTCACGTTTACGCACCAACATTACGTCTCTATCTGTTAACTCCTATCCTATTTTTGATAATAATACTACAAAGGAATACATGCGTGAAGATGAATGACACCATACTAAAGGGTACCAACTTTGTGTTTAAAAATCTATCAATTCATATCAGTGTTTGTCAAAACGGTACATTTGTCTTTATTCGCGGACTCCGCATGGATGAGAAGGGGTGTGTTATGGTTTTGTATGTTTGAATATATTGTAAACTATCAGGGTCTAGAGGTGAGTGCTATCATTATTTTTTATGTATTAATAGCACCTGTGATTGGGATTTTCATTTCACTGTTATTTGTACCTGTGATTTTTTGCTGTTTGGTTCATATATGGTGATTGTTCCGAATACCTTCAAAAGATTTTTATTGTAATAAGAAAAAGTTAAGAATAAATTGTTCACATCGTATCGTGATGTCTGCGTGTAATGGCATGTAATGTACAATGACTTTCTGGAACACTGTCTTCCCGCATCTCTAGGTCTTTGTCTTTTGTAATGGAGGTCAAAACAGCTTATTTATTGCAAATTTATTGCTCTGTGATATTTGTGTTTGTTGCTTTAAGAAAATTGTGTTAAAAAAACTTGACTTTCTGGAACACTGTCTTCCTGCATCTCTAGGTCTTTGTCTTTTGTAATGGAGGTCAAAACAGCTTATTTATTGCAAATTTATTGCTCTGTGATATTTGTGTTTGTTGCTTTAAGAAAATTGTGTTCAAAAAATTTTAAAATTTTCAATATCAACCATTTGAATTAAATGGATGGCACCTAAATTAAGATCCAGGTGAATGTTGAAATTGAATTTTTTTGTTTTTACATACGATAGTATCTTTTTGGTTCTCTCTATCGAAAACTGACACACTTCTCTCTCTCTCTCTCTCTCTCTCTCTCTCTCTCTCTCTCTCTCTAAATGCATTATTTCCCATTTTATCTTTAGACAGCGATTTGTACAGACATGCTTCCGCTATATAGTACTGAGGCACAAATTAGGACTGCGAATTCATTAAAGTGTTGTAAAAAGAAAAGAAATCACAAGTATACTGACGGTATGTCTCCGATTTCACTGCAGTGCGTCGTAAAACTTTCAGAGGTACATTGTAAATTTAAAATTATGGGTTCGAAGTATACCGTTTAAACAATTTTACGATATTTTCTAATTTAAGCCAAAAAAAATCGACTTTGGAACCAGTGTGCATTGGTCAACTTAAAGCCTCATATATATTAAAAGCCTTTACAATTTTTAGTGGCCTCAAGCCATATCTAAACTTGCACGAGTAGGCGTTGTGCGTAACGTTAACTACATACGAAATCTAGCAAATTGGCATTGAATAATGCCACTAACAAAATTCTTAAGAAAAACTCATTTGCCATTTCCTTCATCCATGATATTTAATAAACCTATAATTACTTTATTGCTCATTTATAACTTCATTAAAATGAACACTTTAATAAAGGAAATGCAAGTGAAACCCACAATTTTAACATACAAGTATAAAATAAGCAGCTACCACTTAAATTATCAACGCGCTCCAATCGCAATTACAAACGAACAACACCCTACTCTAAAATTATGCGTAAATTGATATAACCCTTTTTGTTGTTTTTATAGCGTCCGTTTGCCAGATTTCACTTGCTGTGACTTCCGTTCACTTCCAGTCTATCAATGAAGCTGTTCCAGCCGTCTTTTGTCAGCGGAAAACGGAAGTAGCCAGTTAGCAGAGACATACATACATACATATATGGACAGACGGACGGACATTGACTATCTGTACAAGCAACTTCCTTGCAAATTCTTCTTGTAGGCGATTATGCGCCTATTTAAGTTTCGTGATTGCGCGCTTCCATTACATAGCTCAATATCTTGCTTGAGTCGCTTCTCTCTCTCTCTCTCTCTCTCTCTCTCTCTCTCTCTCTCTCTCTTTCAATTGCACTATCTATCTCGCTTTCACACTTTGCCATAGACCAATCAAATGCGAACGCTTTTTAATAAATTAATTAAAGGCGTCGCAGTGCCGCTAAATGATGATTGTGCGGTTTTATATTGCTTTATAAAGATACATTGTAGACATTGGTTTTGTTGACTGCTGTTTGACTCAACTGACTTCCGTCAATCATTTCTTGACAGTCAGAGTCAGCGTCAGGTGGTATGGGTGTGTATATAAAGGTATCTGTCATGTGATGTGAGCGGAAAGGAGTCTGGCAAGTCTTATGCGATCACATATTGTTGCAAGTGTGGCAAGCGTTTTAAGAAGTTTTAGAAATATGGATTACTAAATGCAGAAAATGTAATATTTCGCTTACTTTTCCTATTGCTGTTTCTGAAATCGAAAGAATTCCATTGGACTAGCTGTACTGGTGCTTACAAAACGAATAATATTTTCGGTTTAAAATAATTTGATTCCTAGCACGTGTATTCAAAAGTAAATCCATTTTTATAGCCTGCACCTATAGGATATACCAAGTTTGTGCAAATGTATGTAACAGGCAAAGGAAGCTTGGGAGACACCATAAAGTATTTAGTATAGTGATTGATCAGCAACGGAAGACGGAAGAGTCGATGTAGTCTGTTTGAACGAACTGATTTTGGAGACTATTGCCACTGTTCCGGTTTCCGAATCCGAAAGAATTATTCGTATTAATTTGACTAAACTAAAACTTTGGTAAATCTGTTCCGGTTTTACTTTTGTACGAAACTCCGGAAATGAAATTCTGTAGGTTTGTATGTATATAAAACAGAACGAATTCTACTAAAAAAAGTAAAATTTCTTTGTATTGAACTAAAATTCTGTGGGGGTGAGGGGTGACGTTCCCCGGTTCTCCCCTTGGATACGCCAATGGTCTGAATTTGTATTGCTTGCAGCAAAAACAAAAAATGCACTGTACTCGACTTCTGGATACCCTGTACCTTGTCTAAGGATTTGTATATGAACCTTAGATTCAATTTTTGTTATATTCTAAAGTGGTCCGATCTGAATCTATGTGGAAGATCTTATTATGATTGACGTAAGATACATGATATGTTTAGCTTAATTAACAACAACAGCAAAGAAGCAAAGAAAATATCATACAAAAACTCAATAATATAAACATGTTTGTATGGGGACTACCCCTTATATGGGTTCAATCTGGACCTATGTGAGACTTGTTATAAGGATTGATGTAAGTTACACCATTATTTGGCGTTTTTAACTCAATGAACAACAGAAATACAAGGTAAATATTTAACTAAGATTTCTGGGGAAACCCCGAAAAAAGTGCGCGGGACACGTTCTTTGATAATTATGTGAAGCGTCCGTCCATAAGAAAACACCATGCTTAGCTTTAATTTGATATTGACTGCAGTAAAAAGGTATTTCATACAAAAAGTTGAAAGTAGGCAGATGGTTTGTATGAGCGCTACCCCAAAAATTTTTGGGATCACACAAATTAATATACATGTGAAAATGCGTCCATAGGAAACCAGTTTTCCTTTACGGGCCAAAAGCCGTATAGTGGGCGTTGTGTACATATCATCCATAAAATTTAATAATAACGATCTACGTATGGTCAAGGAGAATCTAAATTTTCAAGTTTGAAGTCTCTAGTTCTCATACTTTCTGAGATACGTTGTCTCGTGCATCCAGATGGATGACTCAATCGATTCAGTTTCCGATGCTGATCAAGAATATGTATATTTCATGGGATCTACGATGCCTCCTTCTGTCCATTACTTATATTCGTACAAGTTTATTATACCCTTGTATCTTTGGGTACAGGGTACACTGCAATATTAATACTTATAGTACTTGGTAGCTAATATCAATATTGCTTAGAAAACTAAGCCTAAACCTCTTAAGATGTGTGGCACCCACAAATTCTATGCTCGTATAAGTTTCTATTGTAGTCACTCAAATGATTTAGTTACTTGCCAAAAATGTATTTCACAGAGCGTAACGAAATATGAACGCGCAACCCGTATGATAACAGCAACGTGGCATGAACTGCAATATGCTGTCACTTGGTGGCAAGTTTAAAGGTTATAACTATGCTATACAGTCATGCTTTTTTTTATATACTATGGCCTAAAATTCCAATTTGACTTGGTTTTTTCTTTGCCTCAGTCTGGCACAAAACAAATACGCAGCAGCAGCTTCAGTACAGACAGACAGAAGGACTCTCAAAAGTCATTTTCTTACTTTGGTATTTATAGAACGACTCATGCCCGGTCCATTTAAAAATTTTTTTGTGTCTTTTTCGCTTTTTGCACTTGCAAAGTTTTGTCAACTTGAGTTGCTGCTGCTGCAAGGTGGTCTGCGTAACCGCATCACTTCGTGCCGGCGGCAAAGGCGGCGCTGGTGGACCGCAGCGCAGAACACCACAGGGACTGAGACTGAGACTGACGATGACGTCCAACTGGCTGCCGCAGGCAACCCACGAGGAACTCTCACACTACTCCAAATGCACTGCAGCACGTCAGAACGTGGTTAGCAAATTTATTATGTAAACGGAAATACGGTATATCCTTTAGTGGCGGCGGCGGCGTGGTATCGTCGTCGCCTGATGCCGCTTGCCAAGCAAACCAAATGCAATAGAAATAGTTTTGGCCACGGAATCGTGCAGCAGCAGCAGCAGCAGCGGCAGCAACGGTGGCGACAGCAAAAGATGTTACGGCAAAAGTATGAGTAGAAGGACTCGTATAGAGTCAGAGTCCTTTGCACGAGTTACTCTGCTTGACTCGTAAATCGCATAAATTGTATAATACTGAGACTACAAACTGCCTGCCATTCTCTTGCCGGACCAGTTTGTATCCTATTTCATATTGTGCTCGTTTTTTTTTTTTTTTGTATCTTTTTTTGTTTTTTTTTTTATTTGTTTTGTTTCGTTTTGTTTTTGTTGCTGCTTGTTTTCTGTGTAGTACAATATTTCTGTTGGCAATGTTTCCAAATTGTTTGTAGGTGCCATGTCGTCGACAAAAGAAAACGGCAGCAGTTAGCTCGAAACTGCCAACAAAGTATGCTGGGAACTGGTGAAGTTCGGTGTTCGCTTCGTATAAATAAAATGAAACAATTCTCTGAAATGAAATAATATTTCACAACGTAATACAAGCAGCAAAATTGTCACAATCAACACCTGGACCAAGGTGCAATATTAACTTCACTTTGAGTTCATTGAGCATTCGAGGCACGCGCCTTGATCTGCCTGCTCCAATTGCTTGCAGTTCAAATAGAGAAAGATAGTTTGCAGTCTCAGCAGCAATTTATTTGAAATACTGTTGTCTGCGATTATTGAATTTTTGAGCGCAGGAGGAATTATTAATTACAAAATCATAAAGACATTGATTATAAATGATAAGTCACCATGAAAGTCAATATGCCAAATTTTAAATCAAGACTCTAGTTTGCAATTTTACAGAAGATGGATGGCAGATGAAAAAACGAAAAAAAAAAAAGATATTAGGCAACATCACAACATCACAGAGAGACGAGCACTGCAAATCGATTCGATTCTCCCGTAGGTCTATGTGTTTTATAGGGATCCGCTAGATAATTTTTCCGTTTCCGTTTTTTCCACTCCAACAGCTCAGTTGTATAGTCCGAAATACTCGCATATACAAGTTAAGCGCCGTCGTCCTCCGCTTACTGAACCGTATTTTCCATTCTTCTCGCAAGTAAGTGTTCAAGTGCTTCGGATGTGCTCAAAGTAGCATATTTTTTTTCTAGTTGGTTTTGAACAGACGTTTCGGATACTCTTAATATGGCTTGAAGCATTGCCAGTTTATATTGATGAAGATCTCTAACGGCAGAAGTCTATAATCTCCTGATATGTTTCTGGCGAGCGTCTTCCAAATCAGCTTGTCTTCTCAGTTCAGTAACTTTCGAAGACTCTTACGCTTGAGAAGATGCTTTGGATGTTTATCATTTTATACTTATTTCCTTTGTGTTGCTGTTATGGCCACAGAGTATATGGTATATACTCTGTGGCCATAACAGCAACACAAAGGAAATAAGTATAAAATGATAAACATCCAAAGCATCTTCTCAAGCGTAAGACCTAGCCATATCGATGTGAAACCTGAAATGACGGCATCTTATGGATGTATGCTTCACACAAATATCAAGGGGCATATCACCCCCACTTTTAGGGGCAGCCCCCATAGAAACTTACCGTCCAACTATGGAATTTTGTCTGAAAACTTTCCTATTACAGTAAATATCGCCTTAAAATTTAATATAGTAGGTTATTATGGACAAACGCCCCTCACATATATAGAAATAGATCGGAGTTATAAGGATAGCTCCATGCAAACCCACCACTCAATTTTGTAATTTTTCATGAAAAACTTTATCATATCAGTCAAAATCGACTTGACATTTTACATGGTGGCTTCATGTGTACGGACGCTTTGCATAATTATCAAGCGGCGTGTCACGCCCATTTTTAGGGATAGGCTCTAAAAAACTAACATCCCATGATAAGGTTGTTCGATTTTATAAATTTTTACCTATTTGTTTTACATCTGCTAAGTTCACAGCTTGAAACTTCATGTCTTGTTTGTAGTTGCATAACATAAAACTTTAATACGCTCACACCAAGATATCTATGAATGTCTATATTAGTTTCGGTTTTTTTTTTACCACATGGGATCCATCGTTTAATATAACTATCAAAAGCAACATTATACGTGCATTGTATTGTCATTCGTTTCACAGGTGCATATTACATTTCAGCTTAATCCAAATAGTTGAAGTGGATAAATAGTGAGTATATTTACTCACTATTTACATTTAATAAAGGATTATTAAAATTCATGCTTTATATACAAAAATTTTTACTATCGACATATAATTATTTCATCATTTGGCACTTGAACGCAGCTAAGAAGCTCTCATCAGTCTGCTGGCAGCACATTTCAAATTTATGCTACTTATATCATGCTTCTAAGCAGAAGAGCGCTATGTAGCATATGCATTTGTATATTTCCAATAATGAACGCGTCTACCTCTCCAAGCAAGCTATATTCTTGCAAAAACGGCACTTTTTCACACTCTGTGTGCGGCTAGCAGTCTGATGAGAATCTCGTAGCTGATTCTGCGGTAAGAAATATATATGTCAAAAATATTCCTCAATGCAATAATAACCGTGAGTCAGCTAAAATTCATTGGCAGAACTAATCCAGGGGGAACTGGGGTTCCTTCTCCTCTACTTTTTCTGCAAAATGATGCAGATTTTCATAAAATAACACTTTTTTTATAGAGTCAACCAACCACCCCCCCCCCCTCAAAGAAAGCGTTCTGGATCCGCCCTTGTAAAATTCATATACACATAATACAGGTCGCGAAATCAATTTACTTTAATTAATATTATTTACTAAATTTAAGCTATACTCGAATAAATAAAATAAACGCCTTGGCGATGACTATAAAACTTCACTTGACTTATGCATCACATGAAAAATTTCTACAAATGATTTACTACAAATCCAAGCCACGCACAGCCTCCATCATTTTTGTCTAACTACTATGTACGAAATAAGTAATGTTTTATTGGAACAAGTATAGTGCCAGTCATGCGCCGCAGCAGGAGCATCATGGAGAGAAAAAAAAATGAAGATAATCTTTGGTATTGTTCCAACAAAATGAAATGCTGCTACATTCCACTTCAATAAGCGTATTCAGCAAGTGAGCAAAATTTTAATGCAACTACTTAGCTGCGTGTCCTTGGCGCAATTTAACCAAGTTAGAGCGTTGTCAAAGAACAACCACCTTCAACGCTTTACAGACACACACAAGTAAAACTGAAGCATCTCCAACTGTAGCCAAAGTACCAAAGAATTATTTATATTTTTTGTATGCCTGCCTTACAAAACGATGTCGCGACACATTGGCTTCTTGCAGCATTCTGTTCGAAGGCGTCCATAGTCCTTGAATTAAAAACCGAGGTAGAGCAATGGAACTGGCTGGCATTCGAGTATAATGTGTACGCATTGTAATGGATTATTTTCTTAGCAGAAATTGCTGATTTCTTAATGCATTGCAATTTGCTTCAACGCTTTCTTGCACGGCTCCTTGTACATCCTTGCGAGTACATCCTTGCTGCTTTTTTAAATGAATTATGTTGTAGTTTTTGGCGCGACTTTGTCTCTCATGCACCATTTGCAACGAAGCAGAAGTGTTAAACTGTTTAACGCTTTTTTTTTGTTTTTACTTTTTGGCATTTCTTCTTCGTTTTTATATTGAAAACCACCATGGATGGACCACCACCTTCATTTGGCTTTCCATTTAATAAGCAAGCAAATACTATTTCTCAAACTCGCACGCATTGCGCAAAAATCGATCGGCTAGTCAATGTGTTTCTATATGGAAATTTATCAGGCAAGGACAATCTATTTGTCTCCATTGTTATTATTCTGCGACATCATAAAATTCGCTTTTTCGAAAGGAAAGAAAAAAAAAGAGCCAAATTAGATGTGTAGTAAATTTTTGTGCAACCGAAAATCAATGTCATAAATCTGCAACAGGCGCCATTGTGCTATGCTTGATGTTTGCACTACATGAAGCTACTATTTCCCGCCCTCTACTTATATTTATACGAGGGTTGGTTTTTATATTGTGCGTCTAATAATGAAAAAATTGTAATTTATCAATGAAAATTGTTTTATTGTTTAACAAAATATTCTCCATGAAGCTCAATAGACTTTTACATGCGTTTGTACTAATTTTCGAAGCAGTTTTGCTACTTAGAAGTGGGTATCTCCAAGACGAGCTGTTTAAAGGCTTCAACATATTATTCATGCGTTGAAAAACTTTGACCTTGAAATATATTTTTGTTCTGCTCATCAATTCGGTGTTTTGAGTGCTGAAAAACTTTCTTGTGTGAACCGATGTATAAATGGTCGCGTGATGGAGAATGATCCGTCTTCGGCGGTTGATTTTGCTCAATTCTCCGTAAATTTCTAGCAAACAAATGCTTGTGCACCATTCCGAATTGTAACTCATTCCGAACCGACCATCTAATGGGACACTTGCGACATGAACAGTGCTTCATTCTGGAACAAGTTTTGTTGAATTTGGCTCTTCTTGGAACACTCATACAGTCGAAAACTATGTTGATCCACGATTCGTCACATGTTATGACGTCATAAACATATTTTGAACCACCGTGCGTGTATATCTTAAACATTTCTTTGCACCACATGGTACGAGCAATTGGACGATGTTCAAATTATGCGCTATCCAACGCGAAAGAATCTTCTTGACGCTAAATTGTTCATTTACTATTGAATATACTTGTATGCATTTATGTCTAAAGCTGTCTCAATGTCACGGTAACCATAATCATAACCAGTGTGTGACGTAGTGTCTGGGCCAGAGTCGCATGACAAGCAAGTGGTCACTGCGAATCAGGCTCGATCAGCCTGTAACGCTAACTAAGACTCAGTGTCAGAGCTAGAACGTCTGAGGGCCATCCTAAAGAAAACCGGCACTGCAACAGAAGATGATATCTTTTGTTACCAAGCCCGGATATGGTTAAGTTAATTTATCTAGGATCTTCTCCGTCTTTTTAATGAAACGAAGAATATCCGCTTGGCTATCGGAAAGTATGGTTATTTTGGCACCTTTAGAACTTTTATCCAAAAGATGTCACGGTATGTCACACTATAATTTTTCAACATCAATTCTGACTGAGCTTCATTAGTTTCTGGCAACCATTTTTGGACACCTTTCTCAAAATTCGTTCTTGACCGAGAAAGCTTATCGATGTACACTTGTCTTGATAATCCACATCGAAGGTCTTAATAATACATCGTAAGTATATTTTCACGAATTATTTACATTTTTTACTTTCCAACTTTCCAAGTCAATGTAAACAACACAAATAGGGCTAGTACATCAAAACGTTCTGCGGACGTTTAATAAAAATGTCAAACCTTCAAATGTTACATTTCTTAGTGTTGCCAAGACGCACAACATACAATACAACTCTCGTGTACCACTATATAAAATAACTGTTTATTTTGCGAGATTTCTCTCCTCATTTTGTTTTTTTTGTTGTCATTTTTGAGTTGGGCGCTTAAATAAATTTCGCTGCTGCTATTTATCCTTTCTATTTGAAATTTTTTTTTCCGTTTTTTTGTGGTCAGCAGCCTTAAAATTTTCCAGCGTTGCCAAATTATATTCGCCTTTTTTGTCATTTGCTCCTTTTTTTTACTCATTTAAGGATGTTTCCCATACGCCACGTTGCACTTCATGAATTTAAATGAGTTGCCGACTTCAATGCAGCTTCTGGGAGAATTTCTACTTCTTCTTCTCCAAAGTTTTTTTTTCAATTCAAAGAATAAAATTATATGCGGGTATACGAGATAAGTATTTGGCATAATTTTATTACATGCAGCCAGTTTCAGTTCGATTATGTTGTACATTTATCGATTAATTTTTTATGTAGTATCGGGCTTTGTTTTTTTTTTTGTTTTTGTTTCAAAATTACTTTAATTTTTAACGCAGTTTTGTTTTGCAATCAAAATTGATTTCAGAGCTGAGTGGCGCTTGTAATTGTCTTGTAAAACGACAGCAAAATGGCTTAATTGTCATTGGCGGAAAAACTGGTATCGGCATGGCTTTCTTTATACTCATGGTTACAATACTTTGCACTCTTTTGCTCGTAGTTTTTCCTTTCTGAAAGCCATTTCCATGAAAATTGACACTTGTAGGCGCAGACGTGACAGAAAATAATTGTTTTAATAGTGCATCATTTTAATAAGGAAGCTGTTTGAAAATAATTACAGCCATTTTCGAAATGATATGGGATTTTATGTCTGAGTTTAATTGAACTTTATGTTAATGATATATACTATACCTGCATAAATATCATTGTGACGAAAACCCACCTCAGTGTAGCTAGGATCGATACGTGTTATATAAAAAAAACTCTTTAAACGTACATTCAGAAATTGTTAAAACATACAAAATCGGATTACTCAAGTCCGAAATATATGGGGTTGAAAATATGCAACTCCTAGGGTGTCCTGTGTCTAGTGGGCTACCAATAGCGCTACGTTATATATATAATTCTGTGCTGTCATCAAAACAAAACTCGCATGCCCAATTTCAGCTCAATTTGATCGGTTTAATTGAGCCAAAATTGAGTTAAAAGATTTAACCATAGGTTATGTTACGCCGGCAGATCCCTTGATGAAGGTTACACATAGACCAATATGATCCTTAGTGAGGCCAACGATGGAGGTCGTTCAGGAGCTATTAAAGTTCTGTACAATTTTTGCGTATACGATGTTAGGAGTCCTCCGGGCCCCTCTTCCAGTGATTGCGATTGCTGTACAGCTGCAGATGAGGTATTTCAGAGTTTCCGTGACTCTCGCTTCCTTGGATTTCCTACTGCCGTCCATGTTGGTTATGTCTACTTTTTATCACATGAGCGGCTGCTAAACAATGCCCTGTTCAGAATGTCTACCAATAATCTACAGTCTCTCCTCACCTTTGTAGTAGGTAGTGCGAGAGTTTTTTGTACAACATTCTTGTGACTTCTTTGACCTCTCTCCGGCTTTGGTCCAGGTGTTCTCTTCCAGTTTGCTATGTAGCGTCTGTAGATTTCGACATCCGCCACACCAACCACAAAATCAAATGGGCCAGTTTTAACTGCCAGAGATTATAACCATTTGTCTAGGATGGATAAGAAAGTCAGCGCGTCCAGCAGCATGTAGACAAAACGCTTACGTATTGTCTTCAGATTTTAAATTTATTCTTAAACCCTCGTTCTTAAGCTTTCTGATTTGCAATTCAGTGAATAATGTTGTTATTGATCCGGCAAACGCTTCCATTTCTTTTAAGGCTGGCATTTTCCAAAACCAAACGCGCAATCCGCAACATAACCTCGCTTCCAAACTACCAAAATAGGTAATGAAATTGAGCAAGCTTTGGGGAATACGTCACCTGGTATAAATTCACCTTGGCGTTCAGAATCTTAGCTCATTTTCACACGTGACACATCTGCGACGTCTGACAGCTGCGAGTGTTATTGAATGCCCTTATTGTTTGTTTATGTAAAATCTCAAACTAAAGACTTTAAATAACTTGTTAATTTACTAATAAACAAGAAAGAGCTATAGTCGAGGTGGTCGACTGTATTATACCGTAGTAGGTGAAATTTTGCTTTCTACAAACTATTCTCATCAAGTTTTTAAGCAAATCAAGGCATACAATACCTACAATTATAAGAGATATTTGCGAGTTACTCATGTTGCATTTAAACTTTTAAAATGCTTATAATTCGCAAATAGTTTTAACTTGTTCTACATTAAGTGAGCGGCACAGCACAGGTACAAGTCAGCTTTTTATTTATTTTTTTTTTTTTATTTAGTTATTTATTTTTGTGTATAATTTGAATTAAGGTGATTAACTGACTGCATATTATTTTCTAGCTTAAATTGTTCAATATCGAGCTAAGAATTGCGTATGTAAAAGTGTGGCTCGTATTTTACAGCAAAATCAAAATTCATTGAATTGTCATTCAAAAAAATTGTTTTGAAGTGAAATTTGTTTAGAATTGTCATTACAAATGATGCCGATCTAATTCCCACACCCAGAAAAATGCCACAAAAAGATTATATTCCAGAAACTGATGGCGGTTTCCTGAAGTATGGAATTAGTCTCAAATAATTGTAATGGAGATATGGCATTTGGACTATATACAAATCCGGTGACCACCTAAAATACCCTGTTCCCGCCTCAATTCCCATGATTTTTGTAAGAAGCCCATATCCTGTTGCGGGAGCCTAATGATACCGACTATATATATATATATATATATATATATATATACATATATATATATATATATATATATATATACTATACTGGTTTTTTTGTACTATTTTAAGATAAAAAAAATTGCATGGTGTCCACACTAAGTTCGAAACGGTTTGTGAAAATACTAAAAATCAAATCGTGCTTTGGCATGGTTAATCGAAAAAAGTCGATGCCACGATGGCAGGGAATCCAGGAAATGTGCACCTTTTTTTGAGGTGTAGAGAGCATCAACTGCATCCCTGCACGCCAGGACAGTTCTGGAAAATGTGGAGGCTGTCACGAATACGTTTAGACTACCTCTGCAGCTTTCCTCAGTATACTCGCGTACATCTTGCGAGTGTAGACTCCTACCATCGTTTCCAGTGCTACATTGAGTCCCAGGTCAGCCTGCTATCGAATACTATTCCAAGGCATTTTACGCTGTTTTTAGACAAAAGCCGATTTAACCATAACACACAAAAACCAAATACATATCAGACTTATAGTCGTCTTCGCCATAGGGCTACATATATCTTTAAAATATTTCATCTGATCAGCAGATAAATTGCCTGTGTAAAGATAACAGTTACATTTTTTGTACATAAGCGGTGTATGTATAAGATAGATTCAAGGAATGGATGACACTTCGGAACTAGCGCAGTAGATGGCGCATCGGAAATAACAACATACGATGCTTCGGAATTAGTACAATAGATGTCGCAAGTGAATACGATTTCGGAAAACCTGGACTACCAACCGGTTAGAGCGTTTTCTATAATATTTGCGTTAATTTGAACACTAAATTAAAGTTTAATGATTAACATTTAATGTTTATAATATAATCACTATTTCACTTGGAATGGATACCGGATTTTAGCTTTATATCTTAAAATACTAAAGCAAAACAAGATAGAACGCTGCAGTCGAGTATTTATAGATTTATATTGTCCGATCTGGGCCTATGTGGGATATTTAATTGCGATTACGTAAGATCAACCACGCTTCGTAAACTACAGCCAATCAATAGTAAACAACTTATTTTCGTCAATAAGAAGTCGTTCACATATAATATAATGAATATTGTGGAACATTTTTGAAACCTGTTCCACTTTTTTAACACTATGTCAGAAATTTGACTACCATCTCATTATTGCGTCGCACACAAAAATTCTGTGCAAATGCAGAAAATCTTCATAAGTTGCAACATCACAAACAATATGAATAACTAGATGTAGATGCATAAATTTTATCTCACACAGTCTTACGGACGGATACACGAATCAACTCGTCTTGTCGCGCTGATCACGAATATGCTTCATTCGCTATGTTAAATACATTTTGACAACTCAACAAACCAAATACTGTACTCTGTTACAAATATTTTTTAAACATAGTATAAAAATTTAAGTATCCGAATTTTAAAATACGTTGTAGCAGCCAAGGAAACTGGTACTTTTGCTAAAAGTTTTTTTTTTTTTTTTTTTTGTTGGGTTTCTACTTAGAAAATAGAAAATAACCAAAAAATTCATCTTTTTCTTATAATGCTTGCTTCTGGGTGTTAAATTTAAATTCAAAATATCGTTCTGGTTCATACAAAAGCAAACTTTATCTATTATGACTATATATTCCTTCATTATTTACTAGTTTCTAATGGTTAGAATGAATTATTTTGCGTTTCGGTCAAATATTCCGACGAGAAAAAAGGGAGCTTGGATGGCAATGACAGATTTAATGATTTTTGGCGGGATTTAAACAAAGAGTCTTTGATTTTCAAAACGGAACTTTGGTGGAGGCAGTTTGATGTCTTGGGGTGCATTTTATGACGATGGTTTGCTTGAATTGAAGGTTGTACCAGAACGAATGAAAATCAGAGACTACATTACAATGTTGCAATGCAGTGCATTGCATTTTTAAAATCAAAGTAGCCAAAAATCATTCATTTTCAACATGATAATGCCCCTGCACGTGCTAGTAAGGAAACAGCAGAGTGGCTGCAATGTAAGCGTCATTAAGTGGCCAGCATACTCACCGGCCCAGAACCCATTTAAAAACATTTGGGGTATGCTACCGAGACGTGTTTATGCCAACCACAAGCGCTATAACAACGTTCTGGAACTCAAAATTGTGATTTATGAATGGGAGACATTGCAGCCTTTAATTCTTTATTATTTAATATTCTGTATGGGTGAAAAAATATTTAAATGTATTTTATATAAAGAGGGACTAATTAAATAAAATCGATTTTGATTTAAATGCTTTTGAAAGGGTTATTTCGATTAAAATTGTAGAAAAACAGCTTGTTTTGTTTGTTAATTCTCTTCTCAACAACAAACAAACCGAAAATCAATTTAATCATGGTAAATACAATAGAGAGGCAAATCATGTGCAAAAATAGAAAAGAGAATTGACAAATAAATATTCCTGCATTAAAAGAGTAGTCATTTAGTGAGTATAATTGAAATTATAGAGTAATTATTCTTACGCATCGACTTGTGCTACAGTTATGACACGTTATTTATGGTATAGTTCTGAAACGTGCGCATGTAGATTAGTGTAGACATAGGACAACTCAAAATATGAGTTTAGAAACTCAGACTCAAAATTTTTGTTGACCGGTGTCATTTTTGCGAGAGTTTGGTTAAAATACTGCAAATAACTAGTACAATATTTATAAACACACCTCTTTCATTGTTATTTCGCTCTAATATTAAATTATTAATATTTTCGAAACATAAAATCTAAATTTTTGTATTTAAATATATGTTTGCTCTTATATAGGTACCCTGTTTGCTACTGGCAATCATAGTCACCGTGTGTGTTTCGGGATGTTGCCATCTGCGCACTCACTCACACTGCCATACACAGTTAAGTGCGACTAAAACAGAAAATGGCAAGACTACATACAATGTATGGCAACATGCACTGTGCAGCCCTTTTTTTACAATTGTTATCTCGCTTGCACGCATGTATTTCAATAAACCCGACAAGTGTGCAAAAAATTTCCAAACGCATTTCTTCGTCGTCGTCGTCGTCGTCGATTTTCGCGTTTTATTTGTTGCGACGAACCGAAAAAAAAAGAAAGAAATAAGAGTGTTTTTTTTTTTAAATTAAATTCAGTTAGCGTCGCAATTGACGTCGGCTAAACGGTGTGTCTGCAACGTCAAAACGTGAACGCCGCTAAAAAGCAACAGCAATAACAACAAAAGAAGAGAAAAAAAAAACAAAAAGAAGAAAATATGGAAAACGTGCATTGTATGAAACAGCTTAGATAAGCACCAACAACAACAACAACAACAGCAACAATAAAGCAAAGCAGCTGCCCGGTTGCTGCCGCCGCCGTCGTCGCCGTTGTTGTCTCTTTGCACTTAACGCCTTTGTTTGTCTGCGCTGGAAGCAAAGAAAAATACTAGTCGGGGGAAAGTAGTGAGAAATCAACCAACCCAAAACCAACAACAACAACAAAACATGCAACATAAAGTTAAATAATTCTTTTTTTTTTTTTTTTTTTTTTATAAATTTCATTCGGCTTTTGTGCGAATTCTTTCGTAAAAATTTTTCTCAAAAGAAATTCTTCAATTTCGCTCACGGAAAATTGAGCAAAAATCTTATTTCATCTTTCAACGCTTTGTATATACATACGTTTATGTATATATATACATATAATTCTTAAAGTCGGTCAGACGATCGTTCAGTTCTCTTTTACCGCCCACGTATAAAAAATTTTGCTATTGGAAGACGACGTTCCGTCCGGGCCGGCCGCTGTCTTGTGTCTTCGTTTGCTATTCGTGTGCAAAAATAATAAAAATTAAAATACGACGTCATCAATTTTTTTTTGTGCGACGCCAGCCAGCCAGTCCGACAGACATTCAGTTAGTCAGTCATCAAACAATAACAACAAAACCACACCTGGCCGGTATAGCAGAAGCAGCCGCCAGCAGCAGCAGCGGGGCAGCCAAGTGAAACCAGCAACAAAAACGTTTTAAAAAATCTTCACTGCACTTAATTATTAGCTGCCGGCACTGTCGCTAATAAACGCGCGCGCCCAAGTGCTGCCTTTCAACTTCCACTTCAACATCAGCGGAGGAAAATCAACGCTTTAAGGTTAGTTTTTCTTTGTTGTTTTCATTTTATTTTTTTGTGAATGCCACATAACCTAAAAGTAAAGAGCTGCAGCTTTGATTCTGTTTTTTTTTTTTTTGTACCAATTTAAATAGCAAACTATGCGCCGGCAGTACTATTTCAAGCATTTGTGCACATAAATAAGCCGACCGAAACGATTTACTTATCAGCAATTATATGCAGAAAATTGATAACAAGCTTCGCTTGACTAAGGGAAACAAGTGCCGGCCGGCCGGCTTGCTGCTGCTGCTGTATGTAGTGCTGGTAGCCGCTGGGTGGGTGGAGTGAGTGGGTAAGGGGAAAATTACCTGCTGATCTGATAGTAGTTCCAAAAAAAAAAAGTAAAAATCACGATACTCGTGTGCGCGCACATGATAATTGAACGCGACAAGCCGTCATAAAATGTAAAAAATGTATATAGCGCATTATCAGTAGCTACATAGGAGCAAGGGTGTAACGCGGAAGATAATAATAAATACAGGGTCTGTTGAGAAGGTATCTATTATTGTTTGGCTAAAGATTATAATTTAATTATGACGTATTTTCCTCATTTTGTACAGTGCGACTTCTTTTATTTTCGCTAAATTTGTCAATGAAAGGGAACAACTTTGTAGCCGTAAAAGCCATCCAAAAGTCTTGTACCGATGTCCTAACCATACTGTAACTTCAGATGCAATTATTCTGCTTTCAGTACAGAAATTGTCATAAAGTTTTGCTTGAAAGTGTAGTAACGTCCACACTTCAACAAAAGAGAAGAAAAGGTTAAAAGTTTGAAACGCACTAGCTCTCATGGTGGTAGCGCCACTAGAGTGGCAAATTTTGAAAAAGTTTATTTTTCCGTGGTAGAAAGCTTGTCAGGAGAATATCATAGGCTATATACTCGTACCATATGAAAAAAAGAGTAGGTGCAACAGGCAGAAGGATAGCAAGCAGATGTGTGCCGAAATCGATCTCAAACAGAATCGGATGGCATCTTCGAATCAGGGAATAAAACCAAAATGTATCTTGTTTTTAATTCCGATTTTGGTACGTTTTTTGTGTTTCGGTATAAAGTATCGTCCCGCTTCCAATTTATTTCGGTTTCAGTACGGTTCTTGGATTTTAGTTTCGGTACTCAATACTAAATATCTTGAAAATGGAGAAAAGAATAATTACTATTGCTAACGTAATCATCGTTAAAATAATAACTATTTTGTCCCCTTCAAAGTAATACCCACTTCCAGCAATACGGTCGTTATCTCTTCAATCATTTCAAAACGCCATCCTTTCATGGTTCTTTTCAGTTTTGGGAACAAGAAAAACTCGCAGGGGCCAAGTGTGGTGCATGCGGTGGCTAAGACATGATTACGGTGTTGTTTTTTTTTCCAAAGAAATCATGAACAAACAACGATGTGTCAACAGTTGCATTATCGTGATGTAAACACCATGAATTGTTTTCCGTTGATCCGTGCGTTTTCTTCGTATTGTTTACGCATCCGGTGCAAAACTTCTGGCAAGAACTCACTCAAAACCTTCACATTTGACCGAACTTGCCGTGCTTTTTCGGTTTGCTCTTCTGGTCGCTTTCATTATGATGATTGGGCTTTGGTTTCGACTTCATAACAATATGCGCATGTTTCGTCACCAATTATGAGCAAGTCTGGATCGTCGTTGACGTCATTCATCCGTTTTAATAGGTTTTTGACGTGTTAGGGCGTCCAGGACGGATATAGTCATTAACATGTTCTCGGCCTTTTGTGATGAGCTTATACCACTAATAAACATTTTTTTTTTTTACTCAAAGTAAACTCGCAAAATGGCGCAGTTAACATTTTAAGTATGTTGGAGCACTTAATTTTATTTTTCAAACAAAATTTAATACTTATTCATTGATGCATTTTTTCCGAGCAAGAGTTTAAGTTTATAGGGTTCACGGGAAGTAAAATATACCCAAATACTTCCCGTTCAATAATAGTAAATTCTTTAAGATTTATCCAATATGTTTAACAGAATTCTTACAGTTTTCAAAGGCCAGATGGTGTGTTTCGAGCTGGAGATTATAATTTAGACACAATGTTTGCAACGCCTTAAAATGCATTCTAGACTCCATAAAATATACCATCAGCATGACAAGTCGTGTCGATCTAGTCATGTCCGTCGGTCTGTGCATTTCTGTCCGTCCTATGCCGTTTATCTTTGAAATATTGGATTGAAACTTGGTATGGAGACTATAACACGAATGTATAGCTAAAATAGAAAACGTATTTCATTGTATCGAACATATTTGAATTACATCAATTATTAATGTTAAATTGGTCAACTACATGAAAAAGGTGAATCCAATTAATAGTACCGGATATTGTATAAATTTTACATCTGTGTCAGGCTCGACTGTCTAGCACGGTGTCTGGCATTCCAGGCGACCAGGGTTCAACGACCGCTCGAGCCTAAATTTCTTTCAATTTTGATTTTATTATTTCAAACACAACAGAATTATTTATGGATAATTATTTCTCGGATATGTTACCGGCAACCATATTTCCGCTGACATTTTGTAGAATTTCGAACGGAGGGTGGAACTATTTTTAGATCATTCTCGTCGACTTTATCTTTCGTGTAGTCCCAAAGACGCTGTAAACCCTGATGTGGTGATGGCGCCAAAAATTGGTGTATCGGTCTTAGAGTTTTGGCACTATGCTTTAAGGTTTTCATGAAATGATATCTGTGCGTGGAGTTTTTTATATCAAGAAGTGTTGTAGTTTAAAATGCAATATTTGTTAATAGTGTTTCAATGGCATCAATTAAAAGAAATTATTATTTGGAGCACATGGTTTGTTTTTAACATTTTGTTTAACTATTTTTATCACTTTCAAGTTCATTTAAACAATCTCCGCTTTTTTTTTACAGATGGTCAAAGAAAAGCCAGGTTCCACGCGCATATACGATAAGGATGGTTTCCGACGACGCGCCGCATGCATTTGTGTGCGTTCCGAAGCAGAGGCGGAGGTAATTAATTTTAATTGTTTTATATTGTAAAAGCTTATAATTCAAAAAACACAATTAATTTGCAGGTGTTGCTTGTAACCTCATCACGTCGTCCAGAGCTATGGATTGTGCCCGGTGGTGGCGTTGAACCCGAAGAGGAAGCCTCTGTTACAGCATTACGTGAGGTATTGGAAGAGGCTGGGGTCTCAGGTGATCTTGGACGCTGTTTGGGTGTTTTCGAAAACAGCGATCATATGCATCGCACTGAAGTCTTTGTCATGACAGTAACGCAGGAGCTAGACGAATGGGAAGATTCGCGTAGCATTGGACGTAAACGACAATGGTTTACCATTGAGGATGCATTAACGCAATTGGCATTGCATAAACCAACACAACAGCACTATCTGATGAAGTTACGGCATTCAAAATGTACGGACAATGCAAATGATGAAGGCGGCGACGCAGTAAATGTGGAGGAGGTGCAGGCCATAGTAGAGGATGAGCCGGAGAATGAACGGAAAAGCAAAAATACTGTGAACGATATTGAAGTAGCTGCAGCAGAGGCAGCGGCGGCAGCAGCATTGACATCGACAACATCCGCAACAGCAACACCGCCGACGCCAACTGCGACAGCTGCGGCAACGTCAACAGTTACGACGGCATAATAATAATAATGGGGCAGTTGAACGATATATAGACGGGGGGTGGGGGAGGTTAAGCAGTTGATATAATTATTCTTTAAACTGAGAAAGACGGACAAATGAACAGACGGACGGACGGACAGACGGAGAGCTACAGCAGCAGCGCCTTTTTAGCAATTCATCAACTTCAGCTGCATGGAAGTGGTGAAGATTTTTGTTTGTTTTTTGTTTTGTTATGCTAAGGGAACATTAACAACTTATAAATTTTCTTCTTTATAATATATGTATATATATATATATGTATATATATATTGACCTCAATATTTTTCTTTTTTGTTTTGTTTTGGTACAGCAAAGCTACACTGCAAAAAAAGAAAAACGTAAGAAATGAAAACGACAACAAAAACACGAAAAACATATTTTTCTAGTTTATATTTATATATTTAAAAGAGATAAAGAAGGAAATTCGAAAGAAATATTTTTTAAGTTAAGCGAAAAGTTAAATGTCTAAAAAAACTTAATTGATAAATTATTATATAATATTTAGAGAAAAAAAGAAGAAAAGAAAAATAATCCCGATAAAAAATAACAAAATCAATTATAAATAGCATTAAACAAAAAATAATTTTTGAGCAAATTGCACTTTTTGCAAGTAAAACTAAAAACTAAAAAAAATTTAACTCTAAAACAAACAAAAAATCGACGACGAAAAACAAAATTAAATCAACTATTAGATTTTTCTACTCTTTTTTATAATTTACTAAAAATTAACTATGAGCGAAGGAAAACAGAAAAAAAAAAATAAAACCAAAACCACTGGAAATGGCTTCAAAAACAAACAAACAAACAAAAGATTTGCTTAACACACAATTTTTTATTAATTAAGCTTAAGAAAAGAAAGTAAAATTTAATCAATAAGTTTTTGAGCCAATTGCAAAACAAGAAGAACAACAGAAACAACAAAGAAATATTCAATTTGGTATGTTCCGGTTTTCACTTTCGCAAAGATTTGCCATAATTGATTGAATACGACAAATTGGTGAATGTGATTTCAAATTTGCAAAATTCTTCCAGAAAAATGTCAACAAATTTACATTTTATTGAATTCACTTTCGCACAAATCTGCACAAAAGTGAAAACCGGAACAGGCCCGTCTGTAGTATATCTATCAAATGCGGCTAAAAAATACATAATTATTTAGTGAAGTAAGCTAAGAAGAAAAACAAAATATAGGAATATAAAATTAAAGCGATAAACCGGTTGCCTATACACATACATATATAAAAAATAGAATGCATGTATTGAGAATTGTTAAACTATATATTTGTATTTGTAGTAACTGAAAATAGTAGCGAACGAATTAATTATTTGTGCACCATTTTTGTATTTAGAAACTCTTTTTTTTTTTTTTTAGTATATTTAACGAAATACGTTTTTTCTATATACACAAACACTCACTCACACAAACAGTTTAGAAAATGCCCGAAGTAATTTATTCTCGAAATTCGTCTAAAGAATTTTTTTTTTTAGTTTTTTTCTCTTTTTTTTTTTTAAATTGTGGCAGCGAGAAAAATGTTTGTGCAAATTTTTTTGTAATTTATTATTAAAAAAAAAAAAAAAAAAAAACTAATTGTTATACATAGCTACACGTGCTCATCGTATTTCGAATTCTAAATGTCTTCTTCAGGTTAAAATTCGTGTGGAATGTTTCAAATTGTATGCATACAAAATAAAGTAATAAATGGAAAGAAAAAAATAAAAAAAAAAAAACTAACAGCGATCTAAAAATTATCAATAAATAAAAAATTGTTGCAGTTAAAAAATATGATGAGATAAAAAGATGAAAAAAAAAACGATAAAAAAATTAATAAAAAAAAAAAACCCTTAAAAGAAAAACGAAACAATGCGTTTGCTGTTTAATATTTTAAATTATATGTTTTATTGTAATTAATTAATTATTTTTATTGTTATTTTGAAACTGTAAACTTTATATGTAATACTTATTAAGTTTAAGAATCAGACCAGGTCTTTATTTCTCTGTATTTAACAATTGTTTAAAAATCATGTACGACAAATTTCAGCAACTTGAAAAATCATTCATTGATTTTAAGTGTCTAAATGCTACGTAAGAAAAGAAATTCTCCTTCGCCTGTAGTTATTTCACAGTATGAAACTTGTAACTCCGAATTTTCTAATTATAGCCCCTGTATTTCTATCACCTTTCAATGAAAGACCAGAATACAGCCACTTGGGCTGAGTTGGACAACCTTTGACTGCACGAATCTTCTTGTGCATATCGGTCCGGAGCAAAAACCCAGTCGTCCTTGGGAAAGAAGTCAGAATAGTGCGCTGAGGACTGCCACTGGTTGTCTGCAAATGAGCCATGAGGATCATTTGCACAATGAAGCGATGATACTTCCTGTTCATCAACATAATGAGTTGCTTTCGAAGCAGTTCTTGTTGGGTGCGTACAGAAGTGATCATCCGAACCATGGCACCCTCACTACATCAGCGCCTACCCGAATAAGAGCGGATATCAGGATATATAAGTCGAGCATAAATCGCTTTATCACTGATAGCAATATAGAGGAGTATGAGTATACTTCTGGAAGGGCACAATTGCATAAAGATGCAACTGAGCATGCCAAACGTTCTTATAGGGATAATATTATATTAGGTGGAAGACCTCCGCCTTTTTATGAGAGCGACAAACATCTCCCTCGTAGCACCAGAACGAAACTTGCACAGTTAAGATCCGGATGGAGCGCTATGATCGAGTGCTACAGTACAGGGAAAGAATTGGGATAAGTAATACTAATGGCTGCCCTGAATGCGGTCAACCACCGCATGATACTATTCATTTGTTCAATTGCCCGTCCCATCCGACACAATAGAGCCCTTTAGACCTCTGGTTGCGACCAGGGGATGTTTCTTTTTACCTAGACCTTGATACCTGAGGTTGCATTTCGGTCTGTCTTTCTCTTACATTCACAAATTGCTTTGCACTACTACATTCATTTCATATATAATAAATTGTGTATATAAATTTCCTGATGCAGCTCAAACGAAGCTGTTACAACAACGATTTCCGTCGCTCCCTCTTTAATACCTTCCGAGGAGTCAACCTTGGGAATTGACAACAATAAAACAATGCCTGATCTCAACTTCGAAGTGTCAAAGTAGAAGTGCTTCCTGCAATCCACTGGTAGAATTTGAGGACTGCACTGTTGTGCCTCATAATAATTTCTTGGCAACTGATTCTGTTGTAGAAGCTGTGACTAGCGTTTCTGCTGGCCCATCATCTACACAAAATCAAACTTCTGAAAAAGCAAATATTCTCTGTTTCTCTCTCGTCTTTTTTCTGAAACGACTGAACATAATATAAAATCATATATAAATTCTTGTCTTAAATGTTCCAATATCATATCGGTATCTAAATTTCATCTTTTAAGGTAATTGTTTCTGTGTCTATTTTCGACACCATTCTACCAATTTTTGGCCTGTTGGTATTGTTGTGCATGAGTACGTCTATAAAAGTAAACGTACCCCTGTACAGAATCCTGTTGAGTTGCCCTCTGTTTCAACTTCCGTGCCAAAAAACAAAGTTCTGCTTCTTTCCTAATTCATTAAACTGCCCTGCAAATTCCAATTTTTTGGTTGCGAATAAGATAGGGCCTAGTGTTTCCGAATGGATTTTTCATGCTGAACATGAATCTGGGTTCAAAAACTTTCCATCACGTCACGTTTTCGAGAAAATAGGGGGGTTGAAAACAATAAAAACAGCGTGTTTGGCCAGTTTTTGAAAAATCGTGCGGCAAAATTCTGACGTGATATAAACCTCGCTATTAACAGAAATTAAAGGCTGAAACAAGCCCTTTCAAATAAGCCCTATGCCAATTTAATCGCATGCGCCCTTAGAGCGTGGGTGTGTTTTTGTCTAAGGGTGGAGGAAAAAATGAAAGCAGAAAGGATATTGATTAAAATTAGATTGTAATCGCTTAACACTTGTTACTGGCGGTGTTGAGAGTAGCTGATTACGAATATGCAGTTACATTTTAAAAATTCAAAATGGCGGATCTAATCTGGCGGACCGCTTTTTTTAAAATTAAAAACACTGTTTTTATGTGTTTCAACCCCTATTTTCTCGAAAACATGGTCTGATGGAAAGTTTTTTCGAGTTAAGCACGAAAAATCCGGAATTCGGATAAACTAGCTTTTATCTTATTTGCAAAACTCATAGTGGCTAGTGTTATCAAAATTTAAGAGGGTTAAGACATCATTGTCTGTACTGAAACTTGGCTTCAAACACACATACTCAATACTGAGTTATTTAATGATAATTTTGTTTCATTTACAAAACATCGTGCCAATCGCTCTGGTATTGGTATACTTCACTTTGCACCAGAAATGTGAATTAGTAGCAATTACTTGCGAAAGGTACTTTTACAGCTGCTATAATTTTTTTTGTTAAGGCCTGGTCGGACGGTCTTATATTAATGTGTCAGATTGCTGGACAGTCGCGCCACCTCGTGAAACTATGAAAAAATGTATGTCATCTGTAATGTCGCGCGACTTTTTTGGTTATAGGTTCGTTTTATGTCATGTCAGATTTCCGTGTCATTTTGTTAACAGTGTTGTCAATTCTTGCCAATAATCAGTGTTTTCAAACACGCAAGCGGTTGCAGCAAGCCCAAAACATTAAAAAAAAAAAAAACGGTCATGGTCAGGTTTTGAGATCGCTGGAACCGAATCATAAGTTCATTTGACACCATCTCATTGCATTGTTTAAAATTGTTGTGTGGAATCGACCTCGGATTCGGATTCGAACCCCAAAAACGTATAGTAACATGGCGAGACCCACAGGTAAAAGAAAAAAAAAAAAACAAAATATACAAAAATTATTATTTATAGGTGGTATAATTTATGTTCCGCTGAAGTAAGACTGAAGTTGGCGGGCAAAATTAAATTGCTCAGTACAAATCTTTACTAAATTAATAGTAAATTAATTGCGCAGGAAACTCTCCTATAGTTGTTAAATTTTTTATGAGCGAATGTTAATTTTTTCTTTTTTTTTTTGTTGGCTTTTGCCTGTCTTTTGAAGGTTTGCCTGATTATAACTACTAATTTTTGAGAGTTATGTTGAAGAGCTTATATTACATGAATAACTCTGCAGTTTGGGACGAAGAGTGCTTACCATCTTGGTTCTCAGTTAATTCTTGGTGTGAAACAAAGCTGCCTCCATTTGGTTTCCTTTCTCATGGGCGACTTGGATCACCACGTAACCAATGAAATCAAAGTACTTATAAATGGGTTCAAAGAGACCACTCAATGTAATGCATTATAAATCCGGTAAAAGAATGCAGTTTTCTAATCAACACATTTCAATACTAATTTAATGACGATAAACGCATGATGATAACTGGAGTGCGGGAAAACTATCCTTCTGATCCACAGGCTAGGGTGGCTATGTAAAATATCGGACCGTTATTACGTAAAACTGTCCGAATTTCTGTTGGTTTTTTTTTTCCAAATTGATACTTTTCACATACATATATGTGTGAGTAGAGTATTGTCAGTTTGATAACTATGTCTTAGTGTAAATGCATTTTTTTTCCGTTTTTTTCTAAAAATTTGTTGAAATATCAGGATAAAATCCGGTATGCATGGCTTATTTTTGTATTAAGCACAAAGAGTATCCAAATCCATCGCCCATTTGGCTTTTGTATACAAAACAGCTTTAACAAAGTCAATATTATCAACGCTGATAGCAGTACTTCTTAGATATACATCAACTAACTTACTCTTCTGGTAATTAAAAAAAAAGAGGTAAATATAGTTAAAAGAGTTTGACGATGATGAAACTCCGGTACATTGACGCAATAAGTCCACGGTCGTACGCAATGGTGCTGTTCTTTTTATCGGCAGGTATTCTTTGACTTAAGTCATCTCCGGCCAAATATTTGCAGATAATGTGAAAGAACTCTTCAGGTACGCTGAGCTTGAACGAGGCTATATGTCTGGTGTACTTGAAGTTGCATTTTTGTACACCAATATTTTTAGATGTAAGTTTGCAGTTTGACGTAAAAAACTACGAACGGAGATTTCACATATGTATATATATATATATATATATATATATATATATATATATATATATATATATCATATATATATATATATATATATATATATATATATATATATATATATATATATATATATATTCTCTCTCTCTCTCTCTCTCTCTCTCTCTCTCTCTCTCTCTCTCTCTCTCTCTCTCTCTCTCTCTCTCTCTCTCTCTCTCTCTCTCTCTCTCTCTCTCTCTCTCTCTCTCTCTCTCTCTCTCTCTCTCTCTCTCTCTCTCTCTCTCTCTCTCTCTCTCTCTCTCTCTCTCTCTCTCTCTCTCTCTCTCTCTCTCTCTCTCTCTCTCTCTCTCTCTCTCTCTCTCTCTCTCTCTCTCTCTCTCTCTCTCTCTCTCTCTCTCTCTCTCTCTCTCTCTCTCTCTCTCTCTCTCTCTCTCTCTCTCTCTCTCTCTCTCTCTCTCTCTCTCTCTCTCTCTCTCTCTCTCTCTCTCTCATATATATATATATATATATATATATATATATATA
Source organism: Leucophenga montana (assembly GCA_035044765.1). Classification (NCBI taxonomy): domain Eukaryota; kingdom Metazoa; phylum Arthropoda; class Insecta; order Diptera; family Drosophilidae; genus Leucophenga; species Leucophenga montana. The sequence goes on from JAWNNQ010001372.1 coordinate 2,063,884, forward strand.
TATATATATATATATATATATATATATATATATATATATATATATATATATATATATATATATATATATATATATATATATATATATATATATATATATATATATAAATGGGCGTGTGCTGTCAACTTTTAGCAGTATACCCAATTATTTATATATTTATTATGGGGACATATAAAAACTGCGACCTAAAAATTGTCTATTGTTCGTCGTACTGAGTTAGATGACCTTCCCCAACCCTATATGTTGAATGAATCTTAGTACTTTCCTAGGTTCCAAATTTCTCAGTTACTACTTTCTAATGAAGTGATTGCTTAGCGTCTGCAGTCTGCTTCTAGCTACAGCTTTACATTCTGCATTCTGAATGTGAAGAGGGGACTCCTCATCCTGGTCACATATTCTGCATTCGGGTGTGTTATGTATCCCAAAAACATATAAATGTTTCTTTAGTATACAGTGGCCTGTTAGCAGTCCTGTTAGTATTCTTCATAGGTTCCTACCTAGTTGGAGCATAGTTTTCGAACTGTCCGGGTTGTAACTCCCTACAAGTAACTTTGCTTGTCTTAGTTCTTGGCTTATAGCCCAGTGTTGTTCTACTCCTATATCCTTCTCCTTGCGGATTACTTCCGATATAGTATGTCTCCCGATGCCATAATACCGCGCAGGTCCTATCAATAGCGCTGCCGCTCCTTGCATTGCAAGCATGTACGCTTGTTCATTTTCTTTAATATTATTATGACCAGGCACCCAGAGCAGAGATACTTTGTTATGTTCACCTAGTTTTTCCAATAGACCATTTGCTTCCAGCACTAAATTTTTCCTAACTACGTTGGAGTTAAGTGCCTTCAAAGCAGTCTGGCTATCTGAGAGAATAACGATACCACAGTTATGGATATATCTCATGCGAACTCACTAATTACTTTTAAGATTTAAGAATATATTTTTATTTCTTTGATTGGAATATAAAGCTGCTAACGATTTGATTTGCTCTAATTATCTACACCGGCACGAGCTAAACATGAGAAGTTCTTGTGTATTTTACATGCGAAGGCATTCGTTCCATACTTTCAAATGATTAGTGCAAGGCTGTATTCAGTACCACTGAAGTTCTTTCCGTAGTTAAACACCTTCTTTAGGTAGTTTAATAAAAATAAAAAAAAAACTTTAAATTGTATATTTATACCAAATATTTAATATGAATATTTATTTTAAAAATATCAACTAAGTTTTTTCTACATTTTGTTTTCTGTTTAACATTATACATTTGTGTGCATCAATTCTATAGCAGTTCGAAGCTTTTAACTCTCAAACCTAAATCATAAATTGATGTGCAAGTTAGCAAACTAATCAGTACACAAAAATTGTAATTTGGAGCATATAAAAAAAACTTCATTCCCAACTTTAACTTAATTATATGATAATAGTAATGTATAAAAATGTTTTATGTTTATATAATTAATTATTCCAACTAATACTTCTGAGCACTGGCAACTTTTAACTTACAAACGTCAAATTTAAAACGTACAATAGAAATCTATATTGAATGAGAGTACTAGTATGAATGGACATGTTAATGAGTTTAAAAATGATTTTCTATTTCTATTACATTTTTCTATAGTTTAAAGCAAATGTACTGGAGAAGGCCAATAATATTATCAACTACAAATTCTACAGATTCATGGAGCGATGCGTGACTTCATCTACAAGGTGCGAAGTGCTGCTGGAACATACATCATACTTGACTGTATTAAGTGCAATACATGAGTATATGATTACTTAAATTAATATATGAAGTTTTAAATCATTTAGGTGACAGGAACGTAGCTCAATAGTTCAAGCAAAGAATACGTCTCGGAACTTACATGTTGTCGCTACTCGTAACGAGTTATATCAACTTTGTGCTTCTAGACACATACATATCTATAAATTCTATATATCGTAGAACTAACTTAAACTTAGCGCTAAATCAACCCATTGATTTATAGAGTTTAAACACCACCGCCGTTCTTTGCAACGGCAGCCTCTGCAACATCCTGTTGATAGAGATGTTTCAGCTCATTGTACAAACGCAGCGCAAGTTGCATATTCGGTGCATATGTACGTCCTGGCACCTGATGTTCCGGCGATATGTTGGGATTCACACAAATGCGAAAAATTTTCAGCATAGTCTTCGAGAGACGCAGCCCACTGAGTAAACCCGGTGATAGTGTACTGCCCTCGAGTAGTTGCGCACAAAATATCTGAAAATTATTGTTCTGCTGACGTGCCAAACATCGATTTTCCTTTGCATCACATTTGCCCATGCAGGCATGCCAATGGCAATCACTGTCACTATCACAACGTTGCCCATTGGACAGACGTTTGTCCAGTTGACTTTCGACCAAGATATATTCAGCGCTTTGATACTTCAAACGTCTATCGGCAGTTGAACCGAAGAATTTCACTTGCATTTTACACATTTTCAATGGTTCCGGTTTCATTTCATCCAAACGAAAAATATATTCCATAATGTTGAGTATGTGTTTGAGACGCTGCTGACGATTTGGTGCGCTGTAAGCATATAAATTTCTTATAGCTATAATATTAGGTGTGCTTCAGCATATATGTACTTACAGATACTGCAGCAAACCAGGGCTGAACTGTACCGTTTGCAGATTTTCGGTGGCATAATAGGGACCGCATGAGCCCAATACTGCTGGAAAGACCGATTCTTCATCGAATAGTTTACCCATCATGTAATTATTGTCGCGAAAAAGGCGCCAGAAGCTGAGCATTTGTTCGGCATTGTTGTTGTCAATCTCTTGATTGACCAGCGCGCGTATCTGAAAATATGTAGATACACATTGTATCTGATAGATACTAATAAGGCAAGGCATACGCACCATGTTATCATCTAGCGTCACATTGTATGACAAGATTATGTGCATTTTCACAATCGAATGAAATTCTTCAATTTTCGGATAGATAGCCACACCTTTGCTATCCGTCCAACTGAGATTATCATCGTTATTCTTAGCCAGCTTCACTGCATAGACATCGCCATTTTTTTGCGCTGTAAATAATATTGTCTTCATCTCATTTACGGGGCACTTGAAATCATGAAAGGTATCATGTGTGCCACAAAGTTCTTCGCACAGTGAGCCGCTGTATTCCTGTGCACCATATTTGCGACACTTTAAAGTATTATAAAAGAGAAATATCAACCTAAATAACTCAATATCAAATTGTTGCAAATCCGGGCGTATCGCTTACCATATGCGTGAGACTATTATGCGACATAATTTTGTAGCAAAATTCCAAATTGAGAAAGGCATAACTGAAGACGCCAACCGTCAGCAGCAGCGTCAGCAGCACTGTACGCTGTAATCCCAGCCGGAACTTACGCCGGAATGCGGCCAACATGCCGTCGTGCAGTTGTGTGCGTATTATTTTGATAATTTCTACTTCTAATTCTACTGAAATTAATGCATTTATTTTCGAGTTTTCTTTCACGCAATTTGCACAGCTTTTCGTTAACGACAACAAAACTTTTGACAATTCAGTTGCCAAAAAAAAAGGTACTACGTGCTGTAAATGCGGGAACGAATGCGAAATTGTGTAGTGTAAGGAATGACAGCGTTTACTGCAGCTGCGCATTAGTGTCCACACAGTGGTTGCTAAATTGAACGAATATTCCCCTTTACAACACGCGTTCAAGTTGTATTCTTCAGCTTGAACTGAATGATTCATGCACTAACTGACTGATTCGTCAACGTACAGCTGAAACCGTTGGAGTTATTAGACTGTAAATATATACATTTTTTTAATGTAAATGACCGCTTAGATGGCATCCCTAACGGTGGTTAAAGTTTATATTGTCAAATTATTATACCATTCACACAAAGTGTGAAGTGTATGAAATGAAAAATGACTTTGTCTGAAAGTTTGTAACGCATTAAAGGAGGTATCGTAGACTCCATAACGTATATATATTTTTGATCAGTTCGACGATACAAGTCGATCTAGTCATGTCCGTCTGTCTGTCTGTCTGTCCGTCTGTTATGCTATTCAGTTGAAATTTTGCGCATACACTTTTTTTTTTGCAGTTTAATAGATTATCAAGATTGACCCGCCACGCTCTCAATCTGGGTTAGCCGCCATACAAATACACCGCACACTTTTGACTTTTTGTATGAAAAACTTTTTTATTGTGGTCAATATCAACTTAATAATTAATATGGTAGTTTCCTGTGGACGTACGCTTCACATATACAATAATGAGTGGGACCCGCCTATTATTTGGGCTAGATCCCATTCAAATCTACTGGCCAGTTTTGTGTTTTTGTAGGAAAAACTTCTTTATTAAAGTCAATTTTAAGTTGAAATGCGATGTGGTGCCGTTTATGGATATCCTCTTTTTGATGTAGTCCCATACAAACCCGCAGCTCACTTTTCTGCATTTGTATGAAAAACGTCACGTATCAACTTGAAAATCGATATGGTGGCATCTTATAGATGGTCGCTTCATACACATCTACTAGTGGGTGTGTACCGTCCTTATTTTAACGGGCTTTTCTTTTGGTTTGCCATTTTTGACACAAATTTTTGTATTTGCGGACCCACAAACTTATCTTCTTCGATCTTAGCATCAGAAACACGGTTTTCAAGTTATATATATAGCGTCTTCTTTTGGTGAAGCATTCACGAACTTTTTAATGAGTCCAAATTTAAACTATATGGGTGGATGAATAATTGTTTCTTGTTTAACGATTGGTATAAGTTTTAAATCAAATCTTAAAATATTATTAAGCTTAAGTTCCTCATGTAAATTCTCCGTGCTAGAGCTCCACTACCCATTTGGATAAGATGATCAGCCATTGATTTTTTAAACGTTGAAATTAATGTATTTATTTTGCGTGTTCAAAGAAAACCGTAAATCATCGCCATATCCAAAAATTGTACGAAGAATCTCGAATATCTCGAATACTTTCAAAAACGATGTATTATATGTTGTCAGAGTCCACGTTTCTTCGCCATGTAGCAGGAACGGATTGTCAGGATCTTATAGATTTTTAACTTCGATTTTCAAGAGAGGACTCTACTTCTAATATGCTTACTGATCCCAAAGTCGCAACGGTTAGCAAGCGTGATTCTTCGTCCGATCTCCAGACTTACGTTGTTGTTGCTGATTATCTCTGTTCACAGGTAGACAAAGATTTCTACAACACTGATTTTCAAAATCTCCATCCACACAGACTGTTGAAGATGCGACGTTGGCTTGCTAGTGGCCACCAAGTACTTCTTCGTGCCTTCTTTCATCGCTAGAACATGAAACGTGACTGTTCATCAATCTTGTCTCTCTTTCATATGAACGATCGTGCCATTATATGTATGGACTTTGGCGTAGGATGTATTCCATTAGGAAAATAAAACAATCGTACAATAAAATAGTATCAGTGTGGCTTCAGACCAAAGAGGTCGACCAGTGAACACATATTCACGCCAAATCTTGCAATGGACCCATGAGTACAATAAAGACACACACCACCTATTTGTCGATTATAAGGCCACTTTCGACACGCCGATAAGAGCGAACATTGCGACATTGGGCTCAGCAAGCAAATTAGAAGTAGAGCCCTCTCTCGAACTACGAAGATAAAAATCTTTGACACTGATAATCCCAGTCCTGCTGTATGGCGCAGAAGCATGGACCCTGACATCAACAGCGTCTTTTGGAGTGTTCAAGAGAAAGATTCTTCGTAGGATTTTTGGTGCCCTTAGAGTTGGCATCGAGTTTAGTACCGGTATAAACCACGAGCTGTTTGAGCTGTATGATGAGGTCGACACAGTCCAGCGCATTAAATTCCAGCGGCTGCACTGGGCTGGTCACCTTATCCGAATGAACCACGAAGCTTCAGCACTAAAGGTTTACGACGGAAACCTGAACTTGATTGGTGGACGACAGAGAGGACGTCCGTAGAAATTAAACTATACCGAATGGTGCGCTGCATAATCTGGTCGGTATGATCGAAAGAACCTTTCGTTCAAAAGAAATAGCGCTAGATGCTTTTATTGATGTTGAGGGTGCTTTCGATAATACGGGCTATGGCTCCATCACTCGAGCACTTACTTAGATAGCTTCACCATTGCCTGGGTTGAAGCCATGTTAAATCAACGTGACATATCTTCTTCTCTTGGTAATGTGACTGTCAGCATCAGGGCGATGTCCTCAAGGAGGAGTCCTCTCGCCACTCCTTCGGTCCTTAGTGATAGGCGAGCTTCTAATCGAGCTCAGTTCACAAGGGTACAACGTCATTGGATATGCCGATGACCTTGCAATCCTGGTCTCAGGGAGATTTGGGGATACGGTCTCGAACATAATGTGTTCAGCTCTTCGGACTGTGACCACCTGGTGTGCCAAGGATGGTCTCAGAATTAACCCACAAAAATCGGTCTTGGTACCCTTCTCAAGGAAATACAAATTGGATCTGGGTCCGGTATACATCCAAAGCTCTCTTTCGAGTTTTTCCGATGAGTTAAAATTCTTGGGAGTCACCCTTGACAGAAGACTAAATTGGAATACCCACCTCAAAAATGTCCTAAACAGGGAAACAATGGCTCTATGGTCTTGCAAAACCATGTTTGGCCGAAAGTGGGGTCTCTCGCCAAAGATGATCCTGTGGATCTATACTTCAATGGTGAGCCCTTTAGTAACTTACGCCGCCCTTGTATGGTGGCCTTAATTGCTGCAGACATGTGCAGTGCGAAAAACTGCAACGGCTTACCTGCCTGAGCATGTCGGGCGCCATGCGAACTTGTCCCACTGCTGCAATGGAGGCGATCATCGGTCTACCTCCGCTGCACATTTTTATTCAATCCTCAGCAGCATTAGAGGCTCAGAGACTTCAGACTGTAGACAGTCGGTCGCTTGGTGAACTGGGTCATTCTAGTATCCTTAAACATATCCCTGGCATCGAAATCTGTAACGTTTCAGATTGTTTGTCTACGTAACTGCGTTTCGGCAGACTCTTCTCAGTTCTTCTTCCCAGTCGATCAGACTGAGAGAGGGGCAGCCCTGGTACTGGACCATCTACGATTAATTGGTTCACTGATGGTTTACTTACCGATACGGGCACAGGTGGGGGTGTCTTCGGTCCCAACACCAGGATCTCTATTGCCATGGGCGCCTGGCCCACGGTTTTTCAATCTGAGGTTCATGCCATCGAGGTCTGCGCCCGACATCTTTTGGATAAAAGTCCCAAAGGGGCCAATATAACCATTCTTTCAGATAGCCAAGAGGCTATTAAAGCTCTATGCTCTTGGAACTTCTCCTCGAAACTGGTTCTGGAAACTGCCAATCGGCTGTAAAGTCAATATTTGTTGGGTACCTGGCCATAAGGGAATCGAGGGCAACGAAATTGCCGTTGAACTAGTTCCACAACTTCTTTCATAGGACCAGAGGCTTTTTGCGGACTTAGCTGGGCTAAGTCCAAATCTTTCATAGTAAATACCCTAATATACCCTAAAACCAACGCATATCTTAATAGATCTGACCTGAGGTTGCTTTTGGGCTACCTCACCGGCCATCATCCACTGAGATATCACTTAAATAAACTGGGTCTATTCTCAGAAACAGAGACTTTGTCTTGAGGATGACGAAACTAGTTTACATCTGCTATGCGACTGACCGGCCTTGGCCAGGCTCAGAATTGTACTGATGAACAAACCTTTTATTACATCTGATGATATCAGGAACACCTCGTCTAAGGACATACTCCGTTTCATTAATGAGACGCAGAAGATCCTAGATAAATTAACTTAACCATTGCCGGGCTAGGGTACAAAAGACACCATTTTATGTCGCAGTGCACGTTTCCGTTAGGATGGCCCTCAAACGTTCTAGCTCTGACACTGAGTCTTAGTTAGCATTACTGGCTGATTGAGCCTTTTTCGTTGTGACCACTTGCTTGTCATGCGGCTCCGGTCCAGACACTACGTCACGCACTGGTTATGGTTATGGTTATGGTTATGTTTGTGGTTATGGAATGGTGTGCTTTTCTAAATGCGGCCTTGACATATAGACCACCTAAGTTGGTAAGTATATAAATAAAAAATTATAGATTGTTTTTTTTTTTTATTTTAAATGTTGTCTTAACATATAATTCTTTATTTTTCATCTGCTAAATTGAGCAATTCATTCATCATACATTTTGTCATTATACATAATATTGTTTTTCAGTTATTTTTTCTTTTTATTAATATTATTATTTACTATATGTACTCATACACTTGATTTTCATTTTTTAATAAGATTTTATTTCGCTGCACATAAATCTGCTGTTTCCGTTTCCGTTTGCGGTTTGGTTTATTATTTTTTTTATCTGTTTTTTGCTTATTTTGTTTATTTTGTTTATTTTTAATTCATTTTTTATTTTAGTGTTACGAGTTTTGCTAAAAATAAATTAAATTCATAGTTATATACTATAATCTAAGTTCAGATTTATTGTTGCACTTTTATTAAAATTTTTTTTTATTATGAATTTTATCAACTATTATTTTTATTTTTATTTGTGGTTGTTTTTTTGTTTCTTTTCTTTTCTTTTCTTTTTGTTTGTTTGTTTATTTGCTTTTTAACTTTAACTAATATCTCATTCGCACTAATAATAATAAATGTGTACATTGTTTTAGTTTTTATTTGTAAATTTTCAATTGTTTTTATATTTATTTATTTATTTTTTTATTTAATATTTATTCACTATGTATATATTTATTAATTATGTACACAACTATAAATTGTTATGCCAAATTCTAGAACATATTTTTGTTTTATTTGTTATATTTTTTATTTAACATTTACTTCATATTTGTTTTCTTTCTTTTGTTTTTTTTTTTTTATAAATAATATTACAAAAAACATATGAAAATGAGTTGTTTATATTTTTCGTTTGTTTTTTTTTTAGTTTTTGTTTAGCATTTCGTTTTTAATTAATAAAAAATTTATAAAAAGTTATAAAGAAAATATTTCATAAGACTAAATTGAAATGTTTATTTATTTATTTTTTTTTTTTAATATTTGGTTTATTTTTAATGCTTTTTTTTTAGCTGTAATGTATTGAAATTGTGTTTGGTTTATTTATTTTTTTATTATTTGATAGTTCACATCGAAATAAGCAGCCTGTTTATATTGAAAAAGAAAAGACAGCAGTTTGCAGTCTTACAATTTTACAAAAGTAAAAACTCTGTTCAAATATTTGGACAGACAATGCATCAGTCAGCTGTTTGCGTTTTTGATACACATCACACACACATAAAGCTGTCTCCCTCACACACATGCGTAATATAACTGTACATGTTTTAGTTGTTGTTGTAATAGCTTGGTTTGTGAAAGTTAGACCGAAATGTAACCCTAGATGTCAAGTCCCAGGAAGGAAGCTGCTAGTACTATTGGTCGTAAGTATAGGTATAACGTACTCAATTGAGCCGGATGGGACGAGCAATTGAACAGATGTATTGTGACTGACCGCACTCCCAATCCGTATCCTGCAGCATTCGTGCATATTGCTCTATCCGTATCTCAACTGTGCAAGTTTAGTTCTGTTGCTATGAGGGAGACGTTTTTCACTCTAATTTATACTAGATGTTGGTTTTCCACCTAATACTATGTTGTCCCTATAAGAGCTTACTGATTGTTCAATTGCAACTTTATGCAATTGAACCCTACCTGAAGCATAATTATGCTCCTCTTTATGAATCTCAGCAATAAAACGATCAATACGCGTTTTGTAACGTCTAATATACTTTCTTATTCGGGTAGAGGCTATTCTCGTGAGGGTGCCATGGTTTGAATGATTGCTCCTCTATGCAGCTAACAAGAACCGTTTCGAAAGCAGTTCATTATGCTGGTGAACAGATAGCATCATCGCTTCTTCATGCAAATGGTCTTCAAGGGTTATTTGCAGACTACCAGTGGCAGTGCTCAGCGCACTATTCTGACTTGTGTCTTACTTAGGTAAGGAGTCTAGACAGGGGTAGCGCAATTCAGGACAGAACGTCCATTAGCTTTGTAGGTGGTAATTATTGTCTTTTTGACCTTACCCCAAGAAGACCCAGCATGCGCTTTTAGCACTTTATTTCTCGACTTGAGACAATTATTTATCCTGTTGGCTTGAGCCGAGTATCTAAGTAACGGTTTAAATGTAGTTTCAAGTATCGTCCGGTACCGAACTGTCGGAATCCTCAAACCTTCAACTAAGACATCTAGTTCCATTTCTCACCGCCTTAGTACACGCGGTGAAAATGGAGGCAGATGACTTGTGCGTTGAAAGCTTGAGGTTGCGAGCACTGAAAAAATTTAATAAATTCTCCAAATAAATATTAATTATCGCACAGATAGCATTGAGCGGAGAGAACTCCACCCTGCGGAACACCCATCTTTAACTTTCGATATCTCGATCTCACACCCTTGAACTGAACGTATGCCCTTCTACCATTAAGATAGTTCAATAGCCATCGCTTTGTTTTGTCAGTTAGTGAGGTGAAGTTCAGTTCCAGGTTTTCGCCCCGAACCGATCTGCACAAGGAGATTTGTGCTGTCAAAGGTTGTCCAACTCAGCCCAAGTGGCTGTATCAGGTATATTTATGTATATATATGGTTGCGTACATGAGCATGGTTGCGCTTGTTTATACTTTTTTCATATATTTTGCTTAAAATTCAAACAAACAGTTAAACAGCCTGCTTAAGTTAACATGAACTACATTTATATTTTTGTAGTTATTTTTGTTTTTGTTTTTTGTTTTTTTTGTTATTGTTGCAAGTGATTAATGTATTTATGTGTGTGTTTGTGTGTTTGAATTGGAATTATTTTTTTTTTTAATGTTTTTGTGTGTTTATTTATGATTATCATAATTTTTTAATTTTAATTTTAATTTTACTTTTTGCTTGTTAATTTAAAAATATGCACTTATAATTATGCTACATGAATATTAAAATTGTGTTATTTATTGTTTTTTCTTTTTGTTATATTTTTTTATTAACTATAATTATTTTAATTATTTTTTTTTTGTTTAAGTTAATTTATTGTAAATTATTTATTAACTAAATGCTTATTTACATTTAGAATAATGCTGCACAATATTAGACTAGTTCGGCTTAATCTCGATATGCAATTGAGTGCTCTAGTTGATGCTTTCAATTTCAGTATTCACTGATTTTTCGGTTCTGTTGGCAATTCATGAGCGAAATTGTTTGCTCAATTGTCTATCAAATCAAACTCACAACCAGTTAACATCGTTCAAAAGTGCAGGATCTGTAAAGTAACTTCAAGTAGTCAAGTAACACCATGCAACAAAATTACAACAACAAAAAAATATAGTTGTGTTCGATACAGACAATATTTTTTTTGTTACAGATTCTAAACTGCTGTACATGAAAATCAACATAAAATATGTTTTCTATGATTGGGACTTGGGAAATTTTGTTGGTCTTATATATTTTAGCATTACTCCAGTGATGTTTAATGTAGTTAGTTAAGTAACACAGCAAAGCAAATCGGGTCGGTAGTGACGGAGCCATAGCAAGAAATATGTCGAATAAGAAATTTTTTTAAAAATATTTTATAGCGGAATTCATTTAATCGACGAGAAAAACGGTTTACAAATGCTTCGTTTATTATGTACCCGTATTTCATTATTGAATAAGATTGGAAAAGATCTAGAATAATGATATATACTTGTATAATATGTGTCGTATCGATTTTGGAAAAGATCATATTGTTTTTTAAATATATGACTAGCTGGTACCCGACGATTTTCTGTCTCTCCATCTGCCTCTCCTTCCTTCTGCCACTCCTTTCCCCTGTCTCACCTTCCTCACCTTTCTGCCCCCTTACTCTACCTCCCATTCCCCTACTAATCATCCCCTGCCCCCTTTCATCCCTTACCCTACCTACCCTTTCTTTACCACCCCTTCTCCCTGCCTCCTACGAATCCGTTAACATGTATACAACATTTCATCCCTCTATCTTAAATGGTACCCTGTGCATTGCTGCCCTTCCCACTGCCTCACCTTACCAATGCTCCCTTATCCAACTTTTAAATTTTTCTCGTCAATTTAATAAAATTTCGATTTAAATTTTGAAAAATTGGATGATTTGTGAGTCACCGTTAATTTTCTGGTAGACAGCTTCACAAATATGCAGTCTAACAAGTCTATCTCTCCGCTAGAGGTTCGTCTTCAGATTAAAATGCTTAAGAAAAAGAAACTCCAGGGTATGACGAAATTGATGGCAGTGTAGCAAAGCCGCTTCCTGATAAAGCAATAATGTTTTCGCTATTACTCTTCAATATCATGATTCGCATCCATCACTTCCCCTCCCAATGGAAGTGCACTGTGATTATAATGACACAGAAATCTAGCAAAACCAGCAAACCTTTTTGCGTCCAATTAGTTTCTCAAAAATATGTATTTGACAGAATTCTTCTTGGTAGAATGTTATCTGCTTTGGACGCCCGATCACACAGAGTTTTTCAACATAAGTATTCCTAAGGCCTATGAGAATAAGCAATATAGCTCTGTTGTTTTTCTTGATTTACAGCAAGTCTTTGATAGAGTCTGAATTGAAGGCCTTCTCTTCAAAATTAAATCAATTTTGCCCACATCGCAGTTTCTTCTTTTGAAGTCGCCTTCACAGTGGAGGTGCAAGATGTGCGCTCAGCGATCTCCGCCGCATTGCAGCTGGTGTACCACAAGGCAGTGTGCTTGATCCTTGGTCCTTTATACTTTGATTACAGCTGATATTACTGTGCCAGTAAATGAGAACAAACTTTTGGCTATATATGCTGACGATGCGGCCATACTTGGAAACTCTAACTGTCACACATGAAGCTTCCACTGACATACAAAACTAACTTGTAGATTTTTAACGTTGGGCCAACCACTGGAATATAAAAGTCAATAGTGAAAAGTCTAGTGTGCACTGGACTTTTACATTGTAGCAAGCGAACAACTGCACGCCATGTTTTGCTCAATAATTTGGCCATAAGTACCTCACGTTGATCTTGTATGCTACTTTGGTTTTAACTTTGAAAGGTGTGGCAACTGGCGTAAGCATAATCGAAAAACGGCAGTAGTTTGTTACGCTAAACTCAAAAAGTTAAACTCGATTTCGATTTTTGTTAAATTTATGCCAATTTTCATATTCAGCAGTTCAAAAATCTATAATAAAAATATTAATACTCGTAGTAGCATGTCGTTCACAAAACTGTTGTTGTATAGTGTAATTAGCTAATTAATTTCAGTTAACTAATTTTTTTTTTTTGCTGTTTAAAATTTTCTTATAACTTAAATTACATATTACAGATCCGCAGAAAAGTCGATTTTCGCTTAATTTTTAGTTTGTTTAAATTTTTTGCTTTTTGTAGTTGTTTAATTTAATTTAATATTAATTTAATTTTTTGTTATTTTTGGTTTTTTTTTTTGCATTTTCGGTCTTTGTTTTGTTTTCTCTTGCAATGTTAACATTATTATTTTGATTTTGTTACAAAATCGACTTTGTTTTTTTATTGATTTTTTGTTTTTATTTTCATAAACTTCTGTTTTTTTTTTTTTGTATATAACAATTTATTGTGTACTTATTTATAAAATAAAAAATTCATGCAAGTCGCGCTCGTTCAAATATTCGTCGTCGTTAATTTTTTTAATTTTTTTAAAATTTTTTTTTTTTAATTTTTGTGCAATTAAAAAATTTCTATTTTTTTGTTTATTCATAAGTTTGTTTTTATATTATAATTTTTTTTTAATTTATAATTTTTGTCTACAATTTCGTACTTATATTTACAGCAGTTTTATGGTTTGTTTTTGTTTTGTTGTTGTTGTTGTTGTTAATTTTTTAAATCATTTGTATTACTGTTTATGTACTTAAAACCTTTTTTGGCAGTGCATTTATATTATATATATAAGTTAATTTCTATTTTTTTTCTAGATTTTTTGAAATATTGTTTTTGTTTTTTGTTTTTATGTATGTCGCTATATCTCGGCTAGTAACTACATTTCATTTTATTGATTTAATTTCTAATTAACTTAATTATTTATTTTAAATATCCCGTTAGTACAGTAGGTATTAATTAACAGCATTTATGTACAGTTATCTATTTTTTTATTTAAAGTTTTTTTTATTTTTTACGTAAAAGAAAAAGAAATATTAAATTAATTTAATTAATTAAAATTAACTTTAAAAAATTAAAAAAAAAACTATTCTAAGAATTGGAAGACAGTAGTTGGGTATATACAAAATATAAAAAATATAAAAAAATTATGCAATAAAAAAAAAATGAAAACCTAACCTAAAACAAGAAAAAACGTTAACTTCAGTTGAACCGAAGCTCTAATACCATTCACACGAAATTTTTAATCGTATTGTAAAACATAAACGTGAGGGGTTTAAATAGGGGCTACACCAAAAAGTGGGCAGTACACGCCCACTAATAGATGTGTATGAAGCGACCATCTGTAAGATGCCAACATATCGAATTTCAATTTGATATTGACGTTTTCCATACAAATGCATAAAAGTGAACTGAGCTGTGGGTTTATATGGGACTACCTCAAAAAGTGGGCGGGACACGCCCATTTGTATGTGTATATGAAACGGTTGTCCACTAAAATCCACCAAATCAAATTTCAAGCTAATATTAATTTAAATAAATAAATAAAAAATTGCATGTGGGTCTGCATGGTGGCTACCCCAAGAAATGGGCGGGACACACACATTAGTCTATGTTTGTTAAGCGGTTATCCATAAAAAGACACCACATTGCATTTCAACCTAATATTGAATTCAATAAAGAAGTTTTTTTTATACAAAACCACAAAAGTAGGCAGTAGGTTTGAATGGGGGCTACCCCAAATAGTGGGGGGGGTCGCATCCATTAATGTGTCTGTCAAGCATCCGTACACAAAAAGTTATCATATCAATTATTAAATTGATATTGACTACAATAAAGAAGTGTTTTTTACAAAAAGTCGAAAGTGGGCGGTGGGTTTTTATGAGCACTATTCGAAAAAGTGGGCGTGGCGGGTAAATCTAGATACTCTATTAAACTGCAATAAAAAGAAGTGTATGCGCAAATTTTCAACTGGACAACATAAAAATTGGTGCCCAAAAAATGCGCAGCAACATGCAGACGGACATACAGACATATGGACAGACGAATAGACAGACGGGCGTGGCTTGGTCGACTTGTATCTTCGAGCTGTAATCAGCAAATTGTTTTCCCCTTCGTTGCTCTGGTATTTTAAACACGAAAGAGACTTTGCGAAAGGGATAGCTATATACTACATACAGCAACATTTTTCACATTGATTCATACACTTGACTCTTGTTTATGTTTCTATTAAAATCTAAGGAATCAATAGAGAAAGCCACTTTAAAAATTCACGCATTGGGTATATTCACCATTTGCGCATGACATGCCAAAGTAATTGTCTTTGCATCATTCATTATTGTTATTTTCTTCGATGTGTTTTATAACACATAGAATGAACTCACAAAACTACATATGTAGAACTCTTAGAGACAGTTTTAGTTCAGTTTGTTGAGGATTTGTTTGGTGACAAGTGGTATTTCTCAGCAAGATAATGCAGCCATTCATAATGCAAGATACACTAAGGATTGTTTTTCGTTTTCGACAAATCCAGTTTTGTAGTGGCCAGCTCGCAGCACAGATTTAAATTCCATAGAAAACAGTTTGGCACATCTTATGTCACCGGGTTTATGCTAACGGGAGATAATTTGGAACTCTTAAAGAATTAAAAGAAGCCATTATTCAAGAATGGGAATAATTTGACATTAAAATGATCCAAAACTTAATTAATTCGATGCCAGGTCGAGGCTTGATGGTGTTGAACAAACAAGGATGTTCTATTTCTACAAAAAATTTTATGATTTAAAATACTAGTATAATTTCTTTTTTGTTTCTTTTAATATGAAGTTTATAAATTTGTCCTACTTACTTATTTCGTTTGAAAATATTTTGTTGAATTTTTAATAATTTTTCGCTAAGTGTTATTTGCCGTTTTGTTACTTAAAGACTGTTGATAATTTCGTTATCATTAAGCGAAAATTTGGTTTTGGGAAAAACATTAAACAGTTTACTTTTCATGCATTACACCATGTTGTCCTATTTACTTATTTGGCGCAGCTTATACTTTATGTGATCTACGATGACTCCTTTAATGCGTTACAAACTTTCCGACAAACTATGTGTGAATGGTATAAAAATAATCTAAAAACAAAAACCATAATAATGTTTAGGAACTTCTGGATGCTAAATGAACGTATACAATATTTATTTATAATGTCTTTAATTTGCTTATGATTGTGTGCAATTAAGTATTGCTTATGTCTAATTTATGCCCTACATTACACTATTGAAACTTCAATGTTAAATTTCATGCACATACTACTTCGTATAGTGTAAATAGGGCATTCATATTATGAATAAACAGTCCCTGATGAAACTTGTCTAGTTTAATAACTAAATACCTAAAAATATAAAACATAAACTGTAAACTATATTTATGTGATCTATAGTTGAACAGAGTTTTACTAAGAGTACGCAATTTTTTGGTGATATTAAAATTTTTTACTCAAATAAGTTTTATATTTAGCTTTGAAACTATAGCCTGATACAGATCTATAAGTTAAGATATTGCACACTGTACGGATTTGGCTTTTATTTTAGTTTAAAATTCTAAATGTTTTGAAGAGAATTAAAACATTTTCATATAGTATTTCTGTAGCATAAATATAATGGTTGTATTGTACCGTATTATTCAAACTTTTAACGCTTAATTATATGTTAATATGTATACTATAAACTGTTATAAGTATTTTCTCCGCATATTGGCGCCATTAGGAAATGTTTGTATGGTTTTAGACATGTTACAGTTACGTAGAGGTACTTTTAAAATGAATTTTGACTTTCAGGAAACACATCAATCACAAGAAATTTGAAGAAAATAAATAGTGTTTATAAAGTCAATTGACTTCTGAACTATTGAAAGAAGACAACACAATTATTGGCGTACATATATAGTTATTATTATTATGAAGTGACTTGTAAGATCCATATTGACCATATCGACTCGCCTTTTAATAATAATCATGATTTTATATACATAGATTATGGGTCTACTGTTGACTGTTAGGGAGGGGAATTGTAGATTGAACATAGTTTACCTTTTTGACAATGATTGAAGATATCTTCGAAAGAGAATCTTCGAACTCTACAACTTTGAAACAAAAAACAATATTTTTGATATATATTTTTTTTAAATAAATAAAAATAGAGTTTTCAAAAATTAGGCTTGTAGGTTGAACACCATTTGTAAAAGTATTAAGTAAAAACCACTGAGTCTCGAAATATATTTAATTTTATTGATGTCTAATCATTTTGAACGCAAAAGTAAATGAATACAAACAATAATGTAAGTGCGACACAATGTGAACATAGAGGTGTTCAACCTATAAACAACCTGCTTACATTTCGCAATGCAGTGTTATGATGTGCTTGCAATAATTGTGGGTTATGAATATATTACGGGCGGATACCGTGCTTCATTCTCGGGGGGAAGGTACCTTACATTTTTGTACTGAACAAAAATGCTGTTGGAGGAGGAAGGGACGTTTCCTTGTTCCAATGAATAAATATATATTGAGAGATGCGCATGCTATATACACGGCGTTCAACCTACAATGCTGTACCCTTTATAGTTTTGGTACATTGGGATTTGAAAGTGTTCGGAGGCATGATCTAAACCAGCGGTGGGCACGAAATTTTGAATTGGGAGCAATACAACAAAAATCAAAATGAACACTTTTATGTTTATATGCGTCGCGAAGAAAATCGAGCCTTCGCTGTATTGTTGTTGTTTGGTTTATTAAAGTAAAAAAAATTCAACACTGAAAAAAATTATTGAAACCATTGAAATTTACAAACCACACATCAAAACCTACTTCGCTTTCTTACTCAGCGTACAAGAACAGCATAAGTCATAAATCATAGCAAAATGAACACTTTTATGACGGTCCGTGTCGCAACGTAAATGGTGTGTGATTGTTGTTTCGTTTTCGGCTGTGCCGAAAGTTGTTGTTGTCTCGTCGAAAATCGCAAGCATGCAAAAGTAACGGTTTGAGTACTCAGGGCTTGCCCACCGCTGATCTAAACGATCTAAAGTTTTAACCATTTCTTACAAATAACATGTCTTATAGCTATGTTCAAGTCTTAAACTATGTTTTTTTAAGTTTATGCCAAAAAAACTAAGCCAAATCCAACCACTGTGCATTTATAGAACTCTACTTTTATGTCTTTGAATTTTATGATGTAATTAAAATTGAAATTCGTAGTGCATTTTCTGATACCGAATCTTAGAAAAACTTATATTTACCTTAGTAAATTGAATACGCTGACTTTTGATTGGCAAAAGTATGCGAAATTTTAAAGATCACATCATAACAATTTAATCTTTCGTTCTAATTTTCTACAACAAACATTTTTGGAACAATTCTTTGCCGAAGTTTTCCGAAAATCCTATATAGTTTATGTACTGACTTCCATGTACATAATATTTTCAATTGTTGCTTACGATATAGAGCTAAGAGATAAAGCTTCTATCTTACAAAATTTTAAATTTTTTAAACTTTCTTCAAATAGTTTTTATGAAGCGCTTTCGAATCCTTAGCTGAAGTCAAGATTTGAGTTGAAGTTGTGTTGGACTTGACTCATGAGAAAGAGAGAGAGAGAGCGAGAGAGAAAGGGAGAGAGAGAGAGAAAGACTAAAAGACTGCTACTTGGCAGCACTAATTTTGAACTATTAAAAACTCTGCTAAGCCATGAAATTTGAAATTAACGTTTTGTCTGTTGCAAATGAAAATCTTTGTGTTTATAACAGAGTTGGTAACAAAAGAGAGCATGAGAGCAGTGTAAAAGCGTATTGCTCTTTCTTTTGCGCTAATTTCGGCAGCCAGAAATTCATAGCTGTAGCCGAAGACCACATTTTGCCACGTTGAGCCAGCGTGTCCATCTCTGCTCTACTCGTACATGTATAACCTAAAAATTTTAACTTAATTTTTTTAATGATCATTATTTTTTGTTTGTTTTTTGAATACAAATCATATACTTACAATATAATTAAAGATAATAATGAAACTTTACGCTGCTGTCTAATCTGAGGAATTGTGCATTTTACGCATTTACTATTTATTTACTTATTTATATATTTTGTTTGTGTAATATACAAATTATTGGTTTTTTTTTTATATATTTATTTATATAAGAGATTTTTATTTTGTCGATATATGTTTTAAATTTGTTTTTGTTTTTTTTTTTGTAATAGTCGTTGTTGTTTATAATTTTAAATTTTTTAAATTTTATAGCTAATTTTTTCAAGTGTACTGCTATGTTTTTTGTGTTTGCGTGTTTTTGTATTTTGTTTTTCGGTTTGTGTGGTGAGTATTCATATGTGATTGTATGTATGTTTTACAAACTTTTTGTTGTTGTTGTTGTTATATTTTAGTTGTTGTTGTTGTTGTTCTTGCACAAATGGCAGCTTTTTATTTTTGGCTGTTTATAGCTTCATATATTCATTTACATATGTATTTTATATATATATTGTTTTGTAACCCTCAAACAGTGTTGCCACACTTTATAAATTGATTTAAAACTCTTTCATTTAGTTTTTAGTTTTATGTTTTTTCTTTGTTTTTTTTTGTTTTGGTTTTTTTTTTTGGCAGTGTATAAATTTAAATTTATAAATATTTATTTGTTTTTAAACAGTTAAACAGTTAAATCAAATGTGTAAGAATGACATGTGATGATTAATGTTTTCTTCTTGCTTTTTATTGCTTTTCAAAACTTTTGCTACATTATTTTTTGTTTGTTTTTATTTTTTTTTTAAGTTTTAAATTTAATTTAATTTTTATTTTTTTGTCTTGATTGTGATAACTAATTTACTAAATGAGAAGACTGGTTTTTACACTGTGCAAATGTATGCTATATAAGCTGATAAACAGTTGTTTAAGCTGATAAACAGCTGTTAAAACTGATAACCAACTGCTGCTTAAGCTAATAACCAACTGTTTAAACTGATAAACAGCTGTTTATTCAATTGTGCAGTGTAAAAAGCGCTTCGGGTTGATTGCTTGTCTAAAGTGTTCTTGTGGTTGCCATTGAAATTGGCGCCCCAAATATGATGCATATGATGATGCACTGCTGCGCTTGATCCTTGCTACTTGATGATGTTCTCCTCATAAGCATCCAGACTCTGTGCGCGTCGTTGACACATGGCATTGTTGTGTTTTGAGACCACAACAAATTTGCGCCCAAAATACGGTGAATCTAGTAGTTAGACGAAAGGACGAAGTTCTGTGTTAGAGTGTGCTAAGTTAACAAGTAGTACAGTACACAATGAACGTCATCGATCACTTTTTACGCAGAAAATCAGTGTATTTGCGTGCACGCTTGCGCACTTTTTTGAAAGCATTGCCCAGGCGGAAATTCTCAGAATCACCATGTGCTCCAGTGTGCTCCATATGATAGCGATGCGTGTGCTGATGGTGTTGGTGATGATGATGCGTATGTTGTTGTTGGTGATAATGTGCAGAACTAGTGCTGGGTGAATGCAAGTGCTGTGCCTGTTGTTGCTCATAATCATAATGCTGCAGATGCATATAGGAAACATCACCAGCCGGATTAATGCTAGCCGATGCCGGTGAACCGGGTGAGATGGGTGTGCGTGAATGTGTCGGCGAATATTGATAGCTGCTACGCTGCGAAAGTAAATTATGCTCGGAGGCAGCATCGAATGATTCAAACGAAATGCCTGGCGTACGCACAGGTGATTGCAGCGAGGATGAATGTTCGCTGGTAGTTGAAGCAGCACCACCGACATAGCTACTACAACCGATAGCAGCACCAGTAAATTCCTTGGGCAGCTCATCGATGCCAAGTTGCTTCTCGAATGCTGAATTTGCAGACATATTGGTGTAATCATACGTTGGATACGTATATGGTAAATAGCCGGTATGGTGCGCCTCCGCGGAGACAACATTTTCACGATTGCTGCCCTCACGTGCGGCTGTATTGATGAACTTCACCTCGTTTGCATTGCGCTCCATGCAGGCATTGAAGACAATATTTATATTGTTAGTGCTGGAGGAGAGATTTATATTGGTTGGCGAGAGTGGTGTACTGCTGCAGGAGGAGTTGCCAGTTACGCTGCATGGCTCTACTGCGGCACCGAGTGCAGTGATGCTACTATTCTGATTTAGATTGGTTTCTTTGCTGGAATTGCGTCGAAAGCGGCTCTCATAACGCTGAAAACATTCACCGGCATCGCTAGAGGCGGTATTTGTTGTATTCGTGTTGTTGTTGTTGTTGTTATTGTTGCTGGCTGCAAAGTTGTTCTTATACTGAAATTCGAGTGCATTGCTCGGCTGAAATGGATAATTCTTGGAGTTGTTCAGCACATCACCCGTCAACGGATTACCCTTGGATAAATACTGATGTATATCCTCGCTGGTTATTTGCAAATCCTGATCCAAATACGTATTGCATTGTATATAGTTATTACAACAATTATTGAATGCTTCACCCTCCTGATGAAACAGCACCGTTGTCGACTCCTCGAAATCGCAATGGAATGCGCTATCGCGTCGTTTGCGTGCCGCTGCGGCAGCAGATGTACTGGGACCATCATCATATGTTGACTTCCAGCTATCGCGACGCGGTTTTAGCACACCATCACGCTTCGGTTCGGTCACCTTCCAGGCATCCTGCATGTGCTCCTTGTGCTCTGCATCGACTGCACTTGTCGCTTCAAATTCCGTTGGCGATTTACCATCGGCCAGAAAACTCCAGCGTATAGGCGATGGCGAACAGGCATACTCAGGTAGCTCGGTATTGCTTAGTGCATCTTTTGAGCTCTGTCGCTCCATGCTGGAGCCTTTGTCGTCGGCGTGTTTGCCCAAATCTTCGTTAGCTGCCAATTTATGTGCACGATCAAAGATCGAAGTAAGTGAACCAAGCTGACTATTCGGACGACTGGAGTTTAGACCACGCAGCGAAATCGAAGTATAGCTAGGCTGTCGCTGCTGCAGACGTTGCTGTTTGCGCAACGCTGCCGAGGCCGATTTAATGGAGTTATTGCGACTAAGCGAGGAGCGTGAACCGTAAAGACTTGTGGAATCTGTCTGATAGCAATAATCCGATGAGGTGCAACATGATGACGGACGACGCGACGAGGTGCCATACAGATCCTCGGCAAAGTATTGCGCCAATTCGGTGCGTGAGGAACTGCAGCAGGGTTTGCGTACAAGTATCTCCTGTACTTCACGATCGGCATGACATGTGGCATCGTGACAGGCATTGGCAGCATTGATGGAATTGCTGGAGATATCGGTAACGGAACGATGACGTCGCGCACCACAAACGCTGCTGCTGCCGCCGCCATGACGTACATGTGCATCATGTACGCCTCTGTGCGTGTGTGCGCCGGGTAGACTACCGCTGCCACCGCCGCCGGTGCTGCCACTGCGACTGACTACAGCTCCTCCTACTACTCCGACTGCATGACTATGATGACTATGATTATTTTGGCGTCGCCGGCGTCTATGTTGATGTGCATGATGATGTGCATGTGCATTGCCGGCGGTTTGTGCGGCTTGTCCGGCAGCAGCGGCTGCAGCGGCACGTGAGTGTGCACGCAATGGTGAAGCGGATTCGTAATCGTGTACATGATGCTGTGATTGATGCGGCGATGAATGATGACTGTGCGGTGATGTATGCCGGCTATGCGGTGATGTATGCCGGCTATGATGTGGACTATGGCTGTGGCTGTGCTTGCGCTGTTGTTGCTGTTGCTGTTGCTGTTGGTGGCAATGAATTGTTGTTGCTGTTGTATCGCTGTATGCGGCATTTGTGTGGCAGTGCATTGTTGCCGCTGAGGTGGCATCCTCATGCGAGTGTTGCTTATGCAATTGATGCGGCTGTTGTTGTTGTTGTTGTTGCTGTTGCGAGTGCATTTGAGTTTGTTCACATACGATATCCTTGTCATAGCTACTACAATGTACATGTTCGTGTGTATATCTATGATGTTGCTGTTGTTCTTGTTGTTGCTGTTGTTGCTGTTCAGCGCTGTTCACCGCCATCGAATGTACACTGGCAGTTTCAGGAGGTGAGGCGTTCCTCAGTCAAGGCCCGCTGTTCTGGCAGACAGGTGCTTGCTGACGAAGGTGATGGGGCACAGAGGCAACGCTCCGGCCCTGGTGTGTACTTCGGCCGCCTTCTAAAAATCGCTCGGAAGCAGCTACAAGCGTTAAACGACGGCATTGTCAGAAAAAATTTCGAATTTTCAAAAAAAAAGAAGATTCGGAGAAAAAAAAACATAAAAGAAGCATTTAGTACAATTTTTATAATAGATTTCGTTGGTAAATTTATTCAAGTGTTGTGTTAATTTGTGTAAAAGTATTAATTTAGATTTAGTGTTAATATACTGTTTCGGAACTCACTTTTGGGAAGATTTTCAATTCATTTCAATAAAATGCTAAATTTTTCATGCTTCAACGAATTTCACCATTGGGATACACGTCAGATTAAAGCAAGTGATTGCAAAATCCGCGCAATCTTGAAAATTTTACCATTTTCTCGAATTCAGTTTCGCAAAATCTTTCCGAAAATGAGTACCGGAACCGGACAGTATATGTAATTATTTTAATTTCTGTGCTTTAAAGCGTTTGCAGCTGTTTGTTTTAATTGTGTTTAGGCATTTGTACTTGTTTTTGTTGGCGGTGTTTATTGTTTAAAGTGCGGAGAGTAAAAATAAAAAAAATTGCATGCTTAAAAACTAATTTGAAGAGTAGACATGCCAATAATGTTACAAGCAAACAAACTTCAAATCAAGCTTGTATTTAATAAACAAAAGTTCTATTTAAATGTTTTTTGTTTCTTTTTTTTTTGGTTATAAAGCTAAAAAATTTGGTAATATTTGTTCAAATTATTTGTTGCACATGCTAAATTGAATTTATTTATAAATTGGCTGATGATGATGAATGGTGATGCTGAATTTCATAAATAATATCGTAATTTAAATATAATAATTAATAATAAATTAATAATTTAAATACATTATTGGCAGCTTTAGTACTTATATTTATCGAGTGCATTTGTGTATATTTCAGTTATAAGTATGTATAGGAATCTGCCTATTTATATATGGAGACAGTGTCTTATTTTGTATAACAGTTAAGAACTCATCTAGAAAAGAGTATATTAGTTTGTTATATATAAAGTTTATGGTGAGTTTTTCAGTGTTCGGTTAAAATTTAACGGTTGAGTGTTAACCGGATGCATAACTAATAGTTAAATTTTAATTGAACATTGAAAAACTCGCTCCCAAATGTGTTTATAACAAGAAAAAATGTGAACTTCGGTTGAACCGAAGCTCTAATACCATTCACACGAAATTTTAAATCGTATTGTAAAACATAAACGTGAGGGGCTTAAATAGGGGCTACATGCCCATTAGTTAATGTTTGTTAAGCGGCTGTCCATAAAAAGGCACCATATCGCGTTTCAACCTAATATTGACTTTAATAATGTAGTCTTTCATACAAAAACACAAAAGTAGGCTGTAGGTTTGTATGGTGGCTACCGCAAAAAGTGTGCGGGTCCCATCCATTAATGTATATGTCAAGCATCCGTCCACTAAAAGTTACCATATCAATTATTAAGTTGATATTGATTACAATAAAAAAGTTGTTCTTACAAAAAGTCAAAAGTGGACAGTGGGTTTGTATGGGAGCAACCCCAAAAAATAGGCGTGACGGGTTAATCTTGATACTCTATTAAAATGCAATAAAAATAAGCGTATGTGGAAAATTTCCAAAAAATGCGCAACAACATAAAGACAATGCTAGATCGATTCGTCTCGTCGAGCTGATCAAGAATATATGAACTTTATGGAGTCTACGATGGCTCCTTTAATGCGTTACAAACTTTCAGACAAACTGATAATATCATTTCATACTATGTGTGAATGGTATAAAAATGCAGCGGCAACCTACATTCAGTAAGGATTTTTTATGGTTGTACGCTTGTTTGAATCCTTGTTGTTTTAAACTATTCATGAAGCAGTAGTACTTATTGTTTTTTTTTTTTATGAATATTTTCACAATGAATTTTGTATTAATACGACCTATTTGAGATATTATTACATTAATTTTGGCTAGCTTGAGATCGCTCCATGAGGTGTTCCAACAATGATTAACTCCTGTTGTGGATTAGCATGTCAAAAAGACAACTTTTCAGAACTAAAAATGATTAATGGACTGCATACCATAGTGTTTAAAATTACTTTCATTCATTGCGCATAAATATGTTGTAATTCACGAATGAATGTTCACTCATGCGTAGCAATAAATACATTCGTGTACTTATCGAAATAAGTCGCTTTTTTCGAAGCAGCTGTTCACTATATTTGTTTTTACTACTGCAAAAAAAAGTGCTGTCATTGTTTTTTGTCAGCATAAATTTTGATTAAATGTTTTACCTAAAGCAAATAAATAATTCTCTGTGTTGGTCATAGTTCGATCAGTCAGGGCTCATCGAGCAGTTGTGTACTGGCAAATAATACATCCTCAAAAGCTTTTATTTAACTTACAAATTAAATTAAATTTTGACCCATTTCTGCTAAACGGATTGAGCTGAAATTTAACATTATATGCAATTGTAGAAATCTTTTCCAGCAGATAAGTTTTCGTGTTAGTTAGTTGTGTTCGACGTGCACCTTCGAATGTATGAAAACTGTACCAGCAAATTTGGTGTGGGCTTTTGTATTTTTTTTTTCTTTTTATAAACCCCATAAAATAACTTATTGAAATTTCAAATTTTCAATCAGTGTTACCACTTTTCATTTCTGTAAAATAGTATATGCTTTTGTTATCGATCGGATCACAGAGGGTGAAAGTAATTAGGAAAAATTTGATATTTTATTCGAACATTTGCAAGACCGATTTGTATATGGGAAATTTCAAACCCGGACAACGCCAAGAATAACTGCTGGTATATACTTTTTTCTGTGATTGCAGCTTCTACTAACTGCATTAAAACAGGCATATATAAAAAATGTATTTACATAATTTTTAGCAGCCGTAAAGAATTACCTGTAAAGGGTATTACTTTTTCAAAGTTATATCGAAGTTAACTATACTATCTTCCGTTGATTTTCATGTAGATAGTTTGCATTTTTATTGCTAGTTTATTAACTTGTGTGTTCTCAATAGCTCTATGAAAATTAATTTAGCATAATAGGTATATCCAAGTAAGGCTCAATCACGCTGCCGAACTTAATTCCGCACAATTAAGCTCGTTGTTGATGCATGGAAACCCGCGCGGATTTTCTGAGCCCCACATTCGAAAATTTTGTCTTGTTGACAAACTCATTTAGATGAAAATGCGGCTCATCGGTGATGATGTCTAACGAAAAATCGACGTTCACTTAATGTTGCTGCTTCACCGTTGTTGTTGTGCAGCACAACATTTTTATTCATAGGAACAGTCGTAGATGTCAGCTGTCAAATCTTAGAGTTGCCACTTGAACAGAACATAGCGGTAAGTTTGAATCGTGCACACTTGTTGGGAGACCATTATATTTAAGTACTTCTTAATAAATTTCAATACAATAAGAATTAAGCTTCAATAAATTATGAACCGTGGAACTTTTAATATCATTGTATAACATGTAGACATTTGTATACCCTATTTTGTTTTATATATTGACAAAATATTTATTATGTTTAGCTTTCGAATACTTTTATATATTTTATGGTGCAGTGTGATTTACGGTGTTAAATGGTGTTGTATAGTATAACTCAATAAACGCTTGAGACATTTTTGTGTAAATGCTTTGCTTCAACTATCAGTTTTTTTTTTTTTTGCTGTTGTTCGGCCTTTAATGTACACTGTACTAAATATATATATATATATATATATATATATATATATATATATATATATATATATATATATATATATATATAAAATTTCTATTATATAGTATATATTATATATTGTTGAGGTACATAGAGAAGTTATTGATTAATTATATATACGATTAGTTATACGATTATATAAATATCATTGCTGGTGATTTGCACGGTGGTGTTTAATTGCTTGATTAATTGCTCATAGTTATTTGTTGTTACTAATATTATGTATTTTAGATATTAGACAAACAACAACAAATATTTGAGATACATTTTAGTTTTTGTTTTGTTTTTTTTTTGTTTTTTTTTTTTTTTTTTGACTACGTACACATTCTTCCGTGTGCCGAATGCCGCCGAAAACTGTCACGATCGTATTCGTATTCATAATAACATTTCCGCGTAGGAACTGGCGTTTGTATATTTGTACCATAGTTCGTATAACAAGTTGGGGCCATGCCCATGCTGGCGTAACTTGCTGTAGATGTGGCTGTATTTGGACCCAATAGATTGGTGCTATCGCTTAACGGATATGGACCCATGCCTTCAACCGTTAATGAAAACGAAGTTGTACCAAAAACTTTAGTTTTTTTTTATCAAATTTTTTATAGTATGTATAACAATTTATATATATATTTCATAGGTTGTTGTTGTTGTTGTTATTGCAGCACATGCATTTCATATTATTTATTTAAGTTTTTATATTTTTCAGATACTCGTTCAGTTGGCCAATTAGGTTTTTTTTTTTTGTTGTTGTTTTTGGTTATGGAAATTTAATTTTTCGGTTACATACGAAGCGATTTTGTGTTGAAATAGTTGTCATTGTTGATGTGGTTGTTGTTGTTGTGTTCCAATTTTATTATTTTGAAATATTTTGTTTGGCAATTTTTTTATAAGTTAGAAATTTTTTTTTTTATAGATTAGAATGCATAAAGTTTTCATCGTAAATTATAAATGCCAAAATATGTTGTACGAATGAAAATAAAGAATATGAGAGAATTGATTTAAATTGTTTAAAAAATAATTTATTAATGCTAAATAGACTAAATATAGTTTCGATAAATATTAAATATTTGCTAATATTAATTAGCGCGTTTATAAATTAACAAGGACAAGCACAATTTTTGTTAAGCATGTTTTGTTAGCTAAATTTTAAAAACTCTACAAACAATGAACTAAATACGAAAGCAACAAATATGTACGTACGATTTTTAATGCTAATGATTTAAAGAATTTAATTAATGTGTATAAACATAAAAACACAACTCAATGTTTAACTCAATGTTGTAAGGATTTTGTTGTTAGAGAAGTTATTAAAATACAATAGAACGTACATTTTATTGTGATTGCAGCTGGTGCAACTATTGGAATTATAATTACTGAGCCCATTTTAAATATTAACTTAATCGACTATAGAACATACATATTACAAGTTTGGTTTAAAGCGTATAGTGCTCAAAATAGAATAATAAATATTTCACTTGTTCATAGCAAAAACAAACATAAATTTTATCTTACACCTATTTTTAGAGCAATTTGGGTGCACTGAACACGAAAATTTTTGTTTTATTATACCATTTATACATAGTGTGAAATGCTATTATCAGTTTGTCTGAAAGTTTGTAATGCATAAAAGTAGGCAACGTAGACGCCATAAAGTATATATATTCTTGATCAGCTCGACGAGATCAATCGAATGTCCGTCTGTCTGTATGTCCGTCTGTCCTTATGTTGTTGCGGATTTTTTGGTGACCAATTTTTATGCTATCCAGTTGAAATTTTGCACATATACTTCTTTCTAGATTGACCTGCCACGCCCACTATTTGGGGTAGCTCCCATACAAACCTACTGCCCACTCTTTACTTTTTGTAAGAAAATTTCTTTATTAAAGTCAATATTAGATTGAAATGCGATGTGGTGCCTTTTTATGGTCGGCCGCTTCACATACATAGACTAACGGGCGAGGCCCGCCCACTATTTGGGGTAGCTCCCATACAAACCTATGGTCCACTTTTGACTTTTTGTAAGAAAAACTTTTTTATTAAAGTCAATATTAGGTTGAAATGCGATATGGTGCCTTTTAAGAGTCAGCCGCTAAACATACATAGACAATTGGGCGTGGACCGCCATCTTTTTGAGGTAGCCCCCATACAAACCCACCGTGCAATTTTGTGTTTTTTATGAAAAAAATCCTTCATTTAGACCAATATTAGCTTTCAATTTAATTTTGTGGATTTTAATGGACAACCGCTTCATATACATATACAAGGGGGCGTGTCCCGCCCACTTTTTGAGGTAGTCCCATATAAACCCACAGTTCACTTTTATGCATTTGTATGGAAAACATCAATATCAACTTAAAATTCGATATGGTGGCGTCTTACACATCTACTACATCGCTTCATACACATCTACTAGTGAGCGTGTAACACCCCATATTTAAACCCCCACTTTTATGTATTACAATACTATTTAAAGTTTCGTGTGAATGGTATTAGAGCTTCTATGCAACCGAAATTATCGTTTTTACTTGTTTTTCATTTCAACCATTCATTCGGGCTTGCCGTTCTCTCTGGAGGCTGGTTTAAGTATCATAAAAAATATACCGCTATCTGTGTATATTGTGCGTGTTCCGCGCACCCAAAATACTCTAAAAAAAAAACGTGTAAAAGAAAGTTTCTATCATTTTACAGTTAAATCTTGTAAACTAGTGTTATTAAATGCTGAAATTAATCCTATTGCCTTTAAGAGATACTTTAAAATCGTTAACTCCTTCAAACGTCAACAGGTATTCAGTTCCCCAGAATAGTTGTTTATGGCTCATTATTTCATGACAATTTTTTTTGAGCGCGTCAAACTAAATGCTTTAGTAACAAAATCACTATCACTGTAAGTCAGTTATGTAAAATTTCGTCTGGGACATCGTAAATTAAGTCGAATACCATTTTTCTTTCTAACGGCTATGTTTTCTGTCTAGTAGGTTCCAGTCATGTTTCGACAGTGCATCGTGCAGTCAATTTGGAATACGCACTGATATACCAAGCAACAGTTCTCATAATGAAGTAAATGGCGTAACACAGCTTTCACCCAAAGTGTTGAAGATGCAGCAAAAATGCTTCTAGTTTATTTTAAGCCTCTCACAGAGACCCATGGAAGTTTTAATACGAATGCGTATTTGTTTGAAAGTATAAAAAGTAGAAAAGATACATGTCATTGAAAATAGCAATTGTAAAATAGTGCTGTAATGCGGCAAAAAGAAACTGCAAATTGTAACTTAATACTTCTTATTCCACTTTCGGCTTTTAAATTAAATAAATAAATTCTGTTGGATTTACCATTTGCGATCACAATATCAAACAAATTATATTTTTTGGTCATTCTGCATAAGAAAATACACACAAATAGGGAAAAAATGTGTCACTAAATAAAAATGTTAATAATGATAACATGTTAAAAATATTAATCCGACTCCATTAAAAACATTTAACTGAAAAGCAAATAAACCAAATTTAATGACAAATGTACTGCCTAAATATATGCTACAATTTTGTATTTTATGCATACATTTTGTAGCATACTTTGGTTGAGTCATCTTCAAAGCAGACGGCTTTATAAAATGTTTACGCTATGTTATTCCCATAATTAATGTGTGAAATTTTTTTCTCAGATGAGGAGTTGTTTACTTTGGAACAAGTGCACAACTGCCAAAATTTGTTATTTTGGTCAACAAAGGCTTAGGGATCATCATTTACTGTTGAATACAGTCAATTTTAATTTTTGTATCAGCAGCAGTCAAAATCAAACAAGAAACGTATATTACGGCGGCTAAAGTGTGTACAAGTTTGAACATTTCAGCAAGATATTGCGCCTGCTGGGCAAAAAGAGAAATAGGAAAATTGCAAAATAAAATTATACTGACTCGATAACATCGCATGACTATCTTCTACACTTGTTAGATCTTAATTCATTGTTTGCTCCATTAAGGAAACTTGAACATTTAGAGGCTTTAAAGCAATAATTGCAGCGCGAGAGTGGTAAAATCGAATTAGGCTGGAAGAGTTGTGGCCATGGCTGAAAGTTTTACAAAACATATGAACATATGAAGCACTGTATTTATGCCGCGGTGATCACTTGAGAAACACGATAAATACATCGCATACCATAACATTATTTTGGAACAATATATCATAAATTTCTTAGGTTAGTTAACAGTTTTCTTTTTAGATCCGTTATTTTTGTATTATTCTGTACTACGAGTAAACAATAGTAATGATGTTTTAGTAAGATAACCGTAAACTGTATGCCTGCGCAAAAAACCTCTATAAAACTGGAACCTAGAATCTGGTTCCAGTTTCATAGAGGTTTTTTGCGCAGGCATACAGTTTACTGTTTCTATAGCAATACATGGATGTGTTGTTATGTTGATCCAGGAAGCAAATCTTCAGAATCCGAAGATGGTACAGTTGCTTCTAAACTTTTAAATTGCTTCATTTTTTGTACATTGAAGGTTAAATATTCTAATTAGGTTCAACTTCTTATAACAAGCCTGACCCGAAAAAATTGCTAGCTGAAAGTCTTCGTTTGTCGATTATGACATTTCTATTTGTGACTACCGATTTAGAAAATTAAAAACGATTATAATATATAAGTCAGGGAAAACCATGACTGCACAGAACTGTTTGAAGACGAAGTATTGGAAATATGGCTATAGAAATACAAATGTCAAATAATGGAACTGATTAAACTTTCAACTGGTTAAAGAAATAATATTGGCAGCTTATTTGGAAATTTATTGCTAAATGATATAGCATCTACAAATATTGTTTTGAAGAATTGGAGATCTGCTGCACTAATTTGTTTACTAGGAGCTCATGATGATAGAAGAAAAAGAAAAAGAGTTAAAACCGATAATGTTTTGCCTCCATTTGGATCCATACATTATCTTAATTACTACATTGAGATATCTGAACATTTAATAATAATTGTCAACAAATCACAATAGACCCATTATTTATGTGCTGCCCTACTTTAATTGCATTTAATGAAGTCCATTATTAATTAAACCAAAAATGAATAGATGGTTGATATAATAAACGAATAAATACATAAATTAAACAACATATACTATTAATAATTGAGATGCAAAATGTTATTTAATTTAACAAACAATTCGATAGATTGAAGAATACAACACAGTGAAAAGGTCAAATATTAGAATTATTAGAATTTTATGATATAGAGTAATTAAATGTATGAATAGGTTTGTATATGCTTTGTATGTAGATAGGTAGGTATACAATTGTAGTCTGTGTAGTGTTTAGTTTAGTTTAGTTTAGTAGGTATGTATGTATATTGTATGTTTATATTGAATGCTTAATGAAATTGTGTAAATTTAATGCATTTCTATGTAGTGTATGTATTCATGTAGCTACTGTATACGAGTATGTACATATAAATATATTAGTGTACCTAGGTCTATACGAGTATATATGTTAGTGTATATCTATGTATATGCTGTTAGTAAACATATTGTACGACATGT
Organism: Leucophenga montana; assembly: GCA_035044765.1. Classification (NCBI taxonomy): domain Eukaryota; kingdom Metazoa; phylum Arthropoda; class Insecta; order Diptera; family Drosophilidae; genus Leucophenga; species Leucophenga montana. Next base: position 2,096,438 of record JAWNNQ010001372.1, read on the forward strand.
TAAACACATGTACGAGACAACAGCACAGTACAACACATCACAAAGGTTAAATTTTAGGTTTAGACAAGATGTAGATACATTACATTACGAATATATATGTTTATATATATATATATATGTTTCAACATATATACGATATATAATTGTATATATGCATGCAAACATAATACGACTTTAGTAGTACATTAGGACAGACATTTTGTTTGGTTATTAGCAGGGTACCTAAATAATACCACACTAACGAAATGCACATTGAAAAAAACATCAGCACATGTGTGTGTTATTCTTCAACTTTTACATGAGCAATTCTCATTCGCACGCTCGTGTGCCAAAGTTTTTTGTTTTTTGTTTCTCTCTTTTGTGCTGCACATGTGTGTACTTTTTATGATTAGCAAATGACTGCGTTGTGAAATTGTTTGTATATGCACAAGATTATTATGCTCGGCTCGTGTTTTGTTTAACTTTGCATGTTAGCCAAAGCGTCGTGTCTGTCAAGGATAACTGATTGATTTATTGGTTATTTTGTATTTTGCGAAACTTCGCATCATAGAAAAAAGTTGCATCCATAAAAATATATGAAATATAGTGTGCATTTTTAAAACATTTTTTTAAACACGAAAAACGCTTGTTTCTGCCATATTGAAAATTGTACACTCATGTGCCAATCATAAAAAGCACACACATTGGCAGCACACAAGAGTAACAAAAACAAAACAAATTTTTGGCACACGAGCGTGCATATGAGAATTTCTCGTGTGCAATTGAAGCATAACACACACACACACACACACACACACACACACATGTGCTGATAGCATTAGCACTTCAATGATTTTCTTTACATGCGCTTTGTTTTGTTAGTGAATTAAACGCACAATGTGCGCGCATTTGTACTCTGGTTAGTAGGTAAGTTTGTGATGTTTTGTATATAAGTAAATAGTTAGTTTTTTTTTTTAATATTGTTCTGGGTTTTAAGACTAGTTTAGTAAGTTAGTAGATTGGTTTATTTGTTGGTTGATTGGTTAGCTAGTTGGTTTAGTTTAGTTTGATTTGGTTTGGTTGGTTGGTTTATTGGTTGATTGGTTTGTAAGTAGTATAATTGGTTTAGTATTTGTTAGTAAATTTAATTGTTGAACAATACATTTTAAGCATATATTATCATTAATAGTAATAATCATAATGTTATAATATATTTAGTATTTGTATACAAATACTTGTCTATATATGTATATATATATATATATATAAAATTTCTTTGAATTGAATTCTTACGTGAGTCATGTTGAGTCTTCTCCTCAGATACCATCAATGCGGCATGTTCGATGCCAGAATTCATACTTTGTGGCTCCAAGCTATTTGTGCAGTTTAGCATACTCCTGAAATTCGCACACTCTACGATTATGTTTTAAGTGTAAACGTATTTTATATTTAATTTGCAACTAATGTGAGACAATTTTGAAGACAACACAGATGCACGCATACGCATACGCACACGCATACACACATGCACACGCACACGCATAGAGAAAAATAGATACACGCACACACACTAGACTTTTCTGTTTGTTTATAGTATCTTATTTTGTTTGGTTCTTTTTTTTTTTTTTTAGAGTGTATCTATCTACAGTTGTAGATTGTTACAGTGTGTGCTTGTAGTATTTTGTATCTATTGAGTACACTCAGAGTTCTGTGTTGTTTTAGTGTCTGCTTTGCAGTTATTTAATACTTTTTTTATTTGCTTGGAAGTTATTAGGACAGAGTTTTAAAGCGACTTTTATTTTATTTTATGTTTTTTTTGACGTTTAGTCGTACTTTAAAAATAAATTATAAATAAAATTAAAATTAAAAATAAAGTAAAACAAAATATTAATAAAATTAAGCAGAAGTAGAAAATTTTAACTTATTGATTTTTTTTTATTTATTTTATAAAATACAAAAAATTTAACTTAAAAATAAATTATGTAAAACAAATTTTGTGCACTTTTTGTGTTTTTTAAACAAAATGAAGAGCTTTTTAGAAGAACACTGTTTACACTATACAAACTTATTTTTTATTTTTTCGTATAAATTCTGGTATTAGTTGAAATAAATTCTTTATTACATTATGTAACAGCCAAAATGTACCGTTGTTTTTCTTATGTAATCAGGCATGTGATGAATTTCGATGAAATTTTGAATTTATTGGTGTTCTGTGTACCAAATTTGACAGAATTTGCATTTGGAATGAAAATCAATTTCAATTGTCGAAACTTCTCGATTAAATTCCGACACATGCTTCATAATTAAAAAAGAAAAAAAAAACACCTACGCCAACTTTACTTTGTTCTAAGTAAGTTCTGTAAACCATATCTCGAGATAAGTAAAACTTTAGAGAACTACAACAAAGCTAAGTATACCATTTCGTGTATATAAGTTGAATCCCACTTAAAACGAAACATTTTTAAATAATCACATTGCATTATGTAACCTAGTGCATTCGAAAGTTTCATGCTTTTCCACATTTTTTCTTCATGACAATTGGTCTACCGAAAATGGAGATATTGTGCTTAAAGTGATAATATGTTTGTGGCATAGGTCCAAAAATAAACTTCGAACTTCGAAAAAGCATATATTAAGTTCTATTCTAAACTTGGTAAAACTTTTACCAAACGTTTTACGAAACGTTTAATTTGGTGAATGAAGTTTATGGTGAGTATAGTTTGTCACGTCCAAGAGCGTATGAGTGGTACAAGCGATTGCAAAAACTACGAGAAGACATACTGGTGAATCTCCAGCTCCTTCGAAAATCTTGGTTACTGAAAGTAACTTTGAAAAAAAAAAGTGCGTAAATTCATCGAAAATGAATCAAAATTTTCATTCCAATACATAGAAATAGAATTGAATATGTCAAAAATTTCATTTATCGCCTTTTGTTCCACAAAGTACTGAAGATGTGTGCAAAGTAAACATAACGTTGTAACACGTCGCTATACACTTGTTTTCTTGATTTTTTTGATTAAAAATCACATTTCAAACATTAACCACTCTCCATATTCGCTTGATTTGGCACGCCGAAATGAACCATTTTGGAAAATTCATTTGAGGCTGAATGGAATGCACTATACCGATGTAAATGTCATCCAAAAAGCGTCAATCGATGTCATGAAGGACATTCCAGGCAACGGCATTAACTACGCTTCTAGAGCACCAAATGTTATGAAATTTTTGACTGGAAATTTGGGAAGTATGTACCTTTGTAACACACTAAGTCATATATAAAGGGCGGTACTGTTTACTTTGGAACGCATCATGTATGTTATATAAGAATTTGTTCGAGTGTGAGAAGTACTTTAGAATCTAAGAGAAGCTTTTAAATATGTATGTTTCTGAGTAGTACTAATGTGCGTGTACATGAAAGCCGGACAGACGAACAGAATGCAGTTGAGCGCTGATATTGAACTCAAACGCAATCGTGTGAAATAGTTTGTGAATGAAACGTGAATCTATTGCAACACATCAGAGACCAAAAGTAATATAAACAGTGGGTTTCTCTGCTTGGATCGGTGCGGCAAACTTTTAACTTATGTCCGTCTGTCTGGCTTTTATGTCTGTTATCAATGGCTGTCAAACACAAACTTAAAGCTGCAGCTTGCTCAAAATGACCATAATCTAATGTTGGATGGCACCATTGCATATGCACAGAATAATATTTTTTGAAAAAGGAAAATAAATAAAGAGTAATTGGTCTTGCATAAATACGCACCAATTTTTTTCCATACGCTTTACTCGTAGTATGAATAGTATTATAACTTTGTCAAGGAAAAAGGAGCTAGCAGCGCATCAAAGTAAGAAATGCAGACCCTCATAAAGTATACATGAAGAATTAAGCTGCTCATGAACATCTGTCTGTCTGTCTGTCTGTCTGCCAGTTTTTATGATTTCAATCTGAAATCGAGTACGGAGATTTCCTACGGTCAACATATATCACATAATAATCACATGCGCACTATTAGTGATAGCTCTCATACAAACTCAACACCCACTTTCATATTTGTCATGGAAAACTTTAGCTTTACAGTCAATATCAACTTAAAATTAAATATGGTGATTTCTTATGCATAGAAGATCAACAAACCACCTTAATCCTTTGATGACCACTCCTGAATCGCTAGGAAGTTTGCGAAGCCGACATCGCATTCGTGTATGGCGACCCTAAATTACTAAAGAAAAGTTTTGCGAAACAGAAATTTATTGGAAAAATTTATGTGAAAAATCCAAAATCGAATGGGACCTACATACTCGTATATATAAGTCCCAATGATCATCATCAGCTTACTTGCGAAAATAGTCGCATTCATTATTCCACATAATGAATGCACCTTTTTTCGCAAGTAAGCAGTACGTGTATGCTGACGAGCATTGTGACATAATCAGATTGAGTGGTCGCGAAAGTTATTCTTTTTTGTTTGGAATGAAGAAGGTTGCTCTCAACTTCTCCATAGAACTATGGAACTGTAGCCTCACCCACCATCAGTTGCTAGGCAAAAGTATTAAACTGCCAATGAAAACTATAAACTTTCTGACAGCCACATTCATTGCCTATTGAATGCTATCTTGTTGAGGAAAATCGTTTCAATAGTTTTTCCAAGACAAACTCGAATGTAAAAGGGACATCGGTGTAACAGTGGTTGTCAAAGTGTTAAAAATGGCATGAAAACTTCTAATTATCATTATGGTATTACTGAAAGTTTACTTTACAGTAGCTTGTTAGATGCTTGTAAAGAGTATTGAAACTTCGGTTCTAACGAAATTAAAGTTTTCTCTTGAATTTATCTTTTTGTGCCAGTGCAAAAACACTCAAATGCTTATAATTTGGCTATTTTTCCATAGATTTTCTTTATTTATGGTTTTTCTTTTACATAAAATTTAAGGCTATACTATGTAAGAGTTAAGCAAGCCATGTTGTGCTTTAAATTTTGGCAGTATTATTGAAAAAAGAATAAAGAAGAGAATATAGCAAACATAGCAGCATTTAGTTCCGACTTCTTCTTTTACCATGATTACATCTTGTAGTATACTATTTTGGCTGTTCTTCAAAAACCATATACTTAAATTAAATAAAATTAGTAACCCATATAGAAAAAAAGAGAAACAAAAAAAAAAAAATAGTACTGAATAGTGTAAAAAGGCTCAACTTACATTAAAGAAATGAAAAGAAACAAAAATTTATGAAACATTTTAACTCGAACACATTTAAAGTTCTTTCGGTCGTGTCGCATTTGAATCACGGTTAAATATTTCAATATCCATGGTCGCCGCGCTATCTCCGGTGTTGGTGCTTTCCTCGCTAAATAGAAAATCATTTGTGCTTTTTAAATATTAAATTTGCCAATGTCGAACGAAAATATAAGAAAATCTTTTTATTTTTGAGTTTTGTTTTTTATTGAAATGAACAAGTGATTGAGCAAACGGACTTTGAGATGACTGTGAGCTGTTTATGAGCTGATTGAGTGCGACTGGTTAGAGTTGTGAAGTTTGAAATTTGAAGTTTGGTAGGTAGATAGGTAGATAGTAATAGGTGTGTTTAGAGCAGTTACTGAATATAGAATAGAGGTGAGATTGTTTGTTTTTTTTGTTTTGGTTTTTGATTTGAGAATTTTCTGAGAGTTGGATAAAGAGCATGATAAACAACAAACACATGATGAAGTTTTTTTTTTTTTTTTATAAATTTTTTGTTTTGTTTTTTGTTTTTTTTTTTAAATCAGCTAAGAAAACGTTAATAAAAATTAACTGCAGAATTAGAATTATGTATATAAAATATAATTGATTAAAAAGTATTTATATTTTGAAGTAGATTATTTTTTTTTTTTGTTTTCCAACAAGAACAAGCAATTTAAAGCATTCATTGTAATAAATATTATTAATAGCTTTTTTGTTTTTAACTGCATATAGTATGTATAGAAAAAATTTCATTATTATTTATAGGTTTTTTTGTTTTGTTTTGTTTTTCTTATAATACAAAATGAACTACTAACAATTAATGCTAGTTTATAAAGAGCACAAAAGTTGAATTTGAATTGCATTTGAAATTGTTACAGAGTTTAAGAAACAAAAATGAAAAAAAAAAGAAATAGTTGTTTTCGAATTAAATCAACTCTTTTTATTTTAAATTAAAATTTTGTGTTGTTTCATTTTGTTTTGGTTTTGGTTTTTTGTTTTGTTTTTGTTTCGGTTTCGTTATTGTTTCATGTTTCACATTTCAGTTTGTTCATCATGCGACTTACCCGTACAGTCTACTATCTCGAAAAGTCCTTCTGTTTTGAACGTGGATTTGTTTTGAATTTTTTGTTATAATTCGTGAGTTTTTTTTGTTTTTTTTTTTTCGAAACAATAGGAGTTCATTTGAATAGATACAAAAGCAGAATTTTAAGTAATGTGCAAAAAACATATAAGAAATTTAAAATGAAAATAAAATTTACAATAGTACAAGTATTTGCTTTCGTTTTGTATGCCATAGTAGTAGTTCTGTTTGGTAAAGCATCATTTGACAGATTTAATGGCATACAAAGCAAAAGTATATAAATTTCCGCATAATAAACTTCCAAGTTATAAATTAAAAATTCTTTTTCTTTTTAATACTTTTAGTAGTTTATATTTTTCTACTTAGTATTTACAGATTTTTGTTTTGTTCACTTTCAGCTGTTATTAAGTTAAAGCAGTTAAATGTAGTATAATGTTGTGTGCCTTCTTATATTTCTTCGCTTTACATTTTTTTGTAATATTTTTTTTTGTTTGACATATAGACAACACATAAGACAACTCAATATATCGAATCTTTATAATGCGTGCCATGTTTTGTGTGAAACGTACCTGCCATTGCCATGCCGAAAGAGCGCCAGTATCTCTTCGAATGTTTTATTTTTGGTCTCAGGCACCTTTTTATATGTGAATATCCAAAATATGGCTAAGAATACGCTAAACGGCAAGAATGTATAATTCTCGAGTGCGGTCTGCAAAGTAGAAATATTTTAGTAGCAAATTATATTATAATTATTTTTTTTTTTTTTTGTTTTGTTTATTGGCATAAACTCACCTTCATGCTTGGAAAACCAATGCCAACCACAAAATTTGCCATCCAGTTGACCAGCACTGCAATGGCCATTGCACTCGGACGTGGTCCTTGTGAGAATAGTTCCGCTGTTATCATCCATGGTATGGAGCCCGGTCCAACGGCAAAGAATACCACAAAGCCAAGCGTTGCCACCACCGAGAGATATGACATCCAGTCGATCATTTCCTGTACATAACCAAAAAACTCCTATACAAAATGCATAGTACTCATATTCTCGTTGATTTGTAGGCTTTATCAGATTTTCATCAGATTCGATTTAACGAATTGTACCAATATTTTTGACCATCGAAATACAAATCAAAACAGAAAACTTTCAAAATAAATTATTAAATAAAAGTTTTTCCTATTTTCTAATTAATTTAATTTTTTTTTTTTTTTTTGTTTGTTTGTTTTTAAGGCTGTCTAATTTTATATAGAGCTACACTTCTTTTCGGTGCTTCGTTTTTATGCATGAGTTGAGTTTCACTTTTTTTTGTTTGTTTTGTTTTTTAACTGCAGGCTTAAATTTTACTTAAAAAGTATTTAAATAAGTATTTGATTTATGCAAGTTGGCAAGTCTCATCTTGGTTCTTGAAGAGTTTGTTTATTTCAGTATTGTGGTTTTTATTTTTTTCATACTTGTTAGAGCTAGTAGCATCATTAGTCAGAAAAATATTTTACTTAATAGTGTCAGATTCCAAACGCAGTCGCAGTTTGCTTTGTTTAAAAACTGTTGCACAAGTTTTTTAATGGAATCTATTTTAATTTGAATTTGTTTTTATTTTTATACGTTTATAGTAAAATTTAAAGTAAGTTTAAACTAGTTGATTAGAAACGAAAGAAAAAAAAATACATTGAATTAAAGCGGCTTGAAGTGTTCATTTCTTGTGTTTGATAGAGTGTTTTTGTGTGAATTTGTTTGTTTACGGCTTAAATTGAGCAAAGTACAGAGTTGGAAAAGCAAGACCAAAGTGGCGCCCATCGAAAACTAACTTACATAAACAACATTTGGTAGCCCTTTTCCAGAAAAAAAAAAACTTCGATAGCGGCCATATTAAAAACAAAATGGCGACAAACGTGATTTTCTATTTTTTTCCAGCTTCTATATTTTTTGATATCCTTACGACTGATATCTATTTATGCTATTTTCTTCAACATTTTTTTGACTCAAAATTCTACAAAAGCACTTTTTAGCACTTACAGGTCTTTTACTACTTTCTTGATTCGTGTTTTTTTTTAAATATGCTGTTTTTTTTCCATATGGACGTTAAATATCTATATGTTTCATTCCAAAATGTACCGGATAGTAAGTTGTAAGGCTTCAAAAAGTTGACAGTAACAAACGACGGAGAGCGAGGACTATATAAGGAGGAACAAAACAGCAAGACAGGCATGCAGTGTCGAGCAGCGGCTCAAGTCATACAAACGCGAGTGAAAGGTAATCAAGTAAGTTCTCCAGATTTTCTGTGGCGGCAAAGTTTTTAGTGTTTTCTATTAAGCCTAGTTTTCGTGATACCTTGCGCTTCGCGGGTGTTTACGGCTTACCAGATTCTCTGTTAAGCCTATCATTTCAGTGTTTTCCCACGAGTGTTCCCGACTACGATATTTAAACTTATTATTTCGCGAAAATACTTTTTATGTCTGTATCTTTCAAAAATAGTCAGACAGGTTCCCGGGGAAGGTATAGCTGTTTAATGACAAATTAATTGATATTGCACGATTAAGTTACGCGCTTCAGCGAACAGTTGACGCAACATAAAAATGGCGCACAGGAATCCCTATTGCAATACCCATAATTACCCGATTGACACTACTATTCCCGAACCGGGCAACCATATTATTTTTATTTTTTGTCGCAAACACAATATTTAGCAAGAACTTGACATATCGGTGCCCAACCCCCTCCCCCTTATAATAAAAAAATAAAATTCGTTGTATCTCACAAACTATAGAATGCAGCTTGATGAAATCTGGTGAAGATATAAAATCTACTGAAAAAATGTGCGCCGAAACGCCCTTATATAAAAGAATAACTAAATTCGTTAAATTTCAGCAACTATTCGAATCAGATAGTTGGGAATTGCCACATAAGTAAAAGGCACTGCGACAAATAGGATCCACTCGAAAAGTGGGTGGTGCACCGCCCTCAAAATATGAGAGGAAACCCGTATTCATCATATCTCGCAACTGTTTGATGCTGAAGGATGAGATTTGTTGAAAATGTAAAGGCTTAAAAAAAGGTTCATTGGAAAAGTGTCACGTCATATAAGAGAAACCAAATTAGTTAAACTCAGCTACTTTTAAAGTAGATAGATGAGAATTCGTACATATGTAAAAGACAACGTGAAAAATAAGTTGTGTTGTAAGAATTTTGGTTGTGTCACAATATAAAAGCAAGAGGGAACGTAGCAACGCACTTCGGGTACGTTAGTTTAAAATATCGTTAATTTGCATCACCTTTAGTATGCAGATACTTATACAGTGGACTAACAAAAGTTTGGTTAGTTGCAGGTAGCTTATCTGTTTATAAAAAATCTAAAATTGGCACGCACTTCACAATTGTATCACGGCTTATAATTGTTTTACTTCTAGAAGATCGATCGGCATGGAGACATAAAAACTTTTACTGTTGCAAATGAAACAACATTTCATAAGACTGTTTCCAAGTGGTTTCGAAGATTCCAGACTGGACATTTTCGGTAGCGGACGAATCTGGAGAAGTTCAGCCCAAAATTTTCGAACGAAAAAAAAACGGCAAATTTGACTTTGACGCAGATTCACAATTAACACAAGCAACGTTTGCTGAGGAACTGAGGTTATATTCCGCGGCTGTATCGTGAATATTGAAAAATTATGAGAAATGTGCGCAATGGGTTCCACATTATTTGTATCAAGTCCAAAAAGTCGCGCGAATTCGTGTTGCCCAGTAAATTCCAAGAGGGAAGTTCTAGCAACTTTTATAAAATCGTAATAGGTTTTAGAAAAGATTCCGGAAATCAAACAGTGGTCCATGGTATTTAGCAGAAAAGGATAAAATCCGCCTATTGAAGCAAGACAACAAAATTCAGCAACAAAAAAGATGATGTCTATTTACTTCACCAGAGCAAAAGTTTTAGCTGCTATTCCCCTGTATACTGGTCAGACAGTAACTGCAAAATGGTGTACTGAACCAAACTGTTAACCAATAGTTTTTATAAATTTCCTGGAAAACCGAAAAAAAGACGAACGAAAGAAAGACGAAGCTAGTTTTTACATCGTGATAATACGTCAGCTTACACTCCTGTAAGAACTAGTAAACTATTTAAAAAAATTTAAACAAATTGAAGGCAAAAGTCTTCAGTAGAAGTCTAGTAATGTAGAAAATAATTGAAAATCTTCAAAAGCATAATTTTCGCGACTATTTTGAGACAACGAAATTTGCCATCGAATTGACAAAACTTGAAGAAAATACTGTGAATAATCCATATTCATGATACTGCTTGTTGAATATAAACACGGATACTTTGTAGATCTTCTTAAAAAACATTATATTTTGTTATGCATCGAAAACATTGTTGATGAACAATGCGCGGTGGCTCTTTCATTTGTTTTTAGTTTGTTTATCAAATGAAGTCCTGGGATGTATATTCACTCTATCCCTCGAATCTAGCATATTTTAAACTTGTTCTTCTTCTGAAAAAGATCATGGTGATGTATTTTTGAATAGCCTACATAAAAAATGAATCAAGAAAGCTGTAGAACCCTTGGAAGTCATAAAATTTTTCTTTTTTTTTTAAGTTTTAAATATTTGTTCTGTAGTATTTCAAACCGGTACAAATTGAAAAACATCATAAATAGCTATTAGTCGTAAGAATCGCTGTGACTTTCTTCATTTTTTCCATAAATTCTGTGAGCTGAAAAAAAAGATAATCATGTTTACCACCATTTTGTTTTTAATATGGGCGATGTCGGGTTAATATTTTTCTTCTTCTTGTGCCGTGGCTATCAAATGTTGTTTATGAAAGTTTTTGTTTTTACGGGGAATCAGTTTGACCATGCTTCTCCATCTTTGTCCTTTGGTGTTTGAATTTTTATTTTTTTTTTTTTTTAGAAATTTTAGAGCAATTTTGCATTTTGTACATTTGGTGTTACATTTAATGAAATTATTTTTGTTTTTGTTTATTTTTTTGCTGCATTTGCTGCTTTAACTGCTGCTAAAACTGTGTGTGACTCATTTTTGAAGTACTTTCGTTTAAAGAGTTTGTTTATCTGTGATATATTTTGCCTCGGTGCAGTGTGTCATTTTGCTATTTGCAATTGCATTGTAAGATTTTTTTCATTGGTTCTTTAAAGCATAACTTAAAATAAAAAATTTATATAACTTAAAATTAAAATAATAAAACAAAAAAAAAACAAAAAAAAAAACAAAAATACTTAAATTAATTTCGACATATTCCATATTCGTTAAATGTCGCTGAGTTTTGGGGGGCAAAAGCCTGCCAAGTCGAGAATATTTTATTTAATTTAGGGGCGAGACAATTGAATAAATGAGCTTTTTTTATATGCATAATTATTATTTTTTGTTTAACTTTAAATTACTTTAATTTTACAAATTTCATTTTTTGTTTGTTTTTGTAATATTTGAAATAAAGCTCGTTTATTCAATAACTTAATCTAATGCACGGTTTACACTACCTCATTAGCTTTTGCTATACATTTCGATGCAATGAAGTATGCTACTTAAAGTTTTCATATAATTTCTTTCAGTGTGCACACTTCTAAAATACATAAAAGCCGATGATGTAGTGTGAACCGCGCTTAATAACAAACTTAATAGAAATCATAATTTTAAATTAAATAAATTAAAGACTATGCATAATAAACATGCATAAGCCAAAGTTACTACATTAAATTAATAGAATTTTTCAAAATGTGCAAGCATTATAAAAAAAAGTATTGAAAAAAGTCAATGTTAAATGTGTGTAGCGCCTGTTAGGTGTATGAAGCAAAGCATTTTAAAATTTTATGGTATAAAAATTTATATTATGAAATATGCATACATATAAAACAAGTATATTGTATTAGCTATAGTTTTTTAGAGTGTAGGACTTTTAGGCTGCTAATAAAAAATGGCTCTTTCCTATAAAAATTAAAAATAAAATCTTTTTTAGATTAACAAAATCGACTAAAATTGTCGAAGTTATTAGAACGCTATTTCAAACAAAGAAATTGGCTTTCGCATTTTAGAGAACTGGCATACTTAACAAATGCAAACTGTGATTAGCAAATAACTCATTTGTAACTGTACAAAATCATCAGTGTCTCTCATAGTTGATCAGCCGAAAGGAGCTAAAATTATTATTTACGCTTTTAGTTTGAAAAGACTTTCAGTCGTCAAAAATCCTTGATGACAACGTACATTCAATGCATCACTGAACTGTTCTAATTGTTCGGAAAGAAAGCCAGGCTTTGAGGTATTCATTCAGCGTTTTTACGTAGAGGTTTATGTTCTAACAAAGAACTAAAAATAATCCATGCCAACTTTTCCACTTGGTTCAATGTCTTTAAAACGATTTTATCCATCAATATTATGGAATTTGCAGCTCATTAAATACTGTCTTTGATTTAAAAAAAGACTGCTTTAAAAACGAGAATTTCCTTAATAATTTCGTCAGTTTTTATTAGCTTTTGATGACTTAGAGTACATTTGCTTTGTAAAATCGTTGAGAACTCTAAAATCGGTTGAAAATTTCTTCAGTTTTTGGAGCATAATTGGCTGAAGTCTTCTGAAAACAGTTTTTTATAATTACTCGTAAATTTATAATTTTTGGATGTTAAACATTATTGAAAAATGTCGACATTTTTTATTTATACGTGTTCGTCTATCTCTCTGAATTTTCGTCTGATAGAGCCAACAAACTTATATATTTAGACAGGCAAAATAAAATTAACGTGCCAATTCTACTATAAAGGGCTATTACTATAAAAAAGGGGTTGACATATACATGAAGAGAATATAATAGAGTCTAAGCATGGTACAATAATAAGGTAGTGTATTGAGAGCGAGCACCCACGTATTTCACAGGCCGAACGTTAGTACGCTTTGAATGCTTGAGCTGAACGGTTGTCTGCACGCGAATATTTTCTTTGCTGCTGTGCGTGTGCCTTTGTTTTTTCTTCCTTTCGCTTGTTCTTCTAGCGCGCCCTTTTTTTTTTGCTTCTCCTTCTATTGTACACGTTCATATGGATAATCTTACTAGCTTACGCGTTCATATGGATTGACCTGAGTCAGCGTTCAGTGCACTACCTTATTATTGCACCATGAGTCTAAGTATCTAAATTTGTTGGCTCTGTATCTCTCATAGACTTCGAAATATCGACCTTCTTGCGGACAGAACGAATGCATGTCGAGGACAAGACGAAGTACTGAGTGTTCACTCGCAGACCATCAGCGCATCTTGGACGGTCTGTAAGTATGGAGAATTTAAAAAACTTCGTATATCTGGGAATAGAAATTACCAGCGACAATAACGTCAGCCGAGAGATCGAACGAAAAACCACGCTTGGCAATCGCTGCTACTTTGGAGCCCAAAGCAAGCAAATTAAAAGTAGAGCCCTCTCTCGAACTACGAAGTTAAAAATCTATGACACTGATAATTCCGATCCTGCTGTTTGGCGCAGAAGCATGGACCCTGACATTAACGAATACAGCATCTTGAGGAGTGTTTGAGAGAAAGATTCTTCTTAGGATTTTTGGTCCCCTTAGAGTTGTCGTCAAGTTTAGGACACATATGAACCACGAGCTGTATGAGCTGTTTGATGAGGTTGACATAGAGCAGCGCATGCATTTCCAGCGGCTGCAATCTGGTCACCTCATCCGGATGAACTACGAAGCTCCAGCGGTAAAGGTTTATAACGGAAACCTGAACTTGATTGGTGGACGGCGTCAGAGAGAACTTCTGAGCTTAAGATGGCAAGATCAGATCTATGATGACCTGAAGAAGCTTCGGATTGCCAGCTACTGGCGCCGGCGCGCACTAAACTACAGCGAATGATGCGCTTTCCTACGTGCGGCCTTGACCGATAGACGGTTCTAGAGCCACCTAAGTAAGTAAGTATACGCACAGATAGACAGTCAGACGAAATTGGCTATCTGGATTCGACTCTTGATGGTGATGAGCGGTAGCTAAAGTATGTTGAGTACGAATATTCTTTAACGAAGTACAAATTCTTCACATTTAGATTTGTTCTTAGAATTAGAGTTTTATATTTATTTCAAGCATGTTATACTAATTCCAAGGATTTCTGCGTTTGATTTAGAAATCGAGCTCGTTTTATACTGAATTCAAATTGAGTAGGAATCGTAGTTAAAATGTTCAAGTACGCTTTCGAATTAAAACAAGAATATCAAACTCATATTTCGAATTCTGTGTAGATGTGTATGTCTGTACTTTATGGTATCATCCATGCTTGCATTTGACTGTTACATACATTGAAAAAAACTTAATAATTGAAAACCTCAATTATTTCTCTTGCATAAACTCAGTAATATGTCTAGAGCAGTCAGCTATAGTACAGATAAGGGTACTTGTATTGAAAACTTTTTTATTAGCAAAGCAAGTGAATATATATTCAGCATATATCTGTTTTACTAATAGCATGTCGAATAACGCATACAACATAGGTCTTATAGTGTATATATGCTACGGTTATTAATTTCATTACATATATAATTGCTTATATGCATACAGTTTTTAATACATACTACTTAAGTAATAATAAAGTCTTAGAATATTTGTTTTAATCGTACATGCTTTCAAATTGTATAAATGGAATAATTTTCAAAAACTAAAATGTTGCATATTAAATTTTGATTTAACTTTAAAACTTAAAGTTTAAATTTTAAATTTTAATTACCGAATTAAGCCTTTGGCATTCTAGTTTTTGAATTGGTTTTTTTCATAACTTAAAAATATACATTATACATATAGGTAGACGATAATAATTATTTTCTATTAACAAATATGAAACCAAACTCATGCATAAAATATTCTATATAAATATGAAACTTATTAAAAATTCATTAAAAAAAAATTTGAAAAAAAAAAATAAAGAAAATGAATATACTATATGCGTACTTTTTAGTACAAAATAATTTACATAGATACTCCGGGGACAAATGTCATGCCATTTTATGTACAACGAGCGCCTAGGCACAACACACAACATCATGCATAAAATATTGAATATATATGCGTAATATTTATGGCATATAATTAAAAAGTTTTTAAAACAAAAATGGAATGCCTAAAATTATTACAAAATAGTAAATACCAACTGATCAAAAAATACACGGAATTTCTCATTTAAATGAACCGAAATGAAACTTTTCTCATGGTTGATACCACTCTCAGACATTCTGTCAGATGGTTCGTGTGAAATAACTTGACAAAGAAGTTTGTGTTTGTTGCGTTTTGCGAATTTTGAAGTTTTTTTTTTATAATTTTAAGGATAACCTATGCAGAGTCGGCAATGCCAAGAACATAGGCATATGAGTGGTACAAAGAGTTCAAATCGGTGTGGCTGATGATTTGCATTGTTCTGCGTGTCAATTCATCTCTTCGACTAACCAAAAAGTAAGAAAAAAATGGAAATAAACTTGAAAATCGTCAGGGAGTTGCATTCAGCTGACCTCGTTTGGATCAATGCAATGCTCTCTGTACGATATTTAGATGATGAGACGAATTTTAACTCGGTTTGTGCCGAGTTAGCTTAATATTTTGCAGATATCTTCATCTTGTACGCGACTACTTTGAATCCATGGATTAGAAAAAAGAAAATTTGCGAAGGGTTTTGTAAATCGGTTTCGAAAATTGGATGAAGCGTTGGAATATGTGTATTCCATATAATAGGAATTTATTTGAAGAAGACAAAATATATAAATAACAAAAAATTTGCTTTTATTTTTGACAATTTCCTGATAGTTTTTGATCAGAAGCTATATTCGAGCAAAATTATCGAAATAGTTAAACTATTTTTAATATTAATAAAGAAACACGAGCAAAATAATGCTATAAATAATCATTGAATCAGCCATTTAGTATACTTGCCGCTTATTCTGTGCTTGTAAACCAAAACTATGAAATATCTTTTACTTGCCTTAATTAAGAATGAAATTGTTATGAATATCGAGAAGATAAACATGCCGCCCAGACCATAGAGATGCAATGTACGTCGGCCAGTGCGATCCATGAGCGGTATAGAAACGAGCGTCATTACAACCTAAAAGGGAGAGCCCGTATGACTATCTTATTAAATGCATCTATAGGCATAATACGTACCATTATTGCGCCAATGCCTATCGTTGCAAATTTGGCGCTTTCCTCAGTCAGTCCGGAGCTCATAAAGAGCGATGTTGAGTAGTAGAAAACGGCATTGATACCGCTGAACTGTTGACTCAGTTGCATAACAATGCCAATAATCAGCGGCGGTCTCAGCGTCGGTGAGCAAATGAGCTCCATGGTCGAAATATGGCTCTCAGCTTGCTGTGCACGCTCCTCAGCGCGCATCTCTTCGATGTCCTCCTCAACAGAGCCAGAGGCACGCAAGCGACGTAGTGCTATAACGTTAAAATAGCTATAGACTTCAGAAGAAACCTCAAAATTAAGTTATCGTATATATTACCCTTCCGGGCCTCCTCTTCCCATTGCTTTGTTATTAGTAAATAACGTGGTGATTCGGGACAAACGGGCAGTAAGATTAATTGCAAGATTGCTGGACATATGGCCAGCCCAAGCAGTATGGGCCAACCCTCATTAGTGCCTAAGATTTGTTCGATACCCAGCACCTGGGATAATAGTAAACCTACAGTCACAGCCAATTGATTAACAGTACCTAAACCACCGCGCAGATTCAGTGGCGCTATTTCAGAGATGTACATTGGCACCAATGATGTATTGAGACCTGAAATATACAAATTATTAATGCTCTAATTTTGTTTTTTAATATCATCAAGAGTACGACATACCGCAATTAACACCAATTATAAATCGGCCAAGGAATAACATTTCATAGGAATGACTAACTTTGGTAAAACCCATTAAGCATGCACCCGATATGCCGAGCACATTGTTTAATAATAAGCCGCCTTTTCTGTAAATTATTAAATAGAAAAAAAAAATAATAAAGAAGTTATTCTGTGTAAATTTTTACCAAACTCCAACTTCAACAGGACACTCACCTGCCAAAGCGATTGGCCATCCAGCCGCCACTGAAACCGCCAAGCATGCCACCGATGGCAAATATCGATACTGCCACCGAGTAGAGCTGCTGTATGAACTCCTCGCTAATATCCTCGCCATAGCGATCCTTGTAGACATCTTTCATGAAATTCTCAATATTCTTTTCTGGTGCATTGATTACGCCCGTATTATAGCCGAACTGCAGCATGCCCAGCACGGCCGAGAATATCGAGTAGGTCAGAAAGAAGGTAAGACCCTGTAATGCGTGCAAGAAGATATGAAATTTGATGTGGTTTTTTAGTAAAATCTTCATTCATTTTGCCAACTTGTTTTGATGCATTAACGCTTTGCAGTGAACTAAAGCAACTTTTTGATTTTTGTGCATAATCCAACAGAAGAAATTTGATATAAATTTGCCAAATTGATGAATGCCAATGTTGTTTTGTAATTTGTTGAAAAATTAAATATAATAAAATTATAGTATATACAATATATAATTAAAATAATAGTGAATACCAAAGTTTATAAGGTGTATTTTCAGAGTAGGGTTTTCTGAGCAAGTTATTAAGTATCACTTTCGAATGAATTCATTGACGAAGGCTTGAGATTCTAGAATATTCTAGTTCCATTCCACACGGTACATAAATTAGTTGCAGCTTCTTAGGACTTTTACTAGTCGGTATTTATACATGAGAGTTATACTTGCGGTAATTGAAACCCAATGATGAGCATTTTGATTGAGGGAACTTTGGATCGAGAAATGGGAAATTAATTTCTTCTTCTATTTTGCAAGATCTGTAGCAGAATGGAAGAATTTGAATTTTCATAGACCCTGTGGTACATTTCGGTTGTTATACCAGCAATGACTGCTAGCATATTGGCTTCGAGATCATCCAAAGTTTTGCGACCGTTGCTGTAAACAAACCATTTGACGTAATCCAGCTTTGTATAATCACAAGACCTGGTTGGCCAGCTCTGAGGGCTACATTTAGAAATAAGTGAGTAAATCAAATTTTCTTTTTTAAGCGCGTTTCGAATATGGGTTGGAGGCCTTACGAATCAAACTTATACACTAAACGCTAATTAGGCGCAGAATGACGCTTAATTTTTACATGAACAGCATTTTGGATTTAATAAAATCGAGCTCGAATTTTTTTTTTAATAAATTGGGATAATTTCAAAACTTTGTGGCAGTATGAATTTATTCATGGAGTGAAATACCAAATCTTTTTGAATCCAATAAGACTACATTTGAAATATTGATTGAAAAAATATAGCCGCCAGGAGCATATTTTTTTAGACCAGCTATTATTGCGAGTGTGAATCAGTTGCCACATAGTGCCAGGAGCTGATCCAACTCTATCAGCTGTATTCACGAGATAGAAAAATAAAAAAATTAGTGGCTAGAAATGGACAATGCTTTGAAAAAATCATTAATTATCGAAAAAAATCGCGAGAACTAATTCACACAACTAATAATATTACAAAATATATAAAAAAAATTTTGGAATTATGGAATGTGTAATATATCAAACAGACTAAAACGCATTTAGTCGTATTACAAATTTATAATAATAATTATATTTTTTCTACATATTCTCCATCGTGACATTTTACGTTCTACAGCATTCCCTTGTCAAAACAGCACAATACTCAATTTGCACCTGAGAGAAGAAACAAGTGATATGGTATACTAAAACTGCCACAGTGTCTACAACAAATCACTCGATCTCAATAATGATTATACAGAATATATAGATAAACAATTTTCCCAGTAAGCCTCAAATGCACTTTAATTAAAGATCTGTTAAAAATAGTTATAAAGCCCTATAAAAACTTTCTCAAGCATGACTGTTATGAAACTATAGTATTTAACTTCATATTTTGGTTGGTATTTGTGAGAAAGTATCTTACTACGATCGTTTCGCTATGAAAGTGCTAGGCTCGGTTTGGAACTACGATCGTTTCGCTATAGAAGGGCTTGGTATTTGCAACTACGATCGTTTCGCTATTAAAGCGCTTGTTATTTGAAACTACGATCATTTCGCTGTAAAAGTGCTTGATATTTGAAAGTCCACTGTGGAGGTCAATTTTTTTTTATTTCAAAAAAATTAAAAATTTCTAGGAATAATTTTCAATGAAATAAAAATGTAAAACGTTTAACAAAGTAAATATTAAAAGTAAATTTAAAATCAAAAACATTTAAAATATATAAATCAATGTTTTCCAATTTATTTTTATTTAATTAAAATAAAATACACAGAAAGAAAAAAATTAAGTAAAATACAATTTAAACTTAAGTAATTATGACAAAGCGGTCTGTATGAGAGTATATGCCAGTGATCTTATGTTGCCTAATTTAACTACTACAACAGCAATAACTGAAGCAACACTAGTTGTACGTTTTTTTATGGTATATTCATATATATATATAGTCGTATACTATATCCTAAACTAAAGCCAATTGAACAAATATTTGAAATAAAGTTCATACAACAAAATTTTGCATACACTAACTAATTGCAACATAAGAAAACTGTATCTGTGCTGTTTGTTTTACATGAATAGAAATGAAATTCAAGTATTTAATTACACAACATGGCAAATAATTTAAGCTACAAACTTGTTCTAAAAGTCTTAGCTTCCGTCTGTGTGTGTGCTCCTCCAGTCGATCGACATATTCGCGCAGCTCTTCGATTTCTTCCTTCACCTGCTGCACGGTGTCCAGTTCGTGTTTGATAGCAACCATGTCGCGTTTAACCTGGAGTATTATGAATAAGCATTGTAATTATATATAATCAATAATTTCTTTATAGTATAATTCGGGTATTCACACCTTGTTGATTAAATATTCAAATTAAACACTAAGCATTGTGAACGCTTCAGTCTACTACAGTTCTGGTGTTACAAGGGAGCCATTTTTCACTCTCAACAATAAGTGGCGGCCTGTCACCAAGCATAACATTGTTCCTGAGATAGTTTATTGACTCTTCAACGCACCTAAAAACAACTGCTACGATAGCAATTCATTATGTTGGTAAAACGGAAAGCATCATTGCTTCTTCATGCATGTGGTCTTCATGAGGCATTGCCATTGAGGAGTAGCATAATCGCGATGTGTAGCATAATTTAAGACAGATCGTTCAATAGTTTTATTGGTCAAATTAAATATCTACTTATCCTTACACGAAGAAGACCCAGCAAGCGCCTATCGCACTTTATTTCTCGACTTCAGCCGATTATTTTTCCTCGATTTCGTGAGCTGAGTATCTAAGCAGGGATCAAAAGTTGAAATAATGTTGTAACACTCAAGACCCCAATAAAGACATCTCATTCCATACTTATATCATTAGTCCAAAAGGTGACGATGATACCAACGACTTGTGGGTGGAGCTTGAGGTTGCAAGCATTGAAAAAATTTAACAAAATCTCTAAATAGATATTAATTGTCGCACAAATGGTGCAATCAATCGCATATGTAACCAATTATATACAGGGAGGATGTAAAGGCATCTTGGCCAAAGGTAGGTTGAACAGAAGGAGGGAATGCACTCCACCCTGCGGCATACGCATGTTTAGCTTTCGATACCCGACCTCATCCCTCCTGAACTAAAAAAAATATGCAATCCTGCCATTGAGGTAGTTTTGTTTTGTCGGGCAGTGAGGTGAAGTCCACGACTTGAAACTAGATTGCATGAACAACTTAAAGTACGATTGTTGAGTTTTCTGTCATGTTCACTAGAATTTTGTTTAGTTTTGAGATAAAGATAGTTTTAGTTCCGATTCCATTGTTTCGCCCTAATAAATACCAAACTGATTGTCTATTTTAAGTATTTACAAATAGTTTAAAGTCATTTTCTCAATTTTACACTTTCTCCTCAACGAAGCTTTTAAACAACTAACTGTGAATACCTAAAAAGTTTATTTCATACTGACCTCTGAGACTTCACTTTGGCAGCTCTCCACTGACTTTGTCAGCTCCTGAAGCTGTGTGCGTATTTCGCACAAGGCGACTGTCGTCTCCAAGTGTCGATCGCCGCGTTGGAGCTCATCGAGTTTTGCTGATAAATTCATGCTCATCACGCTAACTTGCTTTTGCAAACTATTTGTGGTCGGTACGAAGTTGGACGCATAGAATATATAGTCCACCAAGTATAGTTGTTTTTTTTTTTTTTTTGGTTGCGTTGGGCGCCAATTCAGCACGTCACGCAAATTTATGCCGAAATAATGCAAAAACATTGTTCCATTGTTGAATTCATTTCATTCCATGCCATTTGTCGACATTGTCGCAGTAAATATTTTGTTTTGTATTTTTAAGTGCAAGGGTTTGGGTTTTTTTTCCATTTAGTTGCATTCGTGTTTCAATTTTTTTTCAATTTTTTTTTTTTTTTTTTTGAAGAAAAGTATTAAGAAAAATGTACTTTAGTAGAGCGTCGAGTTGCGCCATATAGAGTTACATAATATACAAATATAAAATACAACAAGAAGTTCCAAGTAAAACTGAGCAACACAAAATAAAAGAGTGTGTAATTTATTTGTTGGCAAAAAATTATTTACGACTTCTTGCATTAAAATTTACTGAGCTATGCAATTATTGAGGAATGAAGTAACATAAATTTTATGGTTATAACTTAGTATAGTGCAAAGCATGAAAAACGCAAAATTTAAACGAATAAAAAAGTATAAAAGAGTTTTATATAGCATGAAAAGAGTTAGTAAGTCAAAATGTTTTCTTATATCTACAAGAAGTACTCCTACAATGAAACAATAGCAGAGCAATTTGAGGGAAATTGTTGAGGTTTTTTGAATTTTATTTTAATTTTTTTGAGCTTCTCATTTTCTTGGAGTAATTCGTGGAATGCTATTTTTTTTTTTTTTACAATATTTCGTAGAAATTAAAATTTGAGTTGAATTAAATGAGAATATTTCATTTGGGTGGAATCTGATTCAAGCGAGAACGATTTTTTTATTTTATTGAAGAAAGTCATTTATATTTTATAGTTACTTAGGTCTAGCAACCTATAAAAGCTAAACATATAAAGTTTTTGAAGCAGCAGTTTGCCAATAAATCAACATGAATAACTTTTAGCATTTATCAACCTAAACTATTGCAACTAAAGCATCATTTTATCGAGTATTTTGAGTATATTTATGTTGAACTCGGTGCAGTCGGTTAATCTCTTTTATCTTACATCATCTAACGCAATTGCAGAATGTACATACAATAACAGACAGATGCCCATAGAGGATTGTATAAAAAAACCATTATACTCATATAGAACATTTCTCTAACCTATTACAGCATCTAGTCACTACACAAATCTATAGATAAAATATTGGTACACATGTAGGTATATTGCACAATATCTTTTTATTGACATTCTAGGTACCGCACGTTTACAAGTTCATCTAAAAATTTCATTCCATAGTTGTAAGAATTGGAGGCATTACTCGATGAAGAGCAGAGTCAAACGCAAGAGCAGCTTGCAGAATCATTGGGAGTGACACAACAAGCAGTTTTCTGTACGATTCAAATCCAAAAGACTGATTCAAAAGCAAGGCAATTGGGTGCATAATGAACTGAAACCGAGAAAAGAACGATTTTTCACTTGTGAGCAGCTGATGCAAAGGCAACAATTAAAGGGTTTTTTACATTGAATGCTGAAAAAATGGATATTCGACGATAATCATAAGAAGAAAATCGTTGCCATCGTCGTCAACATCAACAGCAAAGCCGAATACTCATGATTCGAAGGTTATGTTGTGTATCTGGTGGGACGAAAAGTTTGTTGTGGTCTATAAGCACCAGTCGATTTTATTACGTGCGATCGGTATGGGCTACAAATGATTCGTTTGGAGCCGTGTATTACTAGAAAAACGGCCAGAATATCAGCACAGACATGGCAAAGTTATTCTTCTGCATGACAACGCTCGAACTCAAAAGTGGTGAAACAATATTTGGAAACCGTCAAGTTGCATACTATGCTACACCCTCCGTTTTTCCCGGACATTACTTCTTCTGATTCCGTCGGATGTAGCACATCATCAGTTCATATTGTTCGTAGAGATCGAAAATAGACTCCTTCCTAGCTTGGATCGATGGAATACGAAAATTTTCTGAGTGGTGCGAAAAAGTAGTAACCAGCGATAGAAAATACTTTGATTAATCTTTTCATTCATTTTGTTTTGAAATAAATGCATTTTTGAGCACAAAAAGCGGACCGATATAGTAATTTTTTTAGGCCATAATTTATCTCCAATTTCATTTTCTACAAACAATAGTATTGATACGAAGTAGAGTATGGGTGCAGGGTATGAAACAATTTTACTTTAACTAGTGTCCATAGAGAATCACTAAAAACTCAGATTCCTGCCAGATATCTGACACTGTCTCAACTAGTCTCAAAACTTTTCTTATACTCTTAATAATTCCGTGCCTTGGATTCATGTACATGATTGTATAGAGCTACATTCTTTGTATTTATTGACTTACGGTGCCGCCAAATACAATATACGATAAATTTTATTATATATATAGAACTTCCATTGAACACTTACAGAGCTGCCAATATGTTTAAAACACATAACAACTATTTTATCGGATTTCGAAGAAAAATATTAACTTTTGAAGTACTAAACATTGACTAAGTATCTATATTCTATGTATCTATAACTATATACACAGATATATCTATCTATATACACATGAAACCACGTGAAGTATACATACGCACAAAAGTATACATATCGCATCAAATACAATAAACCTAAATCCTTAAATCTTTTGTCATAAAACCCAAATCCGTTTCAATGTTAAATCGCTTCAAAGTTAAAACGCATAAAATTTACATTTTCATTAACATGAAACTGAGTTATACAAACGATTTGCGCCTATACGAGTATATCGCTAATGTCCGTCCTGCCATTTGAACTTCCATAGCTGCATGGTTGTTTACCATTTGACATATATATATATATATATATATATATATATATATATATATATATCGTAGATACACATTTGCAGGCATATATATATATAAGTGTGAATCTGACAGTTTTCATAGAGCCAAAGTAAACGAAATGAAAATTATGCCTGAAATTGAGAAGCTGTTGTCAACAGAAATGACGATTTGTGCTAGTGCTGAGTTTGACTGCCGCCCTGTGCCACGCCCATCGTTTCTATAAACGAAGCGAAATGGAGCGCGTATATCATGAACAACAACAACAACAACAATAGCAACAGAATAAAACGGTAAAGTTATAGACGACAGCTGCATTTGAATGCGTGCCCGCGTGTTGCGGCTATAGAGCAGATTATACGAGGGCAATTTGATAAGTCAGTGACTTTTTGAACTTTGAACTATATTGATTTGAAGGTAGTTCCTGCAATACCCTATCTGCAACATTAAGTTTGTGTTTGACTGCCTTTGAAAGCAAACATGAAAGGCAGACAGACGGACGGATATCCGAAATTGACCGCAAATAAAATATGAATGAATATGAAACAATGGTTTTCTTTAATCGCATTGGCGCGTCAACCTACTAATTTCAGTCCGTCTGTCTGCCTTTCATATCTGCTTTCAATGCTTGTTAAACTCATACTAAATAATACAGATTGCTTAAAATTTAACCGTAGTCATTGACTTATTAAATTGCACTCGAATTTTGATAATTTCCCACTATATGCGTTCAACTGCATATGAATGCGAAATTCTCGGTTTTGTATACTCTACTCAATACCCTACGCATTTTGCATCTCTAGTTGGTATCTATTTCTATTATATGCATATATGTGCATTTGTAAATATATCTGTCTGCCGACGGATATTGTTTGTGTATATTTGTGTATTTGTAGCCTGTTGTTATTGTTTTGCATTTCACGGACATTGTTGTTTTTGTTGTTGTTGTTGTTGTTGTTTGAGAGGCATAAAGGATTATTTTATGCATACATCAGCATCCTGTAAGTTATTGTTCTATGCAAACAATTGTTTTACGTACCATAAATCGCATTCGCTACATATCTCGCTCTTAATTTTTAAAGGGTGTTTGAATAGAGCTCAACATAAACAGCAGTCACTGTAATCTTTGTTCATACACTATGTAGAAGATCCAGCCTATTGCTGGAACTTAAGCCGCGAAATCGAGCTTGCGTTGAGTATTCATGTATAAAGCTGTTGAGCAGTTTAGAACTGATCCTGATTTTTTTTTGATCCTCTTCAATAGACTTAGGATATTCAATTTAAGACCAACAAAAATGCACTGTTTTGTATGGTCTTCACTCTGTTGGCATTCAGTTTATATTTTATACAAAAATGAGACCAACTTTTTGGTCCAATAACACTATACAACACAAATTTCGTGTTCGATATGCATTTTGCTGAATTGCTGAAGACGAAACTTGCAATAAAATATTTTTCATTACCTAGAAATGCTTTTCAACAACTTTGTTATTCGGCTCGATAGTTTCGGAGTAATAGCAAGAATAGTATAGCGAATTTTTTGTTCTCTCATAATTTAAATGATTAACTCACTAAATCGTCGAGAAAGGCTTAAAAATGGTTAGTTTATAATTATGTACATAAAGAAGGACCTTTAACGAAGAGAAGAAGCTACTTTTGAAGGAAATTTATTTAAAGTTAACGAGGTTATGGGCAATTAAGCAATGGCACAATATCAAAATTTGACTTTGTATCTTTTTGTCGTTTTCCACTTAATTTCGGTCATTTAAATTTTAATACACCATATTTGAAGAATTTTGATAAGGTGTAACATACGATTGTATTAAAAACAATTGTTGCTATTGCAGTTTAAGGGATTCGAAGAATTCGTTTGTTTTATGAAGAACCAAATATGAAGGCCCATCATATTTTCATTTCAGGATCCCTGTTAGTATTTTGCTCCATGCAATTAATTTGATGGAGAAAATGTTCAGCGTGTTCGTTACTGACATTGCCAAGGTTCGCAATGAAAAAATCCGAGTGGCAATGCTAGAAGTGCATCTTCAGAGATATACTTTAGAAAAGATACATGCTTTAGAAAAGATACTAAAATAAAATAAATTTTGAGTATTGCAAACTAAGTTTTACATAATTCTGAAGCAAATCACGTTTAATTTCTTTGTAAATCGGGTTTCTAATGTTTTCCAAAACAATCAGAAAGAATCAACCGAAACGATTCTCATCGAGTGACAACAATATCTCGAATTGTTCATCACGGAGCGATTTTTTGATTCATGAACCAACAAATATGACTTCCTTTGTATTTCATCTTTTGATAAAGTATTTTAGAAGTGTGTAAAGGTGACAAAATAAAAAATAAGTATAAAGTCGAATTTTGGTACTTTCGCTCAATTGTCCATAACTTCCACAGATTTTCTTCAATAATAGCTTGTTTGCAAAAGGTTGTTCTTCACGTAGTCAGTAGATCAAAATCCATTAGAAAACAATAGTGTCATGTCGATTACAGATATTTGTTTAAAGTTTTGTTGCACAGTTTAAACAGTTTTTATTTCTTCGATAATATGGACTTCATTTATCGTGTAGAAAAGAACAATTATCCAGAAAAACATAGACTTACTGAGTAGCCGTGAACCACTCATGTATCATTCTTTATATTCCAGACATAAAAAAATATTTTTTTTTTTCATTTAGCACTTACAAAACACCCTTTATCTCTATCTCAATTTGCAAATATCTCATTTTTGTACACTTTTTGTTTCTTTCTGTTAATTTTTTGTGCGTTTGTCAGTTTGCAGAAAATTTTGGCATTTCAAAATGGATTTCGTTATCATCATCAGCAGCAGGATCAACATGATAATCATCATCGTTGTCTATATATGTGGAAGTATCTATGTATGTGGAGTGAATTTAATAAATCGTCAAAGCGTTTTATTTAAATTTCCTTTGCCATTTGCCACAGCATTTGCTGAAAGCTTCAGCATCAGCATATTGCATATATGCCCCCCAACCCCTTGCTTGGTTGGTGGGCATGCACTTTGACAGCGGCTATGAAAAGCTGACGTCTTGAAATGAAATAATGTGCGACTTTCCTTTGGCTTTGTGGAAACTCGACTGCGCTTTTGTTCTGCGACAGACAATGCAACAGTGGCATCAGCAGCCGAAACCTCTTGACTTAATTAAAGTGCTGCTTTTGACTGCAGCACACCCTGAGTAAAGTTTCCTGTTAGAGCGTACTTCATTATTATTATTATTATTATTATTATTATTATTATTATTATTAGTGGCAGCGACAGAGCGTAGATTACTACGCTTCGAATTACTTGTTTAAATGGGAAAACGAAGCCATTTGTGACAAGCTGCTTTAGTCATATAACATAGAGCATAGGATGTATTGGAAAATTTCAATTAATTTTAACGTTAGCGGCAATCTACAGTCGTCCATAATATAAAAAAGCAGCAGAAAAATTCAAACTTTAATGAGTTATATGTTTTGGGAGCCGTTGCTTACGAATCTGATGTCCAAATAGAGCGGTAGATTCAAAATCAGAGAAATTTCAACAGAAACTCTCCCGAATATGATGGAAAACACTGATTATTATTTTCAAAAAGACTAAAACTATTGCAATGGTCAAATTTAAAAGAAAAAACTCTGGTTACCGCTAAAAGAATACTCCGTGTTTACAATAAGAGATTATGCTGACTTTAACTTTCATTTCGATTTAGTGTCAGCTCAGCGCTCAATGGAGTGGGGTCGTGTCGCTTCAAATTGTCATACTGTATAAAATATAAAAACCTGGAGAGAGCGAAGCTCTTTACACAATTCACGCATTTTCAAATCAAGGTTTTTAGTTTGTAATTTTAAAAATTTTATTATAATGAAATATTTGTTATAACCTATCTTAAAATTTAATTGAATTGAGCATTTGTCATAAAGAAAAATATGAAATTGCTCATATACAAAAATATTCACTATTGAATTGAACTATGTAGCTATCAAATGCTTTATACTCATAACGCAAATTGATATTAAAGTGTGCTTCCTGCAAAATGTTTTAACTTTGATTGATAAGAAAGAGTTGTTACTCATTAATACGCACTCGTTGCACGTATTTTCATTCGTATAAGCAAAAACAACAAACAACAGAGAAATAGATATAAATCAAAATATAGCAAACACTAATGCAGAGCTTGGCAACCATACTCGTATACTTGCGTATTTTGCAATATTAGGCGTGTGTTATGCACTGTTGCATGTATTGAAGTAAGAATTAGTGTTTTTCGTTTCTCTCGTTAACAGTAACGCATGTTGTTCATTGCTCTCCGTCTATCTAACTGTATATATGCTGAGCGTATGCATTGAGAGCAACACAAAGAGAGAATTTTGTGCGTACGTCATTCGCTAAAGTTTTTTTTTATGTTGTTGGTTGCATCATCTGATGCTCCCTCTCTTTAGCTTTCTCACTTCACCAACATGCTTGCTGATCTGACGTTTTGATTACGATTTGACTTTACGATTTCTGCGTACACTTAACAAATCAGCCATAAGAGCATCGCTCTATAAAAACAGATTGCTACAAGAATATTTACTTATGTATTGTATTTATATTAAATCAAAACAGTTTTATATACGAAGATGCCAAAATCTTCACTTGTATTGCGCATTGAGTGTGCTTTCTTGCTATTTTTGTTGCAACTTCACATCAAAGTTCATAGTTGTTCATTGTTCATTGTTCATACCTACAGTTCATAAAACCATAATTTTTTCAAAAGAAATAGAAAAAAAAAACAGAAATCTCTAAAAAAATATCACTTTTAAATAAATACATTTCACGCATTGTTTGTGTGTGTGTGTATTAAACCAATTGGCATAGTTGGGACATTCACCAAACGTTGCAATCTTCTTTTTTATATTTATATATTTTCTTTTAAATTATTTTCCATTTAAATACTTTTTGTTGTTGTATTTTTTCATTGATCAATTTTATTGCATATAATAATTTGTATTTTATGTGGAAAATTTTGTATTGCAAACTTAGCAATTTTTTGTTGTTTTCAATGAATACTTTTTTTTCTTTTTGCTAAATATGATTTTTATGCAAAACTAAACTTACGTTTTTTCTATTGATTTTAAATTTATGCAAACAAATTTGTTTTATTTTAATCTTTTTTCCATCTTTATGATAAAATGTTCTATATTTTTGAAAAATAAATAATAAAATCAAAAAAAAAAAAAGTGAAAATAAAAATAAAAATCAACAATTTCAAAACTGAATTGCAATGAAAACAAAAATTTCCGTGTAATTTTCAGCTTTAATGTTTCGAAATTTCATTTTATTTGATATTATTTCGTTATTTGAGAATTTTGGTGAAAGAGCCTTTATACCAATTAGTTTTGATTTTTCGAGATAACAAATTATTTATGATATTTACGCTTCAAAATATTTTGTTATTTAATTTTTTACTTTTTTAATTGTTTATATAAAATTATGCATAAGAGAGAAGGAGAGAGAAGGTTAGGTGGATAGGAAAAACATTTCAAAACAAGAAAAATGTTAACTTCGGTGGAACCGATGCTTTAATACTCTTCACACTTGGTCTTTTTGTTCGCCAAGATAGATATTTTGTTTACAGCGAGCTTTGAAAACAGGTCGTTTGGAATGTTCGGCAGCAAGCTAGACAGTTGAGCTATCGAAGCCTCACATGTATTTATTGATATAATTATACAATATATATCTACTATTATTAATTGTATTCACCTTTTGTTTCTAGTTAACCAATTTAAAACATTTATTGTTTGAACATTAATAATTGCTTTAATTCAAACATGTTCGATACAACAAAATAAATACAAAGTGTTTTTGTATGAAAACTATAGCTTGTAGTGTATAAATAACGGCAATTTTTGAACTTGAGTTGCAGCTGGTTATAAATAGACAGACAGACAGACAGAGATACAGATAGGCAGACATGGCTAGATCGACTGATCACGAATATAAAGAGTGTTTTATTTAAAGGTGTAGAGCTTTGTATTATAATATAAAGATTACCTAACTTCAAGCTTTATTAGAAAGATAATTTTATGCCATTACTATTTAAGTATGCTTGCGGGCATGTGAGATCAGATGGAAGTACAATTTTCGCCCACTTTTTCAAGCAAAGGTTCCATATCTTGCCAATGGTTCGCAAAAAGTTATCTTCAAATCATACAAAGCTGCTGGCTTGTTCACATAAACCAATGACTTTACGTAACCTTGGAGAAAATATTTCAAAAACGTTGCACCCCACGATTTTGGTGCTTAATTGACTGTTCCATGTCGAGAACTATCGCATTAGCCAAACGTTTTCTTCAGTAAGTCGATTGTTTGACGCGCTGTATGGCATGTGTCGCCGTCTTGTTCGAAAATGAAGTTTCCATTCAATTGGGGCACAAAATAATCGTGGCTAATTATGGCTCCATAGCAATCGCCGTTTATGGTAACGCTCCCACCGGCCTCATTTTGAAGTAGTGAGCAACAATGATTCAATCGGCACATAAAGCGCACCATTGAGGCAAAACTGAGCCTCATCACTGAAGAGAATACAGTGGCTTGAGTTTCAGTTGATTTTCAGACCATTGAATGCTAGTCATACGGCATTATTTCTTGCAGCAGCTGAATCTTACAAGATCGTAGGCCGAGATTATGTGAAATTTTACATAAAGTAGCTCCAATTGTGCGCGTTATTTCGGCTCGACTCATATGGATTCTTAATATTACGCTCTACTGCAGCAATTTGTTTCTGCAGTGCGCACTGTACTGGACGTCTTTGTGGATGCATATTATCATTTAGAGTATGCGAAATCGAGCCATCTTCAAACGTATTGGTTGCTCGAATGGACGATTATGTCGACGGTTACATTCCCGAACTGAGTCACGATTTTCGAAATAAATTTGCACAATTTTCAAGCTTTAGTCTATGCCTGATAAAATGGCGAACCAAACTGAGCAAAAATGTCAATAGCGTTGCCAGATCTGACCAATTTATGATAGTTTAATCGAAAATGAAACTTAAACAAAAAAACACGCTTTATATATGGTTTATGAAGTCTCCGTTGTTTGTTTTAAGACGTTGCAAACATTGTGTCGAAATTATAATACTATTCACACTCTGTGTGAAGAGTATGAAAAATATAAACAAATAAATTTATGCATACATTTTTTATAGTTATGTAGAGTATAAAATAAATATTTAATGGGGTAGAAGAAATAACAATTTTTGATTTTAAATCGATTTGAATATACTTGAATATAAATTTGAGGATGCAGTTGGCGTATGAGCAATATTAATGCATGTTAAACAATTAATAGAACGTATACGCAGTCACAGATACAAAGATACAAATGAACGATTGAACGAGGATGTGTGTTAGAAAGATATAAATATAGTGGTGTGAGAGACGCTTTATAATAGAGATAGAGAAAGAGAGAGAGAGAGAAACAGAGAGCAAGAGTGGATAAGATACTTAATAAAAGGAAACAAGCACATGTTGTTGTTGTTCTTGTCTACTTTGAATGATGATGCTGATGATAATGATTATGATTATAAGTATGATTTTCGCACGTTTGAACAGCGCTTGAATGTGTTTATATTAGTATGTATGTGTATATGTGTGTGTGTAAGGACATTCTGAATGACACTTGAACACTTGTGAAAACAAATTGACACGAAAACTATTCAAATACATAGTACGAATAGAGCGACAATCGCAGCATGATATCTAATGCTTATAAATGTGTTAGAGAGAGAGACAGAGAGTGAGAGAGAGAGAGAGAGCTATGGTTAGACAGTTTTTGCGCTTAAGAAAGTGTGCCAAAAATAAGTGCTTGATTTGTTGTTTAGTGCTTTGCCATACTATTAAATATCAACAAATAAAATATCTATAATCCAACGACAGAGTGTTTATTAGTAGTTTTTCAAGTACAACAGCAACAATAACAACATACAGCAGCACATTACATACTCATCTAAAGTATTCCCGAGACTCAAATCAAGTTTTGGTTTATTGCCCGGATTGTTTTTTCTTTTTTTTATATATTTTTCTTCTGAGTTTTTTGTTGTCCTTTTTAGTTTATTTTTAGTTTACTTTTTTTAAAAAATCGCAAGAAGAAAATTTTTTATTTATATTAATTAATATTAATTATACTCGCAAAAGTATTACAACATTTTAATATAACAACTTAATACTTTTTGGGCACATTTAACTAGACTAACTTTGTGTGCATGCAAATTTGTAACAATTATGCTAAGTGAATTTTGGCACATTGATTGATTCTCTAATATTGTGCTTCAGAAATTTTATAGTTTTCCATATTAATCAAAGAAAATGATGACAATGTTTGGTATCTACAGCATATGAAATCTAAAGAAAAAAAACTTTTCATTTATTTTCAACATTCAACATTCGTCGAGAGCACTACTAGAACATCAAAAAGTCGCCAGAGTGGAATTCGCTGCTATTCAAACTACTTTTAGTTTTTCAACACAATCGTGATCTTCAGAAGACTATTACACGAGCTTACATGGCCTTCGAGGCAATTACGTTTTTTAAGGAATACGCGAAATATTTCTGCATACTCTGTAGGAACACTTGCTAATGTGGTGAGTGGAAGCTACTGTTATTATGGATATTCTGGCACTGAGACTTCAGTGGACTGTAAACAAAACCAAATCGTTTAACATGTACTTATGGATTTGTCAGTTTCTTTCAATGCTACTTTTCGTTCCAAAGCACAAGAATTAACTTTAATGAACTACAAAAAAGTTGTACTTTCAGCTGTAAAAAATTTAATGGCTAAAATGTCACATCGACATTTAAATTTTGTTCTGTAAGATTGCTCAAAAGTGTTGTACGGCTTGTTTCCAATGCTAAAATTTTTTCAGAAGTTTACTATACAAATTGGTTAAGTGTTCAATATGATAAGCGATAGTTTGATTAGGCTAATTATAATGTGCAATTGGTGTAGGATATTATTTAGTATATGTACTAGTTGGTATGCATAAGTTTTAGTGTAATAAAAGTATTTAAATTTAATAGTTTTAATACAGGACGTATGCGTAATATTAGCAGAGAAGTAAAATTAAAAATGCAAAGAGATAAAATTAAATTATATACTAAATTTTGCATACTCATTTAGTGGTGATAGAACCATTCCACTTTTTAGTTCAAGTTTAAACGATTTTTTAGTAGTAGTAGTAGTAATAGTAGTTGTAGTTGTTGTTGGATTTATATATATATATATATATATATATATATATATATATATATATATATATATATATATTTGGATTATTGGTTGGTTTGTACATGTGTGTATGTATGTTAGTTGGTCATTGAAGTACAAACGAGTCGAACGATTTGAATGAAATATAGATAGTACATACGAGTAGAGTAAAAAAATTAAAGCAAATTATTAAATATTAAATTAAAGTTTTTTCTTTCAGTGATTCTGTGATTTAAGCTGTGATTGAATGAATTAATGAATGATTGATTACAATGCCTATACTATATATGTTTTCAATGGTATGACAAAGAAACGAACTGAAAGCAATACAAAAGATTTCGAATATTTTTTTATGTGAAAAAGTATCTCATATTGTACAATGTCAGTTTTAATTAATTTTTAAAAGTATTTCACTTTATGGCAAAAACAAAGAAGAAAATGTATCATTTACGCAACGACAGAAATGACAAAACAACAAAGCAACACTGTTGATTAAAAACAGAAAAAAATGACAGATTTTCATTAAAAATAAATTAAAAAATATTTGAAAATGTTTTCTTTTTGTACACGCTTAAAAGTAAGTAGTTTAAGCACACATTTTGTTTTTATATAAGTATGTCAAGGTGACGTATGAGTGAGATTAATGGTGTCACTAGTCTACAAATAACCAAACTGAAAAGCGTATTCGATGCCATATTTTAATTCTTCTTCAACTTCAACTTGAAAATAGCTACAACATTTTTTTTTGAATGTAATCGCTTTCGCGGTATGGAAATTTTATTAAAGGTAGTTTCACTATAGTCTTAGCTATATCTCGAAAAAAAAAACTTACTTTAGCGAAGAAAATGAGATGTTTCAGACAGAGAAACACACTGTCGACTGTGTTCGTCTATCTTTCTATCTTTCTGATAATATCTGTATGTCCGCCTGTCCCATATCTGTGTGAATGAAAACAAGTCCCTCAGTTTTGAAGACATCAATCTGAAATTGGGTATGGATACTTTCTACAGGGTCTGTCGCAAAAGAAACAGGGCTTTTTAAAAATAGCTGTTTATGGTGACGCCACCATGCGTTGGAAAGGTACATCCTTCACTAACATCTTGTAAAAATTGTATGACAATCGGACCACTACAAGTGAAGTTATCGCGCTAAAAGTGACAGTATCTTTTGGGCATCGGTCGAAAAATTAATCTCGAACAAAGAGCAAATAAACAAATTTAAGGAAGATTCAAGGAAGATTCATTTTTCGACCGATGCTCAAAAGATACTGTCACTTTTAGCGCGATAACCGCTTGTAGTGGTCCGATTGTCATAGAATTTTTGAAAGATGTCAGTGAAGCATTTATCTTTCCAACGCATGTACCTACCAATAGGTGGCGCCAACAGACCCTTTGCGACATACCTTGTAGGTGCTTAGGCCGAACTTTTCGAGGTAGGAGGTAGCCCCCATACAAACCCACCACCCATTTTCCAGATTTTGTATGAAAAACTATTTTCATAGAATCAATACCAACTTGAAATTCGGTATAATGGCTTTTTATGAACGGATGCTTCACAAATATATTATTGAACGTGTCTAGCCCACTTTTACATTGAGCTCTCATACAAACACACCGACTATTTTTCATATTTTGCATGAAAAACTTTTGTTTGCAGTTAAGCTAAACTTGAAATTCAATATGGTGACTTCTTATGGACTGAAGCTTCACAGAGTCATAAATTTCATAAATTTCAACAAGTTGTTCCCAGAACTCGTCATTTTTAGAAGAGGCCACTACACTACATGCCGTCAATATCATGTGAATAACCACCTTTAGCCATTTTCCTCTGGAACTAAATTTAGTTGCTGGTTTATGACTAACTGAACAATAACATTGCTAAGATCTGGATCAAGTTCTGTAAAACATAATGGTATTTAATTTTCTTTAATGCGCAATAATGGTTTCCGTCTTATCTCACACCCTAGCCTTTTTATTTATTTTTATAGTTCCAACACGCTTAATGGAAAACCCTTTCATATTTTAAAGTGATTTTAAAGTGTCATAAAAACTCAATACGATCCCTTGAGTGTTGCCATATATTGTGTTACTTACTGGCATGTCATGCATGAATGTTATGTCGTATGTGACTTGTATTAGTGTGAAAGAGCTAGACACGTAGAATAGTATGATCTGATTTAAATCTCAAAATAAAACAGATTCTCAATTTTTGTGCTTTCACGCAACAGAATCATTTGTTAAGAGAATCTATTTGCAAATCAATTGCATGAGTACCCAGACTATTTTCTTATTTGCATTTTATTACTTTTTCAAAAGGCGTACATTCGATCCTCCAGTTTTTGTTTTTAGTTTTGTATCCAGAGTATTTTTGTGATGTGAATGATGTATAAGTTTCAACAGGAAATTAAGTCGACAGAGCGGACCTATTATAAAAACTTACTCAAGAATCTGCCTTCAAGAATATGGAGATACTTTTACGCTTTGCTTTGTGTATGGTAAAAATTGAAAACAGCATAAAAGTCGGATTTTAGTATTATTTTTGAAAATCATAACTTTGGAATCTATTTCTTGATTTTAATCATATGTATCTCATTTTCTTCGTAAAAGTACTTCTTTACGTAAAAGTGAAATTAAATTTTTTTTAAGTATTTCCCTCAGCTTGTAACTTCCGAGCTATTCAATCGATTTCAGAAAACTGAAAATCGATTTATTGGGTTTTTCATTATCTTTATTCTCTTTTCAAGTCGTAGTCAGAGTAGTCGCTTCTATCTCGAGATATAGCTAATGTATTGAACGTAACGTAGCCAAAATTAAACAATTATTGAGGCTATTTGCGAGTTCATCAGAGTTTATAATCTATAAGCAAAAAACATATGACATCGTATGCACTTTTTGGCTGTAGACTAGTGTAATTAAGCTGTTAGTGAGAACATATTTTATGTACGATATTTAAAAAAAGAAAAAAATATTGAAAAACAAAAAAATAATGAGAATAGTTAAGAAATTTGATCAAATCAAAAGAGTATAGAATATAGCTTTAAATTGTGGTTGATTCATATGTACCTGGGTGGCATTGTGCCCATCATTTTGTGGCCTTTTTTTGGAATATCAACGCGTCGTTTAATGAGAGTTGAGGTATCAGCTTAACTTAGCTTAATTAATATTGATTTAATTTTATGCGTTGCAATTTATCTTTTATGTACTATATATGGTATATGTATCTTTTTTTGTTTTGTATTTGTTTTAATTTTATTAAGTGGCTTTATAAAAGTACGAAAAATTCGTTTAAATATTTTACTTTTCAATATTTAACAACTTTTTTGCTGCGTTTGGTGAATGTCATTTGTGCCTTTGACGAGGCGCAATTCATTTTATGCCCTCAATATATATAATTGACATTATTTTTTATCTATTCTTTTTTTTGTTGTTGTTGTTATTTTATAAGGATATACGCGAGGACACACACATACACACTTAAATTAATATAATTAATGCGCATTTATTGCAAATCTGTATAGGGTAAAAGGTTTGGAAGAGAAGAGAAATGTTTGAATTGGTTTTGTTTTTTGCTTTTAAATAAATATAAATTTTTAAAAAACTTTTTCTGCATTTTCTGTTTATATTAAACTTTAATCTCTTCTAATATTTTATTTTTATACGATAATTAATTGTAAAAATAAAAAATTGTGACATGCAGTTTCAATAATATATTTTATTGTCTTAATCCTTTAAGTGTGGTTTTATTTAAATTAATGGTTTAAGTGTTTACCAATAAATTGAAAACGAAAGAGAAAATATTAAGTTCGATATCACCGAAGCTTATATACACTTTACACGCAGTTTAAATGTACAGCATTCAAGCATTTGTAAGTTGTGCTGAACTTGGTTCGATATAATAAATAAACAAACCGAATGAAGAGACAGGGCAAATGAGCAAAACAAACAGAGCGGATATTTGATTCACTTATGCTACAATAGTGCTTGGTTGGTTACTATCTTTCGCTATTTCGCTCTTTTGCTGTCGTTCCTTTTTGCTTTTTGTCTAATTTTTCACATCACTTATACATACTAGAGCACAAACCACCAAACTCTACATACATAGTTTTGAAATATGAAAATACACGTAGCGGAGAGAAACATATGAAAGCATATCGCTCATTTACTCTCATTTGTTTTCATTATAACTTGATCTCTGCGCAAGTATTTACCTTTTTTTTGTGTATATGCACACTGATTTGGGAGGCAATGCATAATTGCAACAAAAGTTGGAAAATTTGGCTAACATGCAGCGTGATGTTTTATCGTATGATTTTTTTAAAACCTCGGTGGAGCACGTTCTTCCATAAGGAAGTGATGCTACTTGCACAAGCTGATGATATTTACATCATCGGCGCGATCGAACGGTGTTCTCAGATATTTAGAAACAGTCACGACTCATGGGTCTAGCGGTGAACGAGGATAAGACGTAGTACTTGCTGTCCATACACAGATTATCTTCGCGTCTGAGACGATCGGAGGATAAAGACTTTGTTGTAGGAAATAATTAGTAACAATGCCAGCCTAGAGATCGGACAAAGAATCACGCTACTTTGCTGATTGTGGCTACTTTGGGCTTGGTGAACAAATTAGAAATAGGGAACTGAACTCGAAGTACGAAGCGAAAAATCTATAAGACATTGTTAGTACCAGTATGACAGCTATATGAAGTTGACAATTGGTATGTTGAAGTTGACATAGACCAGCGAAAAAAATTTCAATGTTATTCGGAAGGATAGCTCCAGTATAGGTGTTTACTTAATTGATGGAAACGCCAATGCAAACTTGATATTAACAAAAACTGGTACCAGCGCGCATAAGGCTATGGCTGCTAATGCGCCTGGCTACGGGCGGTCATGACCGTTAAATGGTTGTAGCGCCACGTAAGTCAGTAAGTAAGTAAATCTTCAATCTCCATTTCAGATCGATATAGCAAAAGGCAGGGGGGAAAGTGAAGCCAACTGCTTTGGTTTCATATATCTTCATAGTTATTGGCCGCCTCAAAAATTTTTCTGTTAACCAATGTTGCTATTTAGGATTTTCTGTTTCTCACTCTCGCAAATCTCGCCTCAGCGAGAGATAAATGAAAAAGACTTAAAGGCCACAATACTGAAAACGCTATCTAGTCATCGTTTTTAAACACAAGTCGCGGCTAATTTAATAATTGTATTGTGCGGATACTGTACAGAGAGCAACATTTGGAAAGCTGAATGGATCTTTAACATATACATATATGCCAAGTATTCATCCATAACAAGCCACCATACCGAATTTTCAGGCAATCTTCATACCGTTTGTAAGTATTATTTGATGAAAACTGAGCAACGAGTTGCCATATTAATATCCACACGAACAAACAGACAGACGGACTCTCTAGCGCACCAAACATACGTTAACACCCTAGTTCTAGATTTCACTCCGAATAATTTGATCGGAATCAATATTTTGTTACCTTTACAAATATTTTGCAATTTTGATTTCAGTTGAGATTGGTAGTACGAGTATGAAATTCATACTCTTAACGTGAAGTGAAATCAAATTGCAAATTCCTACTGAATACGAGCAAATTATTCGCATCGAAATCTAGAACAGGAGTATATGTCTCTGGCGCATGTTTCTTATGTGTTACAAACTTTGTGTCGAAATTAATATACTGCTTACACTTTGTGTAAAGAGTATAATTTATTTATTTTTTTTGTTATATGTATAAAAATTGATAGAAAAATAATTTCAAAATAAAATACAAAACGAAATGTTTATAAATCACAATCGCAAATCGCCTTTCTCTTATTTTCTAAATTAATGTGCAATTAATTTATGCCTTGCAGCTTTTTATTTATTTATTTATTTACTTTTTTATTTAATTTATAAGCATGTTGGTTATTTTAATTGAAAGCATACCAAACTAAATAAAATTATATATGTGAAAATACTCCAAACGAGAAAATTTTAAACAAATAAAATAAAATTATAAAATTTATTTACGAATATTTTTGTTGCATTATTTTTCAATTAAATAGTTTGCATTTGAATATTAAACTTAAATTCTAGTGTTGTTGCGTTTAGTGTGACAATTAATTACGCTTAATGCGCGTCGCTCGTGCTTCATGGCAAGGCGGGGTAACGTAAGTTTAGGGTAGTGTAGGGTCTGGCAACACGCCACGCCACGCCACGCAACGTTACGTCACATTACAATGAGTTACGTTGCGTTGCATTACGTTAATGCAGCGCGTAAAGCATTAAGCGCAATTAATGCATTTATTATTTGCTTATAATATTTAAATATATTAAATAAAACAAATGTGAAACTAAAGTAAAATAGCTAAGTAGTATGTATGTGTGTAAACAACATTTAATACGAGTAGTTTGTGAGTTAAAAGGGTATTAAATAGTTTACATAAAATTGATATATGTACAGTTTATAATATCATATGTATATATTGTATATTGTAGATATATTTATCTTTTACATACTCGAGCAGCAATTGTCGCAGTGTGGCTTCATCTTCGCCATGACATCTCAATCTTGATTCTCGATCACGTTCATCACGATTTGAATGGCGTTGCCGTTTTGGTGCATAACTGAATGAATGTCGGTAGAAACGGCCGTTATTTATATTAACACCACCGCGATTATAGGCGTCTGTAGGCGTGTACCGTGAGGGGAAGGCATGCGTGCATTAATAATAAAAAAAAAAATACCAAAAAAACCAATTAATAAATTTATACATAATAGTATAAGATACTTTCTGATTATTACACCCTTCACAAGCCGCTAGTTAACCTAAAACAAAAGAATTTCAAGAAGTTAAACCATTTTGAAAAAAATTGTCCGGCTTGAAGTACCATGAAAACGCGTGTACACGAAAGCTGCGTGTTTAAAAAGGGAGAATAGTGAATATGAAGTGAATGTTGGAATTTGTTGCAATGGGAATTGGATAACGCGCAATCATGTTCCACGGTTTCTTCATCTTCTCAACGGAGTCTTCAGCTGCCAACATCTTCGATACCAATTTTACATGAGGGTCTTTTAAGTTTGCAGTGTCTAGTCGAAAAACCGGTTATAACTCTCACACTGTTGTTCTTGACTACATTGCGGATTTCATAGCTTTTGTTGCTAAAGGGGCACAACAGTAGTTTCACTGTCTATGGCCATGTATAGGTTCTCCCAAAACCTATTTCTGGGGTTTTTTCTCTTCCTGAGAACTCTGAGTGTTTCTGTTCCTAGTCCGCAAAAGTGCTCGGAACCATTAATGGAAGTGGCTGTTCTTGCTAAAATATCTGCCTCCTCGTTCCCATGTATACCCGTGAATCCTTAATTGGGTTGAAGCAAGCACATCTTTCTATTGCACAGGTTTCTTCTTGGAAAATACTCGTAAATTTGCTAAGTGGTTTAAAGTAGCTTGTGCGAATTGAAAAACTCGCATCAGTTCCTTCATTCATTGGGGAGCCATCTGTAAACCAGTTTAATATTTGGTATAATGTTGTGGTGCGAATTTTTATTCTTCCCACTGAGCTCTACTTTTAATATTCTGGCTACTTTTAGCTCAGCATCGACAGCGTACCATCCACTCGAATTGATTTGCAAACATCCTCTAGCAGTTTTGACGGCAAGACATTTATCTTATAATGTACCAGTCAACTTGCAAGAATAGAAGCCTTGCATCTTTCTATAAGATACACGTTCGACTATGTTGTCAAAGACACCATCAAAGTTCATAAAAACGCAAATAGCTGTTTCTTTGCCTTTCAAAGTTTCTTGAATTATGGTATTCAGTTGGTCTAATGCAATTTCGGCAGAACTGCCGGATCTATACACATAAAGTGATTCATTCAACAAGTAGTTGGCCCTGATATGTTTCTCCACCAATTTTTGAAGGTTTTTAACATAAGTTTATTAGTCTTCAGGACGTAGTATGAAAAAGAACCTTCCTGCTTCCTGAGGAATGAAAGTTAATTTTGCCTTTCTGCAGTAGCCGAGTGCCATGCTACTTTTAAAGATTTTTAGCACAGGTCTATGCCCCTCTGAATTAAATTCAAATGTAAATTTTATCTATACCAGGTAGGCAAATACTATTAGCTGATATTAACCTTTCATTCGAACAAATGTCGCTAGCTAATTTTTAGTTTGCTTTATTGGAATTACATTGTTGAAGGTAGTTTGACATGCCTACGTCGCTTGTTGGGATACTCTCCACTAAAGCTCACTTTCTACACAGAAATATTAAATATGAGAGATGTACACTCAGATATTAAAGTGGAGTTAAAGTCGCTTAATTCGTTGATGCCAAGGTTAAAAAGTGCTCCCAGCTGTCATAATGTAACAATAAGATTTTCAAGCAGCACATCAATCGTTTAATCTAGACTCCGAGGCACAAATATAATTCTGCAAACTTTAGTGTGAAATATTTTAAAAAGGTAGAAAGCAGAGCTCGCAAGAAGTGGTCTTTTTTTACAGGCAGTCAGAAAAAAAAAACAGTTGCGTGCGGACGCGATTTAAAATAGAAACGAAGAGACATTTCAACTTTGTTTCTTTTTCAAACGGTCTTGGTTCAATCAACGAGCGTTTTTTGTCGCTCACTTTATGCATTTGTTCACAAAAGCCACTTTGCTGCGCAAAATTTGCCGGAAGTGACTTTTGCTCATGTTTGCGTGTTACTTATATATTAATATATGCACACAATTTAACGCCCTATCTCTTTCTCCCTCCCTCTTTCACACTTTGCCTGCGATGAAATATTTAAAGCAACAACAACAAAAAAGACACTTTACGCTTCCACTTGGACCGTTTTGCTCAGTTGCTGATGCTCAGTTGCTGAGAGTCGAACGAAAGTGTAACAATCAAGCTATTATCGTAAGATAGCTTCGTGCGTATCGCTCAGCGAGAAGCATGAAACTGAAAACACGAAGGAATCAAAAAGAAGGAATCAAAACCTAAAATCAAATCTTCCGTAAACAAAATGGCGGACTCATTGTTTTAAAAGCAATTGAATCAAAACGAAATTTAGTATGAAGTGGAATTTGAAATCGCTCATAACAAACATGCTGCCAAACTTTCCGAAAACAAAATGGCGGAAGCAAAATGGAAAAAAAGTTGAATAAAGTTGTTCAATCTTTTTGAAACTCGGTATGTACGAGTTTTTAAGGTTGCTGATTACTATACTGAAGTCAGTTTTAACGATGCTGGATTTTGTTTCATAGTTTGTTACCAAAAAAAAAATACTATCATATTTGTTTGTTTCTCAGTTTTGGTCTGCATTTAGCAAGTATTGCAACTTTTCGTTACAGTTAATGTTTTAGCCACGTAGACACGTGTTTCAAACTCAACTACGTGTTCTGTATCCATTAAACTACTATTAAATTTTTAGTTCGCTTGTGAAGAGTATAAAATCTTTAGTTGCTTTTATCGAAATTTATTATTTTTGTATTTTATATTTTAGCTTACCTTCTGGTCTCAAACGTATCGGCGGCGAGGTCAGCTTGAGTGTAGTTGTCGTTGATGCGGCTGTGGGCGGAGTCTTACGTCGACCACCAAAAACATAATCGTAAGAATCTTCGCTCAAATTGGACACTAGATTCGATTTCGTATAATATATACACACACATAGAATATTTTTTTGTTTTTTTTTTTTTATAAAGAAATTTAATTTCAGTATCTTTTGTAACAAAGAAACAAACAAATACAAATAAATAAAAATAAAAATAAAATTGACCCAGAAAAAAGGAATATATTAAAAATAACTAATATAAAGTAAAAAGCAACTGCATCAAAGAAAATGTGGAAAGAAAAGATTTATTTGACAAAGTTCATTTGAAGTAAGAAAAAAAAAATTGTATCTCAAAGAAAAAGCAAAAACTCGCACCAAGTGAAAGTAAAAAGTTTTCATTTTTTTGTTTTTTTGTGGAGCATAAATGTAGAAAATAACATTTTAATTAAAAATAAGAAATAAGTTTATCTTTTGCGTTTCGTTTTCTAGAGAAATTATATATAATTTTACATAAACATATTTCTTTTTGTATAGATACAATATATAAGTATATACTCACTCTACAATCAAATCAACGTTTAAGCCAGAGATATATATATATATTTTTTTGTGTGTGGTTTTTTTCAAAGTTATAATAACAAATATATATTTTATTATATATATAATTTCGATTTCATATACACCGTGAAAAAAAAAGAAGAGAGCAGAGAATTGATTTTTATGTTAGGTATTTCTCTTTTTTGTTTAAGAACTTTGACTTCTTCAAAAGCGTAGGAACAAGTAAGTACAACAATTCACGAACAAGTTACAGTTTAAAAGTAAAGCCAGCAGAAATCAGCTGTTTTGTTTTGGTATTTTTTAGCAATAGTTCTTCAAAAATAAATGATGCACTAGAAGCAGCTGTGAAACATTGGTTTATTTTTTGTAATAAATTTGTTTTACACAGCTTGCGAAAAAAGTTTTATGTTTTATAGGGAAAAATCAAAATAAGAACGCGGGATTTGGGTTTTTTTTTTCTTTTTAAATTGGCAAGCAATATATATGAAGACAATCAATACTGTCACTGACTGGTTTGCTTGATTCATAAATTGATGAACAGACGATTGATTGTATGAGTGCTTTTGATGCTTTATACAC
Source organism: Leucophenga montana (assembly GCA_035044765.1). NCBI lineage: Eukaryota > Metazoa > Arthropoda > Insecta > Diptera > Drosophilidae > Leucophenga > Leucophenga montana. Next base: position 2,140,630 of record JAWNNQ010001372.1, read on the forward strand.
TTTGATGAAAACTAAACAAAAAATTTGTTTTTAAGTTTTTGTGTGTAGTATTTCGTGTAGTTACTTTTTTTTGTTGTTATTATTTTTGTACAAACAAGTTGTGTCTGGTGTTACTTGTGTAGTAGTATTTGTTTGGTTTGATTTTAGTGAGTTTCTTTATTGTTAAAATTTTTGTGATGCGATGTGTAATGTAAGTGCAAAAAAAAAAAACTGAAGAAAAAAAGAAATTCGCATAGAACAACAGCAATTGTGCAAAACTACACCAATTAGAGTTCGTTAAACGTATGAAAGAATCAAAAGTTGAAGTAAAAAAACAAACAACAAAGGTAAAACGCCGAAAAAAATTCAACAAAATTGTTCATCGACAAATTGCTATATATAAAAAAAAACAACAACAAAAGAAAAATACAATCACTCAAAAAATACAATCAAAAAAATGCTACAAAAAGAGCAATCGTTATAAAGAGCGTTGGAGGAGAGCGTTTTTTCTTTTAATGTACATAAAAATAAAAAAGACAAAATAAGAAATAAGTTAAGCTTGGTGGGACCAAAGCTTGAATACACTTCACACAAAATTTAAGCATATATACAACATAAAAGCAAGAAGGAATTATTAAAAAACAAAAAAACAACTAACTTCAAAAAAAAAAAAGAATCGGTCAACGGGAAACGTCTGACAGAAAACTGTACTTAACGTACTATGTAGCCTAAACGGCTCCATACATTCTAACGTAAGATGTTTCGTTGGACTCGTTTGCATTGCGGGCGAGTTATAAGATCCGCCAATAAAGAGGAAGAGAGTATTTTTTTGTTAATTTTTTTATAATGTCGTACTAGCCTAAACGGCTTTAAGGGCATATGCGGTATCGTTAGATCTATCTTGATGGCTAGTGAGAAATAGGGTACACTATTTCTATATAGCATCTGCGAATAAATGAATTGTTTTTAAATATTACTGCACCCTAACGCACGACGCTATATAAAAATATTATGATATTCCCATAATCAAAACGAATTTAACGAATTTAACTAAAATTCAATAAGAAAATAAACACCTCTTCTTCTTTATTAGCACACGCTATATACAAATATTATACTCTATGACATTCCCGCAATCAAGACGAATCTAACGATATGCCAAAATCCATCAAGCTGTTTAGGCTACAGAGCATGCCAAAGAAATACACAACCAATCCCTGAGCAGTCGGGTAAAAAAATTTTATGTTTCTTTGTCGCTTACAGTCGTCTTAACTATTGGACCGATCGTTATGGAACTTATAGAGTGTCTTACTATCAATCAAAAGAAGATTTCTGGCATTCATTTTCAAAACTAAGCAGTGAGACGCCTTCCGATACAAGACCAAATTTATCATATTTCAGCAACTATGTATTTGTCGGAAATGGATGAGATTTGTTATAAATGTAAAGGGCACTGGGAGAAATAAGATGCACTGGAAAAGTCGGTAGTACTACGACCACCTCCCATATAGGAGAAAAATCAAATTTCTTATATTTGATTAACGCTAATGAATGCATGTTTTTAAATATGCAAGGAGCACTTGGAAAAATAACCCCGTAGCAGCGGACCTGAATATTGATTGAAAACTAGTAACTTCCATTTAGCATTCGAGTTCTCTAGCTCTGATAATAAAAGAGGCTATAAGAACTCAGCAATAATAAATTTTTTATGTGAATTGAAATTAATAAAATTAACACTGGGTAACGATTTAGCTGATGAACTATCAAGGTCGGAATGGTTCAAACTTCTTTCAGCAGATGAAAACAACTCGACACCTGAAGCACAATAAAGCTAATAAAGCCTGAATGTAACTCTATAGGAAGAGGGAAGCTGCTATCACTGTTTTGATCGGTAGACAAGCGGAGTCGCTCTGAGGGCCTCATAGCTCTTTATATTGAGTTCAGCAGAAACTGCTTGGAATTAACAGATACTTAGCCTGCAAACATTCGGGCATCTATATAATAAGAGACTATTGAGCGCTGGGCCTTTGAAAGCTCTGACAAAGTGCACCAACTGGTTAAATAAGCAAAAGTGTACAGCTACAGTTGGTATCACTGTAGTATTATAGATGCCTATGTGTGTGCAGGTTTGCAAGTTGTAAATGCTAAGTAACCTATGGGCGCTATAATTGCTAGTGTATGTAGTATGCCAAATCTTTATATATATATATATATATATATATATATATATATATATATATATATATATATATATATATATATATATATATATATATATATATATATATATATATATATATATATATATATATATATATATATATACAAAGATCCCAGATAGTATGGTGTATGTATTTCGATTTTCAATTCACAAACTGAGTATCATGCATATAATAAGACAGACGGACAAACAGACATACGGTTCATCTCGGATAATTACTCATATGTAGGAGTAGGATACTTTCTTGGCTCCATTGTTGCTTTCTCCAAAGCGTTACAAACTTACCGAAATATTGAAAATATACTTTTTACATCATGTGTGAAGGGCTTACGAAAAATATGAAAATCTTTTTCGAGGTGAAAAAATTGTCAAACAATTGGAGAACAAACGTGAAGCTGTGTAAAAATTGAACGAACAAACAAATGCGGAAAATGCAATAGTAACAATAAAAGCAAACAATAAACCCAACAATAAAAAAACGAACAACAAGAACATCAATCCAATTGAAGTTGAAGTATCAAAAAACATTTCAAAAAGTGAAAATAATAATTTTTTTTGCCCATACAGATTTGTTAAAAAGAAAAATCGGAAATAATAAAAACCATTTTGCATGCAATTCGAAGGAAATAAAAAACGCTCCCGCGCTCAAAAAAAAAAAACGTGCAAAATATATTCATAGTCATAGGTACAAATATACACACTCAAACACACACACACACACACACACACACCTGGAAAAACGCTCAATGGCTGGAGCACTTGTGTGGAACGCAATGGCGGTGGTAGCGGTGGCAATTGTCCAAACGGATCTTGTTCGTTTGAAATGGAAGACGATGGCGGTGAGATCATCGATATATTACCAATAGTCGCCATTTCATAATTGCGGCCAGCTAAAAATGTGTTCCAACAAATTTTGCAAAAGAAATAATATATAGAGAAGAAGAAGAAAAAGAAGAAGAAGAAGAAAAGAGAAATATAGACAGTTTTTAAGTATAAAAATTTAACAAATTTATCATAGTATAGTCTCAGCATAGTCTCAATTGCTTAAAAGTAATCTAAACACAAAAATTATTGTGCGATATAAATTTACCATTGCACAAAAGCATAAATTTAAACTCACACTTCGAATTGTGCGAAAGTAACTTAACAAAGCTTCACACTTGAACGCTTACGCCAAGTAAATCGTTGCTTTTTGTATGCATGAATGCAGAACTGGAAAAAAATGTCTGCACAGAGCATGAATATACGAGTACCATACACAAATACAAAACAAACAAAAAAAAGATGAGAAAAAAATCCTTAGCACAATACTGCCAAAGTGCTGCTAATGGCAGGATTTGGTCACAATACTGGCATCTGTGTGAGTTCATGTGTAACGACTGCGTGCCTTTGCATAAAATGATTTTCGTACGCAACTCCAGTAACCAAGTGGATATGGTATAACTTAGCTACGTGTATTGAAATCAGTGGAGATGCTTTGCTACACCTTTGTAAAATTACTTATGATTCGGACAGTCAACGAATCGGCTATACACGTAGTTGAATTCTTCTTGCTTTATCGTATGTGGCTTTCCCTGATTGTTTAAAATTTGTGTTGAGTTTATCAGTAAAATTTTGCCATACTATCAAAGAAGTTTTGCAAGCATCAGGTCATAGCTAACTATGTTGTATGATGAAAGCTTCCCAATGAAGTTTACTCTAGTGGTTCCGAGCGCACGAATACATAATTCATTGAGATTTCTAGTAGTTCTTTGTATTTGATCGCCTCCATCAATTGAGTTAGCTGCTAATAGTATAGATTTCGACTTACTCCTTTCTCTCTCGCTGCTGCAATGCTGAAGAACCAATTAACTATTGTAGGCTACAAACTTCTTGTCGTTTCAGCTCTCTTATCTCACCGGTTAGACTGAACGAAGTAAAAGGTGTTATAAAATCTCTTAATTAAAAAATATCCGCCGTGTATGCTGAAATTGAAATAGCACTCAAAAAGCACTTCCTCAAAAAGCACTTCCTCAAAATTGTCTTCTACTGCTGGTGCTTTGTTTTATTATATGCTTCGGACTAGACTACTTTCCAAAACAATGGAAATGCGCAGAGATAATTCTTATTCCCTGGAATCTTGGAAAACGGCTTTGTACAGTACAGACATCAGTTGCCTGACGGTACTCTCGAGAATATTTGAAAGAATATTTCTGCGGTGACTGATTCCACAACTTAATCAAGGCTTACTTCCCGACCACCAGTTTGGACTTTGACGCTGTCATGGAACTCCGGAACATGTTCGTCGAATTTTAAAGGAGTTAATCGGAGGCTTCGCAGATAAATAATATTAGTGCCGTATAATAACAGGCTTTTGAACCTGTGTAGCATAAAGGTCTCCTTTACAAAATAAAAGTCTTACTGTCTATTTCTTCAGTCATACAATCAGGAGCAATGATTCTATGGCAGATGTGAACACGCTCACTCCACTGTCAAAAAGATCCACTGTGGGTCAAAGTACAAGGTGCATTACATTGAAATTGATGGATCGACATTTTTAGTACCATATCTTCAGACCACCTAAAACATTCTTTCGATAAGCTTCTTGGTATCGGGATAGAAGAAGATAGTTTTGAATAAAATAAATGCATTTTAGAGAAAAAACTAGTATGTAAGGCGCAAAGTAACGAATGCAAAGGAACTCAATCTAGAAATAATTTTGCATATTATTGCGTTTATGCCTTTTTTGGTATTGATATTTCACAGCGCGCCAATCACAACGACAATTACAAATAGAAAGACAGTCACTAAAAAAGTAGCGAAGTGCAATCAAAGTGAAAAACGCAACCTCCTATCTCTTTCGCGCTCGCAGACCCTTATCAACTAGTAATTGGCTGGTCGCATGCTATCGTTTAATATATATGTGTGTGCGTTTGCATTTCATGTAAAGCATATATATGTTTGATACGTTTTGTTATACTGGCTACCCTGTCATGTGGGTATACTAGGTAAGGAGACTGAAGGGGAGGACAGATTTGCGAGAAAGCGCGCTTATTGAAGAAGAGCAAAGGCCTGTATTGGTTTGATAATGAAATCAGTGCAAATTCTGTTTAGAGCAGGAGTAGTCTCCGGAACATAATTTGGAAGACTGCCTGGCCTTGCATAAAAGTTATTTAAATACCTGGTACATTACCAGCTTACTGGAAAGAATACTACATCCGAAGGAAGTTGCGCTATTTTTTTAGGGAGACGTAACTGAATGAGGTGTTGTAGATACTACTAAGCTAAGAGCACAATCTAGCACAATCTAGTTCTGTCGAAGAGCCAACTACCCTAAAATAATAATAAAAGTAAGCACCTATTCAGCTCAACAACGTCACTCTAACTTGGGACAGTTTGACTTGGGACAGCGGTCAGTTATACTTCGTTTTATATTTGTGCTAAGTGAAGTAATGTGCATTGCTTGAATTTTAATGGAAAAACTTTGTATAGCTGAGAGTATGCTAACATTCAGGTGCTCCACTCAAGAATGACAAACATTTTAACATTGATTTATATTTCAAGAACTATTAAACAGAAAAAAAGTAGTAGTTGCAGAGTGTTACAGCGCTTTAGCTGATAGAATAGTTGCTAAAATAAGTTTACCTTGCCTTACTTTTTACAACAGATAACTTAAAATGGAAATCTTCTCTCATTGAATTGCAACTTTGCATCACCGAGTGATAAACCAATATTGCCTATTCAGTAATAAATATTGAGCATAGTTGAACTTGGTAAAAACCAATTTAAATATGAAGTACTCTTAAATTTTTTAACTCTAAACTGCTGCACTTCACCATTAAATTCAGCTTCCAATGCGCATACAAAACATTAAAAAGACTTCGACGAAGGTGAAAATAAATTTGCACAGAATTCTGTGTGAAGTGCGGTTCTCATGGGCTACCTCACCTCTTATAACTAAGTATGAGTATGTACGAGTTTAGATGCCATACAGTTGAATTAAGTATGTTTAGGTTAAGGTTCTACTACTGCTCTACTAGTACTTCCTTATGGGCGACTGGTGTGGTTTGGATGGTTTGCTTCGTTTGGTATTTTGAATTTTTATTATTTGCAATTTGCGTTAATGTTGTGGAAAAAAGGCATGTGCGGCTGTGTTATAGCTTCGCATTTTCTTGCTGCTGTTGGCATATTGAATGCCCATTTATAGCAAACACAGATACACACACACACACACATACTCGTACGAGTATATACGTTCGAATAGCTATCCACACATGCATGTAATGCTAACGCACACACTAATGGCATTTTCATGGCCTCATGAACTATAAATGCAAAAAATGGCGAGGATAAAATGTAAAAGTGAAAGTAAAAAAAAAAAAAAAAATGGATCCTGCGTGCGAACAAAAAATGTGCTGGCAAATTATAAAAGCCGCAATTGCCATTAGTCTATGTGTGCCTGTACGAGAGAGCTAACAGAGATTCGGAGGCGTGTTAGAAAACGATGAAGATTTAGAAATCGTCTAATCTTGGATTTACTTTTGGTGCAATGGCGATCCCAGAATATCTCTCGTCTAAGTATTGCTTTTAACATCAGGCATTATTTAAAACGTTTTCTGTTGTCTGCTTTCGATTTTGGGAAAGTTTGCACACTCGGGTGAAAGTTCTTACGAACTCTTTCCAAGTGCTATGGAGTATAAACGTCTCTCTACAAATACAATTGCAACACTGATGAAGCCTAAAATTGACGTAGATTCAAGACTGACACAGCAACGAGTTTATGACATCGGATTTAAAGTCATGACTGTCCCAGGAAGATTATATTATAACTAGCAGCGATTCCCAAAGTTGCCCAGAATAGAAAAACCCGAGCAGAAATCGTATCTGAAAAATCTGTCATATATAATACTTTTTTAATTATTTATTGTGTAGAGTATACAAATTATGTTAGCAGACGATCGTATGAAAAAAAAAACTTTGCCCCACACATCCATTCACGCTCGTTTCCCTCCATGCGTATATAGTTTTCTAAAATCGGCGAAGCACTTATTTAATTATTTGTTATGTAGAGTATTATATGTATGTAAACCGAATTGGTGACCGGTGGTGACTTCAATGTTAGGAAATGTTGTCAGTAGACGAACCGTTCAAGGGGAAGTACTTCATCCGCTTCTATGGGTGGTCACAGTTAACGAATCATTAGGACGCATTGAAGCGAAAGGCAATAGCATAAACGATTAATGTGGCATTAATTCTCAGAAGTAAATTTCCCAAAACCTTGTGCTAGCCGCTCTGACATCATTTTAAGGGTGAGATTCTGCTTGCGGACTGTGTGTAAACCCAATAAAAACTGAAATCCCATATCAGGTCCCTGTCCTCATTTTCTCGAAATAAAACAAATAATGTCTCTCATTCAGTAATGGTGCCAAGCATCTGGATAGAAATCTTAACTTGAATGGCAACACCTAGATGGAGATTGTTACAATTAATTATTTTTTCAATGGTTATACACAGCCCTTATTGGAGCAATCCTAATCTATGGAATCTGGGTATAGTGACTGACACTAGACAAGTTTTCTACCCTTTAGAAGAGCAGTACTCTGCAGCAGTGGAGCTTTATGCACTACATCGACTGAACAACTAAACGTTCTATTTCACCTGTTATTTCTTGATCTCATTGCAAGAGAGGGAGACTGAGGGACCACTCATCTTGGCGCTGTGGTATATTCGAGCATTGTAAGCCAATTATGATCTTCGACAAAAAATATGATATCTTAATACCTACAAAGTCACGATGAGTCTCCTTAACACATTATAAAGAAAGTCCCAGGCGATAGGGAGGACGTATCTTATCTTCTAAGCTAACTTGTTTAATTTTCTAAAATTGAAAAAGCAAAGTCCTAATTTTGATAATTGTTATTAATAATTTGTAAAGAGAAGTCTAGCATCTTTAAACAAACCTTCACAGTAGAAAAAGCTTAATTGTGGATGTATGTTCCAAAAAGCTAACTGCAGTTTATGGATCGTATGGACCATTACGCTAATGTTCCATTTCCAACTTTCCAAAGTTTCTCTAGCCCCTACATATGCATGTACGTCTGAGTGTCTGAAAATCTTTTTGCATGTTTGTATATATAGAGATTTCACAAGCGATATTGACAAAATGATTTGTAAATATTTTTCGAGTCATTAAGTTCAGTTAGAGCAACGCAGAAAAAGGTTTAAAAAAAAAAAAAAACAAAATGAAAATGGAACGTGCTGCTCAAATGAAATGTTCGATTAAAAAACGCTTAAAACTTTGCAATGCATTTGGCAGATTAAAATCATTTGCATGCCTGATGAATGAATGAATGAATGAATAAACGAAAGTCAGCAGAGAACGCCACGCAATCAGCCAAACCAATCAACCGCAGAGTATAGTGTCAGCTAGGCCAGTGGCCATTTCAAAATGCAGCTGAGCATGTCAATGAGTCATGCATATAGTCATCATTTCTTCATATACGGGTATATATCGTATATATATTCATGCATTTCACTCATTTATGCATCTCACTGAGCTAGTGGCTCAGCTCAGCTCACTCTCATTTATTCGTTGGCAGGCAAACGCATTCATCATACGTATGCCGCGTTATGCAATGTCCTCCAATGTCCTGCAACCGCATTTGACGCGCGTCCATTTTGACAGGCACTGCACGACACACATTTATCAAAGAAATATTCTTGCTGCGGTCTTTAACCCTTGCAGTGATTTTTTTTCGGTTTTATATAACTTCACAAATACTTTAATGGAAAGGGTATTTTTAGTTTGTTGGTAAGTTTGAAATGCAACGTACGCATTGGAGCTACCACTAACTCTATACATAAATATATATATATGTATATTCTTGATCGAACTGAGTGAGGTGTACGTCTGTCTGGATGATGATGATATTTGTTCCGTTCCAACAATTTTGAGCTGCAACCCCGGTAGCGGAACCTCTATTTTGTTGCAAACAGTTTACTCCTTTGACCTTATGAAGCGGAGATACAGGGTGTGGAAGCTTGTTGTGTCGGCTGTTATCTATTAGATTTCAGGTTCTGAAGCGAAGATTCAAAGGTGCATACGTTTAACTATCCTTATGTTTAGACTGTTATCAGATGTACGGTATATTTTTGGTCGTGAGATTCTAGGCGAGTGCAGTTCACTCCAATATTCCATCTAATGAAACAAGTTTCAAGTAGGTAAAGCTGATTCGAAGTCCCGTCGCAGCCATCCGTTGCCAAGAGAGCTGTGTCATCGGAGTACGTGCCTATCATTAGCCTATTGTTCCTCACTAATGGGAGGTCAGCAGTAAAAACCATATATAAGTATAATTTTATGATAGACTCTTTACTCTCGCAGCTGACGTCAAATGTGTTGCTGTGAAGGTAGTATCTTATTATTAAAAATAATGTAGAAAGAGTAGATTTGAGCTTGTGAAAAAGTCTAGCATGCCAGAATTGGATAAATGAAGAAACAAATATTTAGAAGCCAGCCGAACAGAACTGACGATGTTCTACGGGGTTGAGTATCTGCATATAACTCAAAGACATTGGTTTGGGCTTTCGTGGCGTCTTCTCAAACTGAACTGGTAGTCTAGAATCTTCGTCCAGCAGTCGAAACACTCAAACCAGAAATATTCTCTCGATTATTCTCTGACAGTATATCAGCAAACTAGTCGGACGATTGGATCATGGCTTCTGGTTTATCTGGTTGCCAATCATTATAAGCTCAGTGAACTTCCATTGAGCAGGGAAGTATTAGGCCAGACATGAACAGTGCGCTCATCGATCTTGCCATAACCAGAAGATTTTCTAGTTTTTAGATGACTGACCTCATAAAAAACAACGCTTAACTCAATGTGGTGAATTGGCAAGTCTACTTGATAAGGAACATACTGAGTGAAGGTATTTTCCAGTTAATTGGAGAATTCCTTAACTTCTTCATCACTTGATCTACATTAGGATATGTATAACGCAGTATACCAGAGATTATGCTCCGCACTCCCAAACTCTGCTTTACCGAGAAAGCTGCCACCTGCTTCATTCCTTGGTTCAGTATGGAGCGTTATTAACTTAATCTTTGCTTGATCTAGGGTAGCCTTGTCAAGCGGATTTCAACCGTTTCTTCTTTCGGATCTTTAAAGTTATCTACAGGGGCCAAAGGTGAAGATCGCGTTTCGGTGTATAGTTACTACTGAAAGTGGCCGGAGTGGAGATCATGAATATTTCAACAGCATTCTGTAGCCAAGTCCTCACACAAACCTACCACCCTTTATCAAATTATTGTATGGAAAACGTTTTTATTTCTATAGTTTACATACAAATATTTGTTCCCTATCAGATTGTTCCTCATTAAGCAACTACTTATAGCATGTATTCTTTACTTCCTGTAAAGAATACAATAGCAGATATAGAGTTTTTACAATGCAGATATGTTCCTTTAACTCCAAAGAAAAGTTTGTTTCGAATACCTATTTAGGTCGTATGTAGGGTATTAAAGCTATGATTCAACCGAATTTAATATTATTCCAATTTTTTTCTTCGTTGGTTTGCAAACACCGCAAAACGCGCTTCCGCATTGCAATGCAGCAGGCGAGAGCGCATGAACGGGTATCTCACTCTGTATATATGTAACTATGAGTATGTGAATCTGTGTGTGTGTGCAGTCGCATTAAAAGCTGATTCCTTGCAAGTTTGCTAGCCCAGCAGTAGATGCAGACGCTGCAACAGCAAAGAACGCACGCAAATATTTGCACAAATTTGTGCTGAGGTTAAGCTTCTTGTTTGTTTTGCTGCTTAGCAGGACAACGATGTGAAAGAGACAGATAGTGCATGACATTCATTGGTCTGCCATGTTCTGACTGCCCAACTGCTCAGAAACTGGCTGACTGGCTGACTGACTGACATACTATAGTATTCAAATAGAGTTGAGCTCTGAAAATAGAAAAAAAAACCCTGAGAAAAAAGAGTGCATTCAATTCAAAGCCTTGGCATGTAGTCAAAACGCACACAGCAGATTTCTAATGTAGTCCTTTCGTCCCTTGGTCCTCTACTGCTCAAAGTTACTGTTGACGTTGACTTTGCTGATGACGCAAGCAATGTGCAACGGACAAGGCGCTGACTTTGAAGTTGTCCATTGACAAAGTTGTCTCTCTGTGTGACTTTTCATGGTTGTTTAGCTCGCTTGAAAGGCTCTTATAGTACCTATGTGCATACATATATCCTTTCCGGTGCATCCTTTTTCTTTCTTTTTGCTCTTATGCAGTCTCTGTGTGTGTTTATATTTGGTTTTAATAATTGAATATTATACAGTATGAATATTACTTTTTCGAGTTCAGCTATTTTTTCTAATGTCTCGCAAGCAAAGTGCCCAGGCATAGCATTGTGGAAATAGAATAAATATAAAATCTAAATATAGAAATATGTTTGTTTCGTAACATAAAACTATGTAGCCATCAGAACCAAGATAGTGTGTGTGACTGTGAGGTATGGAAAATGTCAGATGTGCGAGTTCATCAATTGCGCAGTCATTAAATGTATATAGATTGTAAGTAGTTCTGGTCGCCAAAGTTTTCCACAAACGATTCACAGGCACACACTTTGTCGCTTAGTTTGTGACAACGAATCGCTTTCGGATCCGTGGATCTCCAAGGCAGAAAACGCATACATTTTATACTATTGATACATCTTTCGATGGCGACTTCAACACCAAAATTGGCAGGAGAGGAATCTTCAACACAACATGCAAAGAATTTAGAGGGCACCCTTTCTAGCAATGGAGAGAGTCTAATCGAATTCGCCGCAGATCGGAATATGGTCAACAGCAGCATCAGATTTCCGCAATTCAACATTCACAATGCTATTTGGCTTAGTCATAATCAAAGCGCACGTGAGCAAATTAAACATGGTCTGATCGACGGAAACATCGACTTGGACTACTACTCAGCATGGTGCACGCCTCATGTCCCAACAAGGAATGAAAGATTATTTATCTTTGCATGATAACGCTATCACACAAACAAAGCGTCGCAAGAGTGGGAAAGAACATCTCCGAACCCATTGATACCAAGAAAGGTTTCAGGCTGCGTGATGCTTTATCGTGCGACTTTTCTAATCTACTGATGGTGTGTATCCTCCACCGATGCCCATACGTGGAACTGTCGGGAATGCGGAACGAGCGGCTGGGCTGGTCATCTTCTTCGGATGCACAACAGAGTTCCAGAACACAGATAGTTTACATGGTGAAATCAAACTTAATTAGTGGATAACGACAAATTCTGGGAAGAAATTTGGTATTACCAACAATTGGAAAAAACCGACACAGGAGCACTCTGTGTATTTACGTCTAGTTTCTCATCTTTAATCGACTTGAATTCGCTAAGAGTATTAAAAAAGTTTAACTAGCCAATATAACGTTCACCAATTTTAAAACCTTTAAAAGTTTAACTTCAATTTTGTATCTATTTAGCTGTGTTGTATCTGGCTCATAATTTTTACAAGAAATATCGTACAGAACATTATGTAGCTACAATATGCACTTAATATGCTCAACAAAATGCTTAGAGTGCATTCAAATGGCATTAATTTTGCGGTTAAGAATGACACAATGTGCTGATTATACAGAACTAAATAATGAAACAATAGTTCTGACTTTAAATACATTATGCTCGTCTATGTGACGGACGGACATTTGTATTTGTGCACTAGGTGTTGTGGCATTGTTTTAGCGGTTTAATCAATCATACCATATATTTATTTATACAATCAATTTAAACTTAAGAACAATGCCAAAAACACACACACACACACATACACACACACACACACTGTTGAAGATATAAACCTAAAGATAAATATTCTATAGAATACTTTGTTTAGACTTGTCTTCGATGCCAAAATGAAAAGCAATGCACAAATACAAAAGCGACAAATGCAGCTATTCAGTAACTTTATTTAATTAAATATATTTGAAAGGAGCAAGAGTAGCTATGCACAAAGCTATACGAAGAGCAGATACATGCATACGTGTATGTCTGAATAAAAGTGCACTATAAAATGTCATATGAATATCTAAGCATCTGTATCTATGACTGTAAAAACTTCTTTCACTACAATTTGCGATAACAAGAGCATTCAATTTGTAGTTATTATTGTATGCTGCCTGCCTGCCTGACTACACTTTCACCTATTTGATATTATTTGCTCTATACATATTGTAGTTTCCATTATCCTTGTTCTACTCCTTACCCTAGGCGCAGTTAATTGAATTTTAAATTGAACTTATCACCGAAACGTACCAGAAGACAAAAATAAATGCAGCACTCATTCTCATTCGTGTTCATGAATAAATAAATTTTCAATTTTACTTTTTAATTTGATTTGCGCCAATATGAATACGAAATGTGGCCGAACTATTGCGCACTTCAAGTGTTAGGTATTGTATCGTATAGGGTGTTTTCTTTTTAGAAGTTCTATTTTACGACAGCGATTCAGTTGTCAAAAATTGCTCAGATCTGGCAACGCTATTGTCATTTAAATAGACTAAGGCCAGTTAGTTCGGGAGTGTTACCGTGCGCTGCAACCATTTTAGGATCGACATAATCGTCCATCCGTGCGACTAATTGCATATAACCATAGATCGTTTTCGCACCACGTATACTTTGAGTAAAAAGTGGTCGAAAATTGAGCGGCACATCATTTTCATTTAACAATCCAAGAAACGACCCAATTTTTGACTTCTTCGCAAGGCCAATACATGGTTCAGCGACCAGTACAAGTGATAGTCGGAAAGACTGATGGTGGGGTAGGACATGCTATTGAAGCGCCTCCAATGTTGTCTTGACGACTTTGACAACATGTGGCCGAGCGTTGCCGTGCTGAAAGATAACTTTGTCATATCTCTTGGCATACTCGGAGACGTTTGAGCTTCAATGTTTGACTCAATTGCATCAATTGTTTTTGGTAACGCCAGCATCAGTACTCACATATTTTAATTGATGGAGTACGTTCTCCATATACTTCACACAGCAATCAATATCCATCAGCTGCATTTTCTTTGAATTCTTCAAATTGTTGGCACAAAGGTTTACATGATTAGAGTACAAAAAAATTTGTTGTTTACACTTTACCGAAATGACACATTCTGAAATTTAGAGAGAAATTATGTCGGTCTAACATGCATATAGTTACAAGATGGTCTGATCCGATTTAATACAAGTTACGTCGTCTTTTGTAATTCCTTCAAAACTTATTTGTACACCCAATAATAGCGCAAATTTTGCGGTTTGAAACATTTTAATTCAATTCCTCTAAAAACCAAAAACACCCTCTAAAAATCCATTCAATACTCGTATCCTTGAAATTCAATTTAATTCAAGAGTTTTTGGTTGCTTAAAATGCTTTAAACTTAATTAAATTTCATTTAGAAGATATGAAAACGTTGACACATGATATTAAGTGTATGTTACGGATATATATTGTGGAGCAAAGTAGTATAAATTGTCGGCTTTTTACGCTGCGCGTACATAATTAAAAATCACGCATACGTCATGCGGTGCGTGATACGTGCGTGTACGAGTAAAAAGTCAAAAGTAAATTGTTTGTGGGATAATCGAAAAGTAACTTAAAGTTTTTTGTTAAATGAAAGCACGTACAAAGCCTGTCAGATAAAGGATACGCAGATACGTGGGTTGAACGGGTTGCGTCTGTTATCCTTTCAACGGCTAAAAATTCGTGATTTTTTTCCATTTTGAACATTTTTGGTGGCTTCATTTTTTTTTTTTTTTTTTCAGATATGATTAAAGTTGCACAAGGCTTTGTTGAAACTTATTGCACGAGCACGTTTTATAAACTGAAAATATGCGGCACGCTTAAGCAATTAAATGTGAAGGCAAAAAAATATATTGTATTGTATTGTATTGTAAGTATATAATACTCGTATATAGTCTGTTAATATATATATGGTGATGGCCAAAACTGGAATTCTTTGTTAATAATGAAAACTGCTATGGCTTTCTATACCCTCCTCTGGAGGACAAGAGTATACTAAGCATGTGCAAATTTATGTAATAGAATAGAGAATAAGGCGTGGCGGATCGCATAAACTATTTATATATTCTTGATCAACATCGAAAGCTGTGTCGATCCAGCCAAGTCCCTCTGTCCGTCTGTCTGTATGTTTGAACTAGATAGAGGCTTCAAACTTGCAATTTTAATTTCTGCTGATATGTATGCACATCAAGCGTATAAAAGGTTTCAGTAGTGATGCCCATAGCGCTCACAATATGTAACATGTTTAGCTTTGATTTTCATTTATGTTACATTATGATACATAAACTGTTTATGCGGGAACATACGTTTTAGGTGTTTTTTTCACCAATTTATTGTTGTTGTATTTATTTAGTAATCATTGACATTTCAATATGAAAACTTGTACATTTGAGCAACGTCCGCAACAGTTTACAAAATCGAAAAATTTGTCTGCCTGCCATATCTCAAGGCATCGACATTAATACTTATAAAAAAATCATCGATATTTTGTGCTCAAATATCTGGTAAGGCATTAAAAAAGGGCAGAAGTCTAAAAAATTACGAAAAAGCTTCAACTGATTGCTGCCTCTAAGTATACCAATCCAAAAAGTACTAATTTACTGAAAAAAAAGTATCGATATGCATTGAATAATTACAAGTATCGGCGCATCCCTATTCGTAGAGTAATAATTTACACAGGGTCATATTTTTTTTTTTATTTAATGTGAAATACATTTGGTTTCAACAGCGTGTGTCAATTTCTCATACGCCAGCTGAAAGTTATTTAATTATTGAAGACGACCTTCAGTGAGCAAATTGTAAAATAGTCAATTCACTGGCCTGTTTGTACAATTTGATGTCACTAGACTTTAAGTGGTGGGGCTATGTTTAGTCGCTTTACTGCAAGTCAAATGCAAAGTGGTAGGTCAAGTATAAGTTAAGCATTTTGCACGGAAGCAAAATCATACCGGGAAAAGTCTTATGTGCTGTTGGTGTAACATTTCGATTAGAGCATATCGTTTGTTTCTTAGTTGGTTGTTGTTTTTCCTCATTGTTCGTTTTTATCTATCATCTCTGTGCAGTTTAACTTCAATGGTGGTTTCAAGTTTTACTAAATAAGAGCATGCGTTAGGTTAATGCAAAAATCAACAAATGCTTTTTAATGCACATTTAAGATATTTTTCTTTTATTTTGTTTCACTCTATTCAACTTGTCCACACAAGATAAAACTTGGTGCTTTTCTATTTTTAAGTTCTCGGATATTACAATTGTTATTTGATTGCAATGCGTTTCAATTGCTGTGTGAATCGTCCTTGTTGTTATTATATCTGTTGCCAAAATACAATATGTCTGTTTTGTTCACATTATTGCTATCGTTGTTGTTGTCGTTGTCGTTGTTGTTTATACAGACATTGTCATTGATATTTCTGTAGCTGTCATTCCCGGTATTCGCGGTTGTTGTAGTTATATTTACTTGCTATAGTACGATATATGTATATTTATGTATCTGCATGAGTTTGTTGCTCGTTTGTATTGACAATGCAGGCCAACTGTTTATACAAGAGCAACAAAAATATTATCATGTTTTTTTCTGTTTCCATTTTTTGTTTTTTTTTTTTTTTGTTTTTAAACATGTTTTACAGAAATTGTTAAGCGCAGAAACAGAATGGGAGAGAGACAGGGGACGAGTGGGCAAAAACACGGTGTAAAAATTATAAATGTATTTTAAAATAAAAAAACAAGTAAGAATGTTGCAATCATAAATTCGCGACTTTGAAATACCCTGCCAACATTCTCCATGTACCATAATCTTCTCATCATTAAAATTTTATATAAAAAAAAAAAACAAAATAAAACTAGATGGATAGAGCATACCAATAGAATGTGTATCGCAGAACCAATAGATAGCGCTGCCTTAAATCAATAAGCAACGCCATCTATTGTCAAAGTATGCATGAAGTACGCAAATAGCCGTACTGTGGGCGTGGTATCCAAAATGTTTTCATAACTTGACTTTCGTATGTAGCAGGGGAATTTGAAAATCTCAGTTTGATAACTGTAACTTTTATAGTGTCCGCGATCTCGGTGCTTGAACATACGTAGTACGAACGGACGGACATAAGGGCTACATTGACTTGACTTTTTATGCTCTGCATAAATGCGGCCAACACGTCAAATGAAACATTTACATTAAACATTAAAATTTCATTCATTCATTCAAATTGAGTGCTAGCGAAGTGAAATTCATTTTGCATTGAATGATATGAATGTTGACATTTAAGAACGAGTTGCATTCATCAACAGAACGTGAATGAATCCATATGCGAATGAATTAAATCGTGAAATGTTAATCAAGAATATATATACTTTACTGTTTCTTCAAGAGATGTGTTTTCTATTGGCGCGTGCGGATTTAATAAGTTGGCTTACTTCATGTAGCAAAAGTTTAAGTATAGGTCTATGAAATCATTTAATAAATTCGCCATACAAAACCTTTAAAAGTGGTACTGTTACTTGCCAGAATATAAATGCCATTTATGTCCATCTCTACAAAAACTATACAAACTGGTAGACAGACAGACAGACAGACAGACAGACAGGCGGACATGTGTATATAGATGCTTTTTTGTCTCCTTATTTTATAGATAATTTAGATACTTTTGGCTGTTACAAACTTTGTAACAAAACCAATATACCATTTAAATTATGTCTGAAGTATGCATTAAAAAAATATACTTTTATTATTAATAATAAAAGTGTTGCTGTAGATACTTTTTTCCAATACACCATAGCAGCTGACACACAATGTGCATGATTAATGCGTATTGTGCTGCAACGTCAACGAACGAGCAAAATTATACAAAGAAATATTATATTTTTAACGCCAAATTGAACAGCAAATGTAATACATCAAAATACTCGCATCTCGCATGTGAGTATTGTACGATATACTCGTACTCGTATAATAAAGTTTTTACACGATAAAACGTACAACATTTAACACTTTATTAAAAATGAAAATGCTTGCAGCAAGCTGTCAATCACTGAATGACTTACTAAATGGCTGAATGACAAACTGATTGACTGACTTGCAAAAAGTACGGATTTTCTTCTTCTTCTTTTTTGTAAGTAGTTTAAGTATGCATACGTTGCACGGTGGGTTAGAGTACACAGCTTTCGTGACATAATTGTTTGTTTTTGTTTTTTAATGATAAAGCAAATTTTAATATCGCAATTAAAGCGGATCAAATACTGCACCATTAGGGGATTCGATTCTTTGTTTTGGATCCTACATTAGTACTTTAAACTATAAATAAAAAAATGCCAAATATGCATGGCAGAAAAATAATTGCTTTTCGTTTCCTAAGAGCGTATTCAAAATAAAGTTAGGAAAAAAACTTCGAACCAAAGCCTGGGTTTAGAAACATTCAAATGCGAAAAATATATGAAATTATTTAAAATACTTCAAAAAACTTGCACTTTCATCAGCTGTAACTCAGACACTTTTCACTCGTTCGAAACGAATTGGATACTGTTAGACGGGTAATTTAATCATCTTTCTGGTGGCATATCGGCTCATTTCGACTTGGTCAACAAAAATCACCGTTAGAATTATTAAAACAAACATCAGAAAGTATGGAAAAAATTGATGACCTCCGATGAAGATAGTGATGATGATAATCGTTAGATTAAACGAATTAATGTACTTTTTTACAGTAATTTTAATTTCTTGTGATTCATTTCCATCTATATTATTTGGTATGTTTAAACGATTTCGATAAAATACACATATCAAAATTTTAAAACTGAAAAATCTACAGATGTGAATGCACTTCAGTGTATATGTCTAATTTTATGTCGGATACAGTGTTTTTTCGGGGAGTTCTACTTCATTACTTTAACTTGAAGAAAAGTGCTGCCGTAAGCCATCGAATTTTAGAGGCAGTTGTAGGGCTGGCAACCTTAAAAGTTCGAAGATAAAGAGTTGGAGTCATTGCACGATGAAGATCCACATCACTGATTTAATAACTAACTAACTAACTAACTAACTAATATTGGGAGTTAACTTGTAAATAGTCAGCAAACGCTTCAAAGCCATGGAAATAATTCAAAAGTCGGGAAATTGAATCCCATACGTATTAAAACTAAGAGACGTGGCAAGACATTTTGCCCATGTGAACAGCTGCTTGCTTTGCGCTTCGAATTGTGACTAGCATTGAAAAGTACAATGGCTATCAATTATTAACATCGACGGCGAAGCCATATATCAATGGATTCAAGATTTATTGAGATCAATGTAGTGTGATTTACTAAGAACTGCTCGAATCGAATGAAGAGTTTATGGAGAAAAATGGCCGGAATATGGCTATAAACATGACAACATTATTTTTGCAAAACCTGTAAAATCTTAAATCGAAATGGCCATATGGGAGGTTCTAGCCCACTCGGCGTTTTCTCCAGACATTGCTCCATCTGAATACCGCTTGCTTTCGATCGATGGTGCATGGCCTATCTGAGGAATGCGTTACTTCTTATGAATATTGCAAAAAATGAATTCTTGTATAGCTTCTAAAGACGAGTTGTTCTTCCAACGCGGAATCTGTATGCTGCCAGAAAGCTGGGAAAATGTAGTACCTGAACAGTACATTGAATAATCTATTTGTATTCATTTTTTGCAGAGTATAGCCTCAATTTTTGTAAAAAAAAAAAAACGCTACAAAATAATTCACATAATATAAGATGTACTATATACCAGATGAATATGATTTCGAGTACTATAAACTGTATACGAGTAGTTTAAAAAAGTATTGTAGAAACATTTCAACCATATTGCTATCAAATTTGCTTTACTTTACTTTCGATAAAAGATCAAAAGATCGCTGCTTACATATATAGGAGTATGCTCGGTTGAATTTTGTCCCAAAAATGGCATAGTCTAACCCACCATGCATCTATGCGTCGTCACATATGCCACCACGCGACCATTCAAACTTCAATGCATTTTTAATGCATCATTTGCATAGAAAATGGTTCCTTTTTTTTATTTGTAACGTATTTTTTGTTTATTATTTTTTTTTTCATTCTTTTTTTTTTTTTTGTGCTTATAAAGCAGCCAATTCATATTCTACTCACCGTTGCACATAGAAAAGCCATTTCGTTGCAAAACGCTGGCAGTAAATTATCATACGACACGTTGTACTTTAGACGTAGTCGTCGTCGTCTTCGTCCTTCTAGTCGCCAAACTTCAGCAGCAGCACTTTCAACTTCAGATACAATTGCAAATGTTAAATTCCAAATGCTTATTTTGTTGTCGTTGTTGTTGTTGTTAACGCCCTTAGCCAAATGCAATTTTCTGCTATATCCAACTTCAACTTCGCTGGTGCATCTGTGCGTTTATCAGCAGCAGTGGAGACTATGCTAACTTGTCACTTTAACTGCGCATGAGAGCGCTTCGCAATCCAAAACGTTTATAATATTCTGTCTTTTTTCTGTCTCAGCTGGCTGGTTTTTGAGATACAAACGCAAACATAAATTACTTTTTAAACATATTTTGCTTAAAGTTGTACGCTGACAGTGAGACTCTTAGTCCTGCTGCTACGTTTGTAGTTCGTAGTGTATCTTTTTTCTAGCTGCACATAATTTTTTTTTTTTATATTTTTTTAAGATTAAAACTGTCAGTTATCTTTGCTTTGCTGCAGCACACTTTCAGGCGCTGGGCCTCTCTGAACACGCTTCAGCCTCGTTTTCTGGCGTATGATCCTTTCTTTTTGTATTTTGAAGTTTCACGCTGTTAGAAAATATGCATTTCTGTTATTTTAAATTAGTTTTTGCACGAAGTTTCCACTGGCATGCGTAATGCTGAAATGCAAATAGAGTAAAAAATTAAAATTAATATCAGAAAAAACAATTTTTTTTTTATTGATAAATGTGTATATTTATTTTATTTTAATTAATATTAAAATGTTCTTTAGACACAAGACTTGTTGGCCAGGTGTGGCAAAAGCATTAAATATGCAAAAAGGTTTAACAACACTTTGTGGTTTTTGTGGCTTTCAATGGTTTTCAATTTCAATTTGAAAGCATTGTAAAATTATTTGTTTTGCTGTAAATAGTATCAAGAAATAAGTAAGAATGTAGCTGTCGTGTGGTTACGAAATGCAGACTTTGAAATTATAAATAAAAAAAAAAACTTCGAAAGAATTTAATATACTTCATCTGCGTGTATTCAAGGAGAATCTAAATGCACAAGTTTGAAATCTTTATTTAACCTTATAAAGACTCTATCATTGAACACTTTGATTACCACTGGTACACCGGTGTTCGTTTTCACTTCCTCAACAAGGTATAATGCAATGGCAAGTGAATGTGGCCAGAATATGTCAGAAAGTACTTCATTTTCAAGGGCAGATTCATCCTTTTGCCTACCAGATCACCCCAAAGTCGAAAAGAAAAACTTAACTTTTGGAGATGGATGAAGCAATAGGTCCAAAGTTGTATTAGAGCATTTCCGGGCAACCTTCCTCGCTCGAACAAAAAAAAAAAACAAAAAAAAAAGGATAGTTACATCGACCACCCAATCTGTGGGGACCTCTATATTCCAATGGTCATCAACTGTAAAAATCAATGACTATATTCAAATTTTGTTGACGAATTGATTTATTTGGAACAAAAATAATTGAGATCCACTCCTTTGTTGACACTAGTTTCATCGCACCTGGACATTTGAAATTGATTTTAGTGGCGAAAC
Organism: Leucophenga montana; assembly: GCA_035044765.1. Taxonomy (NCBI): domain Eukaryota; kingdom Metazoa; phylum Arthropoda; class Insecta; order Diptera; family Drosophilidae; genus Leucophenga; species Leucophenga montana. The sequence continues at coordinate 2,162,607 of JAWNNQ010001372.1, forward strand.
CTGATTGACGCTGTTTTATTAGATACCAATAATTATCCAGCTTCAACTTCAGGCACCACAACATTAGCCACCACGCAGTGGAATTCGACAAGTTTGAATTTTTTACGACTGGTGCGAAAGGTGTCGCAGTCCCGCAGTGCCCTTTGTGTCTCGCTCCTTTAGCTTGTACAGCAATGTCAGATTGTTAAAAAATTTTGGAAATACAATTCGATACCACCCATTGTTATCGAGACCTTCCGCCATATTCAGAGCAACCGATTTGCCAATGCTGACTTCTTTCTGCGCTTTCTTATCTATGTAAATGTCAAATTTGTGTCGATAACCCGTTTGCGAGACGCATCGGCGCTATAATTTAAATTCTTATACTGCTTCATGATGTTACGTCTTTTGAATTTGGCTTTTGGGCTTGGTTTATCGCATGGGCGGATGCTTTGTTCATATGAACGACTATTGAATGAATTTTATACGCTCGACAGTACAATGGATCATCTCGGGATGAGTGTTCAACAATGTTGGCAAAATGTAAACAAGAGCGAATTGCTTCGAATCTTTTATAGATTATTACATTCGAAACGAGCGGCACTGAGTAAATAAGCAACATTGACCAGTGAAGTCTAGTGAATGGCTGCGATGAACTGTTATGCACAAAATAATGCCCAAAAAAATCGAGAAAATAGTGAATTTTTTTCAGGGTATATTTGTGACTTTGGAAACTGTATTGACTACTTTGTATATACTCGGCACATCACGGTCGGTAACTGTCCGTAGCTGGCAACAAGACTTTCCCGTTAATAAAACCTGGATAAGTGAATCATTCGACTTTTTCAACTTGATAGTTACTGGCTCAGATGTTGATGACTTCTCACGCGCAGTCGTTTTCATTTTTACCGTTGACGACCATTGGGGCATATAGATCCGACGGCTGTAACATCTTTTCGGAGACTAATGACCGAACGCGCTGCATCTAATCTCTAGGCGGCTGACGCCAACTGTAAGATAAAGATGTACATAGTATATAGATCATAAACTATCTAGGATAAGTAGAGTTAGCAGTAGATTGAAATAACAATATAATTGTCTGCGACGCTAATGTACATCTTCAATACGAGATACGAATTGTCGCATACACATGCGCAAATTAACTTACATCTGTACAAACAAACAGCAAGTTAGTCCATCCATCCATCCGTCTGTATGTAGATAGTTCGACTGCTCATTCTAATCAGAACATTTGCTGTGTGCAGCATCGCATTACATTTGATTTCAACTGCCAATTGTTGTTTGTGCCAATGATGATGCAACGAAATGAGATAAAATGGAATGTGCCACGGCTCTGACCCAATCAACAGCAGGCGACTCGACTTTTGGTCAACAGAGATTTTCAATGCATCACAATTGGTAAGTCTGTCTGTCTGTCGGTTTGGTCAGTTGGGATTTGTTTGTGCCAGTTGTCAGATTGGAATGATTTTGACTTTACCTATATAGACAAGAGCTTATCTTGTATTTGGAAGTAGCGTGACAAAATGTATTTTTAGAAAATTGAAAAATAGTCCAAAATTTTATGTTGCAGTTGAAATTCATTTATTGTCAAGTTTTTGACGTTTGCCATTACAACCAAAAATTGTAGCACTGTCCAGAAGCTACAAATTAAGCACAAACATGAAAACAATGTCATTAGAATACAACTATGTACTAAGATACAACACATATATAGAGAGAGAGAGCTACCGACTGAAAGGCTCAATTGCAACGACAACAACAACAACAACAACAACAACAACGAAATCATAGCAATTCGTTTTAATGAATCCATCCACAGAACTGATTGTATCAACTTCCTAAGTGGATTTTGCAGTTCAACTGGCATCAAGCACTTGGCCGCAGGTAATTTCATATGAATGAAAAGCAAAACCTTGCACAAACACATCAAACACACACACATACAAAGTAGCAAGTATACAAGAGCTAGTGCTGCACTTGCTGCATCTCTCAATGGAGTTTAATGCTTCACTCGACTCGATTTGGTTGGCGCTGTACAGTTGCAGAACAACAAACCACAGCAGAGCCTTTCAGTATGCTAATGTTTAAACCCAGTGCCGGGCATTAAGTTAAGTGATATGCAAGGCCACAGATGAAATTGCGCGCTCAAAATGTTTTTACATAAGTAGTGAAACTTGTACAATGTACGGCCAACGGATTGACGAGAACTCATAGCTGAGTTCGAAACACATAACTCCGTAGCTTAACTTGTGTATTTGTTTTGAGCAACTTTCTTGAGATGTGTTTTTGGGAAACATAATTTTAGAGTAGTTGTGTCTCTTGAAGAGGAACTGGCTTCGCATTATTCAAATTGTCAACATTATATTATATATTAATATGTATAATATAATATAGTATTAATATTTTTTCCGCATATTGCCGGTATTATGAAATATTTGATTGCTATTAGATAAGATTGAGTTTTGCCATGTAATCCAACTCCAGTTTTCAATATGCACGTTAATTTAAATTAAAATAGATAATATGACACATGAAAAATTCGCGTTTAATAACTTTTTCTTCTTTTTCTTCTTAATTTAATTGTTGTAGTCTGACCAAAAATAAAAAACCACGCGATGCCATTCCGAAGTAGAGATCATATGACAAAAAGTGAGGCGTTGCGCCATAATACGTTTTTTTGAAATTAAATAGCCGAAAAAAATCCGAAAAACGAAACATGTGATGTGAGTTCACGTGCTAAAGATAGCGATCAAACTATTTTATAAATCCGCTTTCGTGTTATAAGCAATGGCAAAGAAAGTGTACAGGGTGTCCTATTTAAGTGACGAGAAGTGTATCTACTCGACTTTTGATGCTAATAAAGACTTATAGATGTGAGATCTTCCATATCATATATAGGCATAAAATGTTTCTACTGAAACAAATGTTTTTAGAGATGCAATGGATCAGAGTTAGGTGAATTGGTTCAATTGCACCAAAATTATAGAGTTTTTTCAATAAAAATTAGGTTTTTATTCAATTATGTTTGTAAATGCTAGTGTGATTGCATTTGAGTTTTTGCGTCCAGAATGACCATCTACCCTAATGCCGCCACTGTATATATTTTTATGTATGGATGTATGTATGTATGTATGTATGTATGTATGTATGTATGTATGTATGTATGTATGTATGTATGTATGTATGTATGAAGTTTCCATTTTCGTTCTGTACGCTGTCAATATATTCAGGTTTGTCTCTTGTTCTTATCTCTGCCGCTGTGGTTTGACGTCGCATTTCAATGAACATTCACATTGCATTGTCAGACACTGTCTCTCATGCAGCGTTGAACTCTGCCTTTTGCTACTCGATCTCTTTTCATCAGTCTGTCTGTCTGTCTATGCATCTGTCAGTTCGGCTGTCATTGCCACACCCACTGCTGTCAGCCACATTCTTTGCAGTGTTATGATTTTAGCATTGTTGGCAAGCCAAAAAAAAAAAAAAAAAAAAATATTTAAAAAAGTGAAGAAGAAGATATATCATTCTAATTTTTTCTTTTTGAAATACGAAGTTGGTTTGCCATTCAGCTGACGCTCTGTCCAGCTAACCATGCTCTCTGCACTCTAACTGTCCGTCTGTCTGTCTATCTGTCCTGCTATCTGTCACTATACTCCGCTGTCTGCAGTTCCTGCACTTTCTCAACATTATCCTTGTCATTTTCAACTTTGCAGTGCTCATCTTTCTCGGCTTGCTGCCTTGTTTTGCTCATGAATTCTTAAGCGCATTCACTGCAATTTCTACAAACATTTTCTATACAACATTTACTGCACAGCGCAGCTGCTTCTAGCAGCAATTTTTACAGAAATGCATGCGCATTTAATTCACAAGTGAACATTGGCATTTCGCTTTGGATTTTCATCTTTTTTCCATTTTTCGTTTTTGTTGCTTGTCTAACAAGTTCTGGCTGGCTACTTTGTTATGCATTTTTTATGATTTGATTTTCGGCGCTTCGACGCTGCTTAAATATTGAAAAGCATTTGCCAAACCAACAAAACGAGCCAAATGCCATTGTTGTTCTGCTCCTTGTTGAAGTGTTATTTGTTCTTTTAGTTTTTTCCATGATATTCATGTGCTAAATAATTTAAACTGCAACTATTTGCTGAATATTCTATTAGAGCATTAGGGTAAGTCAGTTTAGAATGTTAACTGAATTGTTTTTGAGAATTATTTTACATGAGTTGTACGACAGCCGGCAAAAGAGTAAAGGTTGTTTTGCACCGCTCTACAACTTTTCAACAATTTTCTAAATTAAACTGACAATGAGAGAATATTGAGATAAATTTGTATTTAAATACAAATCTTAGGTTTACTTTATGTGATTAGAGCATAAAATGATTGCGAATTATAAGTTAAAAAATAAATGCAATGGATCAAATTTAAATAATACAAAAGTAATTTTTATTTGCTGCCATGGGTTTACTAAGTTTGTGCAAATGGCTTCAAAAGGAAGCCATCTATGAATCAGCCCAATTTTTGGCTACCACATAATTGCGGCCGTTTTTTCTTCAATACTCGGCTTAAACGCATCAATTGTTGTTGGTAGCGATCAACTGTGCTGCTTACATTGGTTTTGATTAGCTTATAGTGGACTAGACCAAGCTGATGTCACTAGATATGAGCTAATCAGTGATATTTGAGTAGCAGTGATTATTGGAACTGAACAAGAAAAGAGAGAGAGACAAAGAGATTTATGCAAACGTCACAAGCATGTTTTTGCTGATATATATATACTTTACCCTCTCATTTCCTTTCTCCCCTCTATAATCATTTTTGAAAGAATTTACTTAGATTCTCTTCGTACATTTATTTGTTTAAAATGCTGTAAACTATAAACTTTTACTTAAAATTTAGTAGCACATACGAGCCATCTAATAGATTTTAGCAATGAACTAGCTGAATTTCTTAAGCAATTCAGGATTTCAGGAATACAAAGAATGCCTATGAGTGGATAGTGTTGCTTTCAAAGTAGGCAAAATTTTAGCAATAAAAGTATAAAATTCCAGTGAATTTCAAATCGAATATTCTGCACACCTAGCATGAGACAAAAGCCAACATAATTGTATACAATAGTTAAAATAATGCAGCATGCTATGTGAGAGTATGTATTGTGCAAATCCTTTTTGCGTTTACTATGCATTTTATGTCAAGTAAATAAATTCAAATTTTGCTAATACTCATGCATAAATGCAAGTAGTAACTACAATGAGAACGCCAACGCCAAGATTTGCACATTTAGCAGGCAAACAGATACTTTGCAGTGTAGTAAACTCATCTTTCCAGTTTCCTAAACCATTTTACTGGTCATAACTCTAACTGAAACTGAAATGCACACACAGGCGACAGTTATTGTTAACATAGATATATCTACATACATATGTAAGTATATATTCGTATGTATTACTTCTATACTCATACTGCAGTTGTAACTGCTGCTGCTGCTATATTCGTTGCAGGCAATTTAAGTGCACTTGACTAAATTAATACCGCACAGGATCAGCTGGAGCCGCAGTCAACGCAGCAGAAAGTGCAAATTCAACAATATGAATAATTATGCAGACAACTAAATCGTTTTACTATGCAGGCGGACAGTGTGCAGCAAAAGTCCTTGAAGTCCTTTACTCGGAAGTTGCAATTTAAAGTCTCCCTGGCGACATTGTGTTGATGATGACGACCGACGACAAAGACAAGTCGCTCTAAATGTTTTTAAAATTGCTGAGCACACTTGCTATTAATTTATAAAAAAAAAAACAAACAAAAAGAAACAAAAAATAAATTATTAACTTCGTTTTTGTGCGAAGTTTTAATACCCTTCCCAATGAACTGTCGGTTAATGAAAATAGAAAAATACCTATCTTATTATATACCTCGACACTCAACGACTGCTAGCAACTTGGTAGAATAATAGATGACGATTGCATGCGAGCAACCAGTTACCAGTTGATAGGAGATTGCGTGTTTTACTTTGTATGCGCTTCGGTACTATTTTGGTGACTGTCTTTCTGTTTGTAGTAGTTCTAGTGATTGGCGCTTGATGAAATACTCATAGCAACAACAACAAAGAGAAAAATATTCCTACAATGCAATCGACCGCTGGTCATATTACATACTTCTACAACTTCTACTTTTGAAACGGACAGAAGTAAAATGTACAAAAATTGAAACAAATAAGTAATTATTAAAAAAAAAAAAATCGAATGCAGAATTTAAATAAAAATGGAAGCATTTTCAACTTTAATTGTCGATTTAAATATTAAGTCTCCATACCGAGTTTCTGCTCGAAATCTATAAAACTGCAACACACATAAGGACAGACAAGCCTAATTGAACTGATCAATAATATATAGGTATTGTTTGTAGGATCCACGTTACAAACTTTCTGACGAACTAATATACCCTTTTCACATTTGTTATGTATGAAATATAAAAAGTTGGTGCGAACAAAATTTTTGTTGCATACTTTAAGGCCACTTTTCACTAAGTACACAGGGACACATACACACATACACACTTCTTATGCTGTACAGATACAAGTACAAGTAGATACCTTACTGCCAACTCATGTCAAGCAGATTCCCAACTGAATGCTGTTGAAACTTTTTGCCAACATGTCACACTTTTCACAATTTTGTTGCTCCATTTTTTCTTATTTTTCTTTTTTTCACGTTTACCTACACTCCATCAAAGAGTTTTGTACCCAGTTATGGAAATAACCATAAGGCAATTGCATGCGAATCTATGTTTAAAAATGTGTGAGTGTGTAGGTGTATCTATATACATACTCATACATATATATCTGCTGTTACTACCTCATAGGCTGGCATAGGTTTGCCACTCATAAGCCTTGAATGCTAAATGTCAAAGTTACTCCTTGGCGTTAGCTTCGACACATCGCTGCTGTCGTTGAGGTGTACTGCAGCTGCTACTGTTCTTGCCAGTCCAAGGCTCTATGAATAAATGTCTATAGTAGATATACCTAGTGTAAAAGGGGTAGCGGATGTATGCGGCATTGATGGTTGGTTCGTTGGTTTGGCTTGTTTAGCTTGGGCTGGGATTACATTATGTGTACTATGGCTACATACTATCGCTTCAGTACCATTCCTGCTAAGTTCTGTGCAAACACAGTTGGCGCAGTTCATTAACATGTTACATGGACGACGCAGCACTCAACTCAACTCAACTCAACTCGATTCATTCACTTCTGCTCAGCCCAAAACATAGCTTCGTTCTGTTCATCTCAGCTCAGCTCAATTCAACTTAACGCAATACAGCGCTGCGTAATTCTGCGCAACTTATGCATATGTTGTGTCTGTGTGTCTATCCGCATGACATGACTCCTTTTTAGATACTCTAGCATTCATACCACTTTACTTTACTTTACTTCACGTTACTTTCAATGTACAAACAAATAAACAAACAAACATTCTATACTATGTCAGTCTGTTTGTATTTATCTTGTTGTTTTTGCTGTTCCAATCTGCAAATGTATGCGTAACATGTAAGTGTATTTGCGTTTTTGTCTATGCGGAAGTATAACAAGCGTTTCTAGGTAGGTGCTCTGCCTATATGTAAAACCATCTCTAAATGTCGGCGCCAAGTACAAGTATCTCTTCGTATTTTGGTCTTCGGTATACTCACATAAATCTATGTTTGGTCTGTTTATGTGCCTGCTAAAGAGTAAAGTAGCTTATAGAGTTAAGACGTTTTGTATGTCTGTAGTTTAAAACATTAATTAGTTGTAATACAAAATATACAAAAAAAAAAAAAACACACACACAATTTTATAAATATGTACCTAGAATACAGACCTTTAATTAAAATGTTTATTAAACTTAGATTTAAGAACTGGTTTCTAAACTAATTATGTTTTTTTTATATCTTCTTAAAATGTTTGTTATAAATGCTTGAGAAGACAATCTTTTCAGCCGATGGAAACTTAAAGCAGTTAAAGTAGCTTAGTAGGCTTTTAAAAATAGCAATTAGTAATGAAATAGACTCCATTTTAAACTGTTTACAATTTAATAAATCTATTAAGTTAATAATCAAATTAATACGAGATAAAACAAAAGAAAAAAATTAGAACGCTTCTAAGCTCTCGATTAATAATTATTAGTCTTAACTAAGTAGAAATCTTAACTTTGTTTAACTAAGTGTGAATTTTAACATTCATACTTCATACTGTTACTCTCCACACTTCACGAATAAAAACGCTTCAGCCAAAAAGTATGCTACATAAAGTAAGCCATTAAACTAAACAAATTCTAGAATTATTTTCCATAGCGGAAAATTTGCATACATTTGGGCGAAATATTTCAATGACACAAATCATTGCATGATTGCCATGTAGTATGTTTTATCTCTCTCGCACTTACGAATCAACTCAAGGTAAAGGTCACGTCAAGTCTTGAGAAGTTTGAAAAACGACACTCACGAAAAAAAAATAAAAAAATAAAATGCTAGATGCCAAATTTTACGTGAATGGCTCTTACGCCAAACTTAATAAAAATAACCCATATATTTTAAAATCACTTATCTGCAAAAAGATCCCATAGATATATGAACTATTAAAATAAAATAGTTGGTGGTTTCAAAGATTCAAGACTTCCAATGAGGAGGATCCACGATGGACACAAGATATGGTTGCTGAGGAACTGGGAATGGATGTGTCGCAAATATTGCAAAATGATTTACTGTACACGAAGAACTGTGCTCGAAGGCTTCCATGTATTTTGAATGTGGTCCAAAACAAAAAGCGCAAGTTCGTTTTGCCCCAATATTTCGAAAGAAAACTGAAAGATTAATAAATTCGTAACAGTTGATTAAACTTTGTTTTCTAAGCACGACCTGTGTACCAAGCCACAGTGGATGATATTGAACAGAAAAGAAGCAAATATACCAATTAATAGAAACAATGTAGCTCCTATTTCTCCGAATACTGGTTAGGCAGTAACTGCAAAGTGGTTTACTGAAGACTGCCTACACTGATAAAAATATTGCATCCTAAATATTATATTGCTAATTGAAAGCGAATTGGCGCCGGAGGCACCAAGTCTCCACAAACACTGCAACTTGAAAATAGGTAATCATAAGGGACTTCTTGAGGTAGTGAATAATAATAACAAAACATAGGTCCACTTTCAGCAACCAAATAGATTCCATCCCAAAACTGCTAATGCGGTACGAGATCATCATGCGCTCTCGTTTGGAAGCGGACACAAAACTAAACTGGCTAAGTACCGATGCCCAATGTTTGTATACTGACGGTTCTAAAAGACAAGATGGTGTGGGCGCATGTAGAGTTGGTAATTTTTATATAATTTTTAATTTTCTCGCTAACTCAAATAGAGTCCGTCCAGGCACAGAGGATTAACAGGCAACGAGGAAGCTGACGTACAAGCCGAGAAAGCCTTTGTGGGTTCTGGCTCCCTCTACCGTTTCCCCAAGCAATAATAAACTGGCTCAACCGCTGACACATACCTCATAAACTTCAAAGGTATTAAAATGATAAAAAAAAAATTCTTAACTTTTCACAAAATAAAAGCTGAAGAAGCAATAGCCATGAGCAAACGTGACCCAAGAATCCTGCCACGCCAAACGCAATTACCACCTACACAAAATTGACTTATGGAAGACGAAAGCATTGAGCATGTAATAGCCACTACCTATCATCAGTTGACTTGCCAGCACATTGCAAGAATGCAACAGAACTTGCTTTGAAAATATAACGTCTGTCCCTTTTATCATTATCATTAGATAACAGAAATTCGTGGAATATAGACGACTTTTTTCAGTGAAACTTGATAAAAAAGCAATTATTTGCAATGTGCGGCCAAGTCAACCGATGATTGGTAGTGGCATACCTTGAAACACGTGTATTGACAGCCGCTCATTTTTCTGTATATACAAATATGCTGTTCACTACTCTTTCCTTCGCATTCAAGAAAAAATATATGTCAAAAATATTTCCCAACCGCTTTGAGCCAGCTAAAATTCATATATACATTATAGGTCGCTAATAAAAATTTAACATTATTTTTGTCTGTCTTTTTCCAAACAACTAAGCAGGCTTTTGTCTAGACCACAGGTACATTATTTTTTTTAAATATCTTTCTTATATGCTTTCACTACTTTCGTTTGTATCTTATCTGAATCGCTGTATCATCACTTTAAATTGTCTCACTGTCATCTAAGAGTATACAAATTTAATTACTTACAATCTTTTGCACATTTTAATAAACATTTTCACTGACAAAGCACAAAGCTTAATGATTACAAATTACGACAGCAAGCAAACGTCATCAACATAAAAGATCTCCTTGACTGTCTGACGTTCTACTCACTCAGTTACTCACTAACTCATTAAATGTATCTAGATACAACCGCAACATTGCATCAACATTGTGTAGGTTGTTGTTGTTGTTGTTGTAGTTGTTGTTGTATCTTGTGTAGCAACAATAAACCACAACGTTAGATAAATAAAAATTGCATTTTATCCAAAGATAAAGTAGAAAAAATTCCAACAATAACGTCAACGATAACCGCAAGCGCAAAAGTAATGAAACAAATCTGCTAAATGCGGATTAAATGCATTTTTATGATTAAGATTAATTTCACGCAGCGTTGCCATAGCTCACACCCCCTACTCACCCCCACCGCTGCTATTTCTTTCATTTTTATATCGTATGACGTCCTTGCATGCATCAAAGCCAAAGACAAAAAGGATATGCAACGGAAATTGCAATGGCAGAGGTACGCACCGCAAGAGATTATGACATGCCTGCCGCTTTTTTTTTTCATATAATTTTTTATATTTTTATTTTTTCAATAATGTTTAAATGCATTTTTATTGCATTTTACAAACAATAATGATGAGGACGATGACGATGACGATGTCGATGTCGTTGTCGAAGGAGATGAGGTTGCATTGCATATGACAGCATAACAAACACATAAACGTTGTCCTTCTACTTGCACAAAATCCTTATACAAACTCTAAGCTGCTGCCGCCTTTAGAGGCAAATGAAGCTGAAGTGGTTCTTGTGGCGGCAATTTTTAATACAGCACAACGTCAGCAGTCAACAACAGCAGCAGCAGCAGCAGCAGCAAGGATGACAACATTAAGGATGTGCATAAGAATGACGTACCAGTTTTGACTCATGAAGTCATGCAGTGAAGAACTTCATAATACTGTAGTCACCCCGTTGTTGTCTACGTTGATGCAACTACAAGCACCGCATCAACGTCAAAGACTGACAAGAACAGCATCGCATCAGGCTTCAGCTTAGAGCATCACATAAGCATCAAGCGCGCACGCATCATTAGCTCAACTTTTACAGCGCATCACTTGCAACTTGTGCATAAATTTAGCTTCCGTGTGTGTGTGTGTGTGTGTGTGCAGGACTTCACAGAAGTATTGAAAGTATTTCAAAAAGTGCAGTTTCGAATTGTTATGGACGAAAAGGCATTTGTATATATGCACTGAACTTATTTTATGGAACTTCATTTAATGCCAATATGCACATATAAGGTCGGGATCATTGAAGGTCGTCGCAAAGCACAAATATACTCATTTTTCCTTTAATGTCTGTGGAAGAATTTGCATGGTTAAATAAATATTATTCTGCAAAGTACCGTTATTTATCCTTTTTGAATACCAGTATATCTGCCATAATAAGTATTTACTTAAAATTGTTGTTATTTTATGCTTTGAAATTAAATCGGTAAATCAGCGTTGAATTTAACACCATATGGTAATGGAACATTTACAATACTGATTTATCTTTGAAGTTATTCTATAAGTATTATACCCACTCACTCTCACCTCAACATTCTTCCAATCTTTTAGATAAAATTACATTAAATAGCGAGTAATTCAATAACGCTAAGCGTTTTCCTGTAACTATAGTTCTCCCTGTGTTCCCTGTGTTATAGTTAAATATTTGGTATATTACAGGTAGGTAACGCCCATTCGAGTATAGTTTTTTACGACAAACCTTCGATCGCGTACAACGACGAGCAAAGTGAAAGCTCAATCCGGCTACAGCCCAGCGGGAAAATGTTACCTAAATACTCATTTGGAATGTACGAGGGGTACTATTTATATTTCGGGAATAGCAAATAATAACAAACATTTTTAAATGAAAATGGCTTTATTGTTTTTCAAAATATTCCCCTTGATGATCAATACACTTTTGCATTCGTGCAAACCATTTGTCATAGCAGTTTTTCCATTCCTCTTGAGACAACTTCTAAAACATGGTTTTTGAACGCTTCAACTGCTACTTCTTCGCTCGTAACTCGTTTGACCACGCAGTTTACCTTTGATACGCGGGAACAAGAAGAAGTAATTGTGTGTCAAATCAGGACTGTACGGAGGCTGAGTCATTAATTCGATGTTTTGACTGCTCAAAAATGCACTTGCATTGTCATGATGCAGAATGATTCAAATTTGACGGTTGGTTTTACAAAATTCTTCCGGCAAATAAATGGTCGTGTACCATTCAGAATTGACCGTCCTACATTGCTCAAGCGGAACAGTGGCCACATGACCCATTCGGTAGAAGAAACAGGCAATCATTTGCTTCGCTGTGCTTCTTCCACGAACAATTTTTGTTGGATTTGGCTCGTCTTGGAATACCCACAGGGTCGATTGCAGTTTTGTTTCCGACTCATACGAATATATCCATGATTCGTCACCTGTCACGATTTTATACACGTCTTTTGAATCACCACGGTCGAACTTTTTAATCATTTCTTTACACCAATCGACGCGAGCCTTTTTTTGAGCGATTGATAAATTATGGGGTATCCAACGAGAGCAAATTTGTTTTACAGCTAAGTGTTCATGCAAAATCGAATGTATTGAAGTGGAACTAATGTGCAAGCATGCCTCTATCTCACGATATGTCACATGACCATCTTGCATTATCAGTTCACGATGTTTTTGGGCACAACAACCGATTTGGGACGACCTTCACGGAATTCGTCGGCGACCGAACTACGACCACGATTGAATTCACTATACCAGCGATATGCTGTGGTTTTTGCTGGTGCTTTATTGCCTTACAAAGAACAGAGTTCATTGACACATTCTTGTTGAGATAATCCACGTTGAAAGTTGTGAAAATATTCCAACGAAAACCTTCTCTTGAAATTTCCATTTTTTGGCTCAATTGCTTTTCTTAACTCACTGTAAACAAAACAAATAGTAATTGTACATCAAAACTTGGGGAGTACGTTTATGCAAAAAAATGTCAAATTTTATTATGGTGTTGCCAGATTTTAGGTTTTTACATTAGTGTTGCCAGTTCCCGAAATATGAATAGCAGCCCTCGTATTACTTCTCAAGTCATTTCTGATGATATGATGAAATCCATGGTACTTTTTGTAACTTTTTGTACCGGAAACAGATTCGCACTAGAGCGAACGTAAACCAGGTTGCGTACAATATCCAATCGGACCAGGCCGGATGTAATGCAAGATACATATTGACGTATAACTGAGAAGTTCAGTACCTAGAATACGTGCGACAGAAAGCAGTATTACAGTATATACAGTATATACAGTATATACTCAAGATTGGTTCCCTTGGCACACAATATTTTTTCGATATTTTCAATGCCTTCAGCTTTAATAATATAATTAGTTTAATAGTATTTAATAGTATTATATAAACTTCAAGCTTCATGAACAGACAGTCTCACTTATCAGCGACTGTTTGTCCATAACATTAACAACAACTACACAAGAATTTTAATTAATTTAATTGTTCGAACAATTAGCTTTAATATAATTAGATATTATACTTGCATATGGCGTACGAGAATGTGGTGCTAAACGTAGCAAAAAAAGTATAAAATTGCTTCATAATGTCGGTGACTGATAACGGACTTGTTGCGGTATCCGAAACACGTGTCTCAGTGGCAAAAATAAAATATTTTTATTGTTTTTTAACCAGCCAGAAAAAGCTCTAACATTCATTATTCTTAATTTAATACGCATTTCAATTCAACAACTGCATACACACATATCGAATTTTCTTGAATTACCAGATACACATCATTATTTTGATTATTTTCACATTAATTTGCTTCCACACTTGTGTATATTATCCAATTAGCAATTCTTTGCATTACAAATTTGAATTTCCACAGCAAATATAGAATTAGCGAAAAATTGCTAAAGCCAATATCGAGTTACGTGTAATTTTTGTAAACCTCTATATTCCACGAAATCAGTCAATGTCGAATATTGCACGCCTCAAAAACAAATAATTAATTTGGCAAAGCAATTTCGGTTTTCAGGATTGATGATAATTGTGCACAGTTTTTGTATGTACGAGTATATACTACAGCCACCCACAATGTTTTACCATAAACACTATAATACGAGTAGTATATAAACTATACAAATCCACACTTTTGTTGAGGTCTTCTCGTACGTACGAGAGTTCGTGTTGTTGCATTGAATGATGGCATTTCATTTCATTTCATTTCAGTTCGGTTCGGTTTTGTACAGTTCAGGCCTCATAATCATATCTCTCTAATTTGTTTAATTTCAAGCTTGGTAATATAAGCCCAAGCAACGCAATAAATTAGCGGCATAGAGTAGTTACATTGTTGCTTTGAGATACATATACACAACACATACACATACACATACACATACACATACACGATGAGATACATATGCGCGCATATTAAGCGGAAAATTAGCATATACAATAACAGAGTTAGAAAGAGTTAGAATGGTTAGCGTTGGTTATAGATATGTTTGCTGTTGTATGTGTGTATCTGTGTATCTGTGTATCTGTGTATCTGCACTTGTGTATCTATGATAAAAACCCAGCTAACAAATTCATAATGTAATTAACAGCACTAATTCTGACAGTGTGCTGGAAGCATTCGAAATAACTGGTTTCTAATTAAAGTTTTCATTGCAAACTACTGATTGTGAATCGTGATGTGAAAGCTAAGTAAATATTTTATAGATACACGTCTAAATGGAATGCATGAGGATGTAGGCAATGCTATAGCTTAACACAGAATAGCTTAGCGTAGTTAATAGTTGCTGAAAGCTAGAGATTCACTTTTTCTACGTATGATAAACAATAATTTAAAATATGTTGGGAAAAATTCAAAATCCCAGCTGTATTTAACTTATAATCAATTATACGTTAACTATAATTAATACAAAATCTTGCATTTCGCTAGTAATCGCTTAAAACCTTGAACTCTCATTTTGAATTTAGTAAATTCTGTTTTGTTTTTGTTTCCATGGATTGATAAGAAGAAAATTAAAACACGCTTATTTAAAATATATCAGCAGCTGCGAAAATATTTATTAATATCATGTCAAACAGCTCAATTGAGCCAATGATTTTTACATAAACTCGTACTTAGTGTATTATGTGAAATGTGGAGAATTCCAAAATTAATTGTTTAAATTCAAGTAAATAGTTTTTTAATCTACACATGTACTTATAAAAAGGCGGGAGCAAAATGGTTGTTCGAAAGGTTAGAAAGGTTGTGAAAAGCACTTAAATATTTTGGGTGCAAAAGCCTTTAACTATCTTCACACACACAACAAAACAAATGACACACGTATAGTGTCTTTGTGAAAAATACATACTGACACACCAATGTTTGATTTCTTTTTATCTCTCTTGCACTCTCTCAAACTCTGCCTCTCTCTCTCTCTCATTCTCTCTCGCAACTTTCAATTGCGAATGAAAACTGCACAATGGTACAATAATAAGGTAAAGCCGTCGCCGCTGACTTATGAACAAGTAAGATAGAAAGAGAAGCAAGATTATTTGTTTGCTTTGAGTTTTTCTTGTGTTTCGTTTGTTTTTGCATGTGTGTGTGTGTGTGTGTGTGTGGCTCTATGAAGATTCCAGTCGTTCGGTCGACACCAGTGCTGAACTAGTGAATTCACCTATCTATCCACCTGCAACGAAATTGAAAGGGACCCGAGCGCTGCGACGTTGCAGTATCTATTCCCAGACACGCACCAGTGTCAAAAGACTGGCCACTTCAATTGGGAAACAGGACTACTGAAAAGATGAGTCTATTCGGACCGGCGAGTGTCTAATCTCTTGGGACTGGTGCTTGGTTACTCTTTTCGGAGTAGTGAGCGGCTAGTTTACATACGTCTAGCCTAAAAAACAAAAAAAAAACAAAATTTGTTTTTGTGGAGGAAATTGGTGTCGAACCATGAGCACCTAGAACAGTACTCAAATGCAAAAGTTGGCCATCTTAGCTACATCGTCTAATATGCATCCAACGCATACATCTTACGAATCACAATGAATTGCTTTTTCATTGAATACCGCTACAAAAGGAAACATATCTTTTTTTCAATACTATTTTTAAACTACAGGTTATCCCTGTACAATTGTACATAGTAGATATTATCACTAACCATACAATACATATATATACAATTTATGGTTAGTACTAAAAAGAAAAAAAAAAGAAAATGTTATTTATAAATATTACAAATATATAGCATGCAATATGCAAAATCATATAATTGTACAAAATTGGAAGACTAAAATATAAAAATTATTTAATAATTGTGTATATTGAATATAATTTATTTACATTGGTTTATTTGCTTGTCAACTTTATTGTGTCAGGTTGGCCGAGCGGTCTAAGGCGCCAGATTTAAGCTCTGGTTCTCGAGAGGGAGCGTGGGTTCGAACCCCACACCTGACAATTGAGTGAATTTTTTTTTTTTATGTTTAGTTATTTTTTTTATAAATTTTATTATTTTAAACAATAAAAAATAAAAAATAAAAATAAAAAAAAAACCAAAACTGGTAAAACTGTCTAGAAATGTTGATGGCATTTTACATATCGTAAGTATATATCCGTCAAAAAAAAAAATCGACAAGATATTTATCACTAGCAAGAAAGAATGGAGCTGTTGTATATTCACGACTATTTCATACACAAATTTTGTTTAAAATGCATTTCCAGCCGAATTCATAACAAAAACCAAAAAAATTTCATACAAAAACTTAAAAGTGTAGTTTGTATGGGGACTACCCATTATAGTGGGCAGATACGGTCATATGTGGTATATTTGAATAGGAGCACCGCGTCCGGCCTACTTCCATGCGGAGCACCAGCATTAATAGGCTTCACTTTGTTGTTGAATAAAAAATGTAGCAGTTTTAAAGATAAGAATTAAGTTATACGAATATGGCGCATGACGTAGTGTTTTCTTTTATTTTATTTTATTTTAATTTATATTCGGTACAATGCCGGGATGCCAAACACTACACATTATTTTTCTCAAAAGCGTCAAGTACAAGGTGTCTCTAAAGAAAGTTTACATTTGATTTGCTGATTGCGTGAAGGCAACTATTCCGAGGGGCAACTATTCAATCGGTAGCCTAGCTTTTCGGAATTAAGTCGCTATAGAGCGTTTCTCGGGAGCGGACGTTGTGCGTACGTGAGTTTTACAAAAACGGTTATTTGTCATTTAAATGATGCGCCAAGCCCTCGACTCATTGGAAAATGGGTCGAGAAGTTTGAAGAGACCGGTTCAACGCTGCAAAAATCAAGGTCCTCTAGAACGTTCAAGGTCCTCTAGAACGTTCGAAAACGTAGACAGTGTTACTTAGTCTGTTCGTGACAACCCGGACCTTTCGATTCGGAAGCATGTGGTTGCAATAAACGTGCATAAATCATTATTGTTCCGCATTTTTAGCAACTTCACACAGGTCCAACAGGTCTCTACCACGAGTTCATGAAATTTGTCCCTGCAAATTGATCTCCAGGAGAGGTGACATAAATTGGCCTCCACGAAGTGATTTGGGTTTTTGTTTATACGAAATAAATATCAAATATTTGTAAAGTTTATATTTTTGCTTGGCTGGCTATTCACACAAAATAACAAAAACTGATTTAATTGCGTGATTGATTTAAGTGTTAGTCTGAATCACATGCTTGAATATTCTAAAACAAATTTTAGCTTGATATTTCGACAACCGTACGACTGAAAATTTAAGAAGGAATCTTCCAATCCAACATTCTCCATGATACGATAGTCTCGTATATGGCTGGATCTGAAACAGTAGGGTCCAATTGCATAGTTTGTTTTGTAGTAAAATCTCAACATAATAACTAAAAAGTATGTGTTTTTACATTTCGAGAAACATCTCGTATATCAATCCAATGAATTGAAATCTATGTATAAATTCAGAGAAATTTAAAATTTTATTTAATTTCAATTGAATTTCTATAATTAATTATTGTGGTATTGGCATTTGTTTAATGCGTAGCTAGACTTCTGTAAACATATTAAAATCTTATTATTTTTCTTAATATTTGTGTTGCATAAATTTTATTTAAAATTTTCCCAAAAAAAATCATATCCAAAAAAAAATTTTGCAATAATTAATTTTCACTAATTCTGAGATCGCAAAGGAACTGGACAGTAATACATAGCAAAGGATGTTCCACACCCACTTTTAAGCATGTACAGAGTACGAGGGGTGCTATTTATATTTCGGGAATAGCAAATAATAACAAACATTTTTAAATGAAAATGGCTTTATTGTTTTTCAAAATATTCCCCTTGATGATCAATACACTTTTGCATTCGTGCAAACCATTTGTCATAGCAGTTTTTCCATTCCTCTTGAGACAACTTCTAAAACATGGTTTTTGAACGCTTCAACTGCTACTTCTTCGCTCGTAACTCGTTTGACCACTCAGTTTACCTTTGATACGCGGGAACAAGAAGTAATTGTGTATTAAATCAGGACTGTACGGAGGCTGAGTCATTAATTCGATGTTTTGACTGCTCAAAAATGCACTTGTTTAACGAGATGTGTGAGAGCTCGCATTGTCATGATGCAGAATGATTCGAATTTGACGGTTGATTTTACAAAATTCTTCCGGCAAACAAATGGTCGTGCACCATTCAGAATTGACCGTCCTACGTTGCTCAAGCGGAACAGTGGCCACATGACCCATTCGGTAGAAGAAACAGGCAATCATTTGCTTCGCTGTGCTTCTTCCACGAACAACTTTTGTTGGATTTGGCTCGTCCCACACGGTCGATTGCTGTTTTGTTTCCGACTCATACGAATATATCCATGATTCGTCACCTGTCACGATTTTATATACGTCTTTTGAAACACCACGGTCGAACTTTTTAATCATTTCTTTACACCAATCGACGCGAGCCTTTTTTTGAGCGATTGATAAATTATGGGGTATCCAACGAGAGCAAATTTGTTTTACAGCTAAGTGTTCATGCAAAATCGAATGTATTGAAGTGGAACTAATGTGCAAGCATGCCTCTATCTCACGATATGTCGCATGACGATCTTGCATTATCAGTTCACTATGTGTTTGGGCACAACAACCGATTTGGGACGACCTTCACGGAATTCGTCGGCCACCGAACTACGACCACGATTGAATTCACTATACCAGCGATATACTGCGGTTTTTGATGGTGCTTTATCGCCATACAAAGAACTGAGTTCATTGACACATTCTTGTTGAGATAATCCACGTTGAAAGTTGTGAAAAATAATCCAACGAAAACCTCTTGAAATTTCCATTTTTTGGTCCAATTGCTTTTCTTAACTCACTGTTAACAAAGCAAATAGCAATTGTACATCAAAACTTTGTGAGTACGTTTATGCCAAAAAATGTCAAACTTTATTATGGTGTTGCCAGATTTTAGCTTTTGACATTAGTGTTGCCAGTTCCCGAAATATAAATAGCAGCCCTCGTATAATTTACAAACTTGCATGCCTGACACACTGATGAAGTACTAACCGGTAAAAGTTTTTCTAGCTAAAATTTGCTTATAGAAATTCCCGGAGAAAAATGTGGCATATTCATTTGAACATATAGCGTGCTCCATTTAGACATGTGATGCTTAGTTATTGACTAAAATCTGCATTAAAGACTTTTTTAACTGTCGTATTATGTCAATGCCATCGTGACACTATAAAATTTTTGTTATTAAACACTACTCCAAAGAACAACGCAGTGAAATCATCGAAGTTTAAATTCCAAGTCGATGGTTAAAACGAAAAATACATCAAAAAAATTTAGTCGCAATCACCACATCTGTAAGACAACTGGGCGCAATATTTTGAGAAATTTTAACAAATTGGGTCTATTGGATCTTTCAGGCTAAACATCGGGCAATACAAAAACGATTCAATCGTTCAAATATAACATAACATCAGTTATTCGGGAATTACTGGTTGCAATACATCGAAATGTAATTGGAAAAATGGACAAAATAGATGAGTTTCTATGGAACAGTCGTGGTAAACATGCCTGTACGGCAAATTAAAATCCATAAAACATACTATTCTAATGAAGCATACATGATTTTTCATATAAAATTATATTAAAAGTAATAATTACAGCATTAGCGCAGAATAACCGATGAATAAAACAATTAAACTTGAAAGTACAAAATGAACAAATACGGATATAAAATATTGCATATCTAGTTCATGGAAAAACAAGGCGGTTTACACTATTCTCTTGGCTCTAAACATGTTCCAAAGCCATTTTAGTGATCTTGAAATGATATACTTTCCCTTTAATTCATTTGCATATATAATATATGCATATGCGCATATATATGTGAGAATATATGCAAATTTCTAAGCAAAATTTCATTGTCAAGTACAAAACATGTTTTGTTTCAAGTACTTATATTCGAAACACTCGAAACCAGTACTCAATGAACTGAGTATGTATATCAATAATTATTTGAGTACTCAGTTGATTATAACACTTAACTCATTGAACTTAAAGTCTTTTTTAAACAAGTTGAAATAAGTACATAATCGAATTTTAAATGCATTTATTTGTAAGCAATAAATAATAAAATCATTAAACATCAATCATTCAATTGCACTCGTATCTGTTATCTCGATGAACTTTTGTGCGCAATCGTGCGAAAATTTCAATCAAACAGATATAAATTCACAAAAAAAAAAAAAAGAAATTTATTTTTGTTATTTTGCGCAAAAATAAAATATCTTTTATTTTTGCGCAAAATAACAAAAATAAATTTAAAAAAAACCCCAACCGATAACAAATTGAAAGCGAGCGCATTTATTAAATGTTGAAAAATAAAACCCAATTGAAATATTGTATCTTATTACATTATTTTCTGATACTTTCGATTAACACTTTGCACAGTTCTTGGTTTTTGAGAATTCACATTGCAAAATTTATTAAGGGTATTCGTTTAAACTCGTTAAACATGAAACACTTGTAAGCTTCGAAATTTTTCGAGGTAGTTTGCGGAAACTCATCGTCGTAAAAAATTGTATGTTTAAATTAAAATTTTGACAATTTGGCCAGGGTTTCCGTGTAGAATGAAGAATGAGCGTTGAAATTTCATTACTTTTTGCGTGTAATGTGTATGTCACAACAGCTGTTGAAACGCATCATAAAAAACAGTGGAAAAAACAAAATTATTTGAGTTTAAATATATACCGGTCAAATAATGGTTTGTACTTCGGTTTTTATGAACGTTTATCATAAACGGTTTATTAAATTAATACGCAGAAAGCAAACAACGTAAAAACAGCCTATTTTTACTTTGCAATCAGTGTTGCCGACTGTTACTTTACAATACGTGTTACATAAGTATTGTCCATTAGGTAATTAAGAAAGTTATTTGCGTCTAGTTACATCTTATTATTTTCTGAAAAAATAACTAAAAGTCATACATTATAATAGTAATAGGTATATATTTTTTTTCTGTAAAAGCAATCGTTTCAAAGGTAAACACTCAATTTTGTATGTTTTTCTCTGTGCTCATCAATTGTAATACTAAAACATGTACGAAAATTCATGTGTCTCGTATATTCACGATGTTAAGATGGTTTACGAAGCAGTTACGAGTTTATAAGTATAAAGTATACCCATTTTATAATCAAAACTGAGAACTTAAAATTTAGTATGTGGTACGTTTAGTGGGTTAAAATTCCGTTCGAAGTTGATTTTAATACAGAGATCCGAATTTATTTAAGTTCACCACTCTTTTCAATTTTATTTAAAGTTTGTTTTGAATTGCTAGCTAAGAATGTATACCACTGGCAGAGTGATTATGTGCACTATCTTGCATATACATATGTATGTGCATGAAAATTCATCAAATAGGTGCACAAGAGAATAAAAAATCATTAAATATTTACACAGAAATCTCCTTCAAATCAAAATCTGCAAATTTCATTCACAAAATTTTGATTTATTTATGAAATTTGGAGATTTTGAGCTAAAACAGATTTCTGGCTCACCACCGATATGAATGATTTTTATGCATTCCTGTGCATTTTATGTATTTCAATTTTATTTAAGTTCATGTCATATGAAGAGATCGCTCCTTCCGGTGTTGGAGGAATTTTTTCAAACATACATACATAGTGTGAAGTGGTTGTTGTTGTTGTTGTAACAGCTTCGTTTGAGCTGCATCAGGAAATTTATATACACAATTTATTATATATGAATGATGGTAATTGTGCAAAGCGATTTTTGAATGTAGGAGAAAGACAGACCGAAATGCAACCTCAGGTGTCAAGGTCTAGGAAAAAAGCAACATCATCTGGTCGTAACCAGAGGTCTAAAGGGCTCAATTGAGTCGGATGGGACGGGCAATTAAACAAATGAATTGTATCGTGCGGTGATTGACCGCATTCAGAGCAGCAATTAGTATTACTTATCCCAATTCTTTCCCTGTAGCACTCGAGCATAACGCTCCATCAGGCTCTTAACTGTGCAAGTTTCGTTTCCTAATATAATATTGTCCCTATAAGAGCGTATAGCTTGTTCAGTTGCATCTTTATGCAATTGTGCTCTTCCAGAAGTATAGTCATACTCTATACTTCTGGAATTGCTATCAGTGATAAAGCGATTTATACTCGTCTTATATATCCTGATATCAGATCTTATTCGGGTAGGCGCTGATGTAGTGAGGGTGCCATGGTTCGGATGATCACGTCTTGAGTCTTACTTAGGAAAGGGGTCGATACAGAAGCAGCGTAATTTAGGACAGAACGTCCAATAGCTTTATAAGTTATTATTATAGTCTCATTGTCCTTACCCCAAGAAGATCCGGCAAGCGCTTTCAACACTTTGTTTCTCGACTTAAGACGATTATTTGTCTTGATGGCGTGAGCCGACAATCTAAGCAATTGATCAAATGTAGGCCCCAATATTATCGACTTATGAGTTGATGACTTATGAGTTGAAAGCCCAAGGTTGAGAGCATTAAAAAAATTTAATAAATTGTCCAAATAGATGTTAATTCTCGCACAGATATCATCGACGTTCATGCCCGAGGATAAGACAGAACAATCATCTGCATAGGTCACTAGTTTTATATGGGGAGGGGGAAGGTGCATCTTTGCCAAATAAAGGTTAAACAGAAGAGGAGAGAGAACCCCACCCTGCGGAACACCTAACTTTAACTTACGATAATCCGAACTCACACCCCTCAACTCAACGTATGCCCTTCTACCATTAAGATAGTTCAATAGCTAGCGTTTCGTTCTATCGGGTAGTGAGGTGGAGTCCAGTTCTTGAAACAAGATTGCATGATCAACTGTGTCAAATGCCTTGTTCAAGTCTAGAGCCACCATTACTGTACGTTCGCATGGCCTCGGCTTATTAAGTCCATCAGCTATAAAAGTTGTGATTGCGCTTAGTGCTGAAGTTGTACCACGACCTTTCCTAAAACCGTGACGATGATCTGCTAGAAGGCAGTGTTCTGTCATTGAAGGAAGTAATGATGACTCAAGAACTTTCACTACAGGTGAAAGATGCGATATGGGCCTATAAGAGGAATCAAGTTCAGCTTCACTGCCAAGTTTTAAGAGAGGTACAATCCTTGCTACCTTCCATACATCAGGGACAATTAGCTGGGAAATGGATAGGTTTAACACATGCGTGAGGTATACTACTCGCTATATGCACAAGGTACTTCAGCATCAGCATTGAAATTCCCAAGGACGACTGGGTTTTCGCCCCGGACCGATCTGCACAAGAAAATTCGTGCAGTCAAAGGTTGTCCAACTCAGCCCAAGTGGCTGTATCAGGTATCAGGTGCGAAGTGGTCGGTATTATTAGTTCGTCTGAAAGTTTGTAACACATTAAAGCAGGCATCATATATCCCATAAAGTATATATAATCTTGATACAATACAAGTTTTAGTTTATTATACAGACACGAGCAAAACGCAAAATGGGCTCAAAACTATTTTTAAAATGTATGTTTTTTCTTATGTTTAATAGTAGTCTAATAACTTTTTTCCAAAATATCAGACCAAATTGTTTCTGTTATTTAGACAAGAGCAACTACTATATAAAAAATGCAGGGCGGAATAGTTTTAATTACCGGAGACACTCTGCTTTTACCTCTAAAAGTTACTTTTCAATGTTGCATTAAATACCTCAGACTCTATTTAAAACTTTATTTCAAAAATTCGATCAGCTGTTCAGCAAAAGCTGTGAATTAGCAAATAGTTATCAATTTAGATTTGACTTTTCAGAAAATTTCAAGCGATTTATACGATAAGAGCAAGATGGAAGGCTTTGCTCTGATAATGATAATGGGATTTCTTGATGGCAATGTGAAATATATACGTAAGATTATTTGCTTTTACTCATTTTTTATATAATTGTGTCAGATATCTGAATTATAAAGAATTTTCGTTAAGTTTGCTTCACTTTTAGTTAAAATTTGTAGATATTTGAAATTATTTTTAATGCAATATGATAAATGTGAGAACCGTCTGAATTTTTAAAGAGCAAAGATGGAGAATAATACGACAAAATATATGTATATGATCAGCAATTTCAAAATTTGTAAGATATCTTTTCGATTTTAATACAAAAAAAAAAATTATAATTTGATGCACAGTGTAAATATTTCATTAATTAACTGAGAGAGAGAGAGAGAGAGAGGGAGAGAAACAGATTGAGAGCGTCTTAGTTGTTATTAAATTTTTTGTTATAAACTTTTCAACTCACTCAATTCACATGCCGCCGGTGAGGTGACAAAGCTATTTTCGCAAGCTTTGGTAAAACCTAAAACGATTTATTGAGTTATTTATAGCAATTTTGCGATAAACGACAGACGCACATTTAAAAACAATATCTTGATTATTTATTTTGTTTGCTTTTTTTTACAATAATAAAATAAAATCAAATAAACACGTTCATTTAATCGTAAAACAGCACAACACAACAAATTATCAAACGATTAATAGCCTCCTCGTGTAGAGCAGACAGTTAAAAAGCAAAAAACAATCTGACAGATAAAAAAAGAAATATTGAAAGCGTTTTAAGAACAACTGATTAAAAGATAAACACAGAAAAGCATATCGCGTGACTATTAAGAATAAAAATTAAATAAAAAATCACAATAACACTAAAAATAAACAACACACGCACTTAAGCAATGTTCTGATTGATCGAAAGACAATCGAACAGAAAATGTTTATAATTACAATTAAAATAACTTTGCGCGACACGTCGATTGAAACGGAATAAAGAAGATAAAAAAATTATAAATCTGCATTCGACACGTTGGAAAGAAGACGACGGCCAGCGAGAGACTGATTTGTTAACGGCATCGCAAAACAACAGAAAGCAACGGCAGCAGCGGCTAATCGTGAGAGTAGTAACAACAACAAAACAACAATAACAAAAAAACAATAACAAAAACAATGACAATAACAATAGCGCATAGAATGACGAAAATGAAATAAAACCTGTCAAACCTGTGTGCAATTACAACAACAATGCAGCAGCGCCAGCAGCATTGCATTCTCATTAAATTGAAAACAACAACAACAACAAACAACCTGTTACTACTGCTCCAATGAAAATTTATACTCTCTCCTCAAACACTCTCTTTTTTAATACCATTCACACAAGTATTAAGTGGTATTATCATTTTGTCAAAAAGTATGTAACGCATTAAATGAGATTTCGTGGACCTTATAAAGTATATACATAATTATATTCTTGATCAGCTAGATGAGACGAGTCGATCTAGCAATGTCCGTCTGTCCCTCTTGCATATTTTTTTCCATTTTTTTTTTGGAAAACATTTTTAAGTTAAAAAGCTAAAAGTCGGCATCTAGACTTTTTTTTTATTATTACAGTCAAATAGATTACTCACATGCTACGCGTATGATTACTCAACTTTTTGTCGATGCCCTCATACAAACCACCCTCTTGTATGACATATTTTTTATATCATGTAACCAGAGAAAAAGGGTATATTAACTTTTGCTAATAATACAATATGTAAGCGGCAGAAAGAGTGTAAGCTACTGAAAGAGTATATAAAGTACTCGTATACATATTTTTGATCAACATCAGAAGACGAGTCATATATGTAATCCTTTTGCCTCTTCAGATAAAAAGTTTTATATTAACATGCCAACCCTACTTTAAAGGGCTTCTACACAAACATAGGCGTCATTTTTATTTTGTCGTGATACAAATGAGTTTTATATCAATTGGTGTAAAATGAACGGGAGCGATCCATGCAGGCCGCTCGTTTAATCTGCTCTGATCTTATCTGGCGTATAGTCCTCCTGTTTTTTTTTTTATTACATGCTCGATATAATGCTAAACAATCTTCGTGTTATTGTGGCATTTCGGTTGCCCTGTTGGCGTTTTATTCCATTTACCGACGGATTTTCTTCACCATTGCTATATTTTTCGGACGCATTTTTCTTTCAAACTTCGCATTTCGATTGAAACATCTCGTAAATAAATCAATGCTTTTATTTCGCAAATTTTTTTTTTCAGAGCTCTGGAGTGAAGCGAGCTTTACTGGAGCACGGAGCGGGGTGGAGCGCTTTAAATTATTTATTAAATTAAATTTTGATGCTATTAAAATGTATCCGAAATATATGTATTTAAATGGCTTGCTCAATGCCTACGGCACAAGCTAGTGTTGAAAGGCTATTTTTCTTTTTTAAACTTAATTTTTAGCGATCTGAGGACATCGACATATTATTTTATCGCAATAACTGACAATAATCTGTGTAAAATGTATTGTAAAAGGAAGTGTTAATCGGCTAGCGCCAAAATTGAAAGAACGACATAGCTATGTTTTTGCCCTATTTATGCTTTTTTCTTTGTTTTCTATTATGTGGTATTTAACATTCATTTACATTTTATTTATTACAATTTTCATATGAAATTTTGCTGATATGTATTGCCACCTCACTTTACATAACTGGCTGAGGTGACAGCTTTCACCTCATTTCATGGTATTGTAACTATCGCATAGACAAGGGCTTTAAGATTTCATGAAATTTATCATATCATGAAATGTGTCGTATAAACTAGATACCAGACATGGTAGCTTCTTTTGGACAGACACTTCACATAAGCAGCTTACAAAGCACGAACTCTGTAGATTAAGGGGCGAGTCTCTTCTAACTTACCACCCACGTTTATGATTTTATGATTTACAATATTTTTTTCTTTTTATACCTAGGTGCATAACTATTCAACTTCGTGTGAATAGTAGTCAAGCTTCGGATATACCGAAGTTAACCTTTTTCAAGTTTTTTTTTGGTTTAATAATTATCTGTGTACACAGCGTAATCTCTATTGCTCTCCCTCACTTTCTAACTCTCTGCATTAACACTGTGCTTGATCATTGCTGCTGTTCAATTAGTGTTTTTCTTTCAATTGTTTTCAACTTATGCCATCTTTCGCATTGCTTTCAATTTAAGCTGATAAGCGCTTAAAATCCACTTTCAACTTGGCCTGCGCATGCCAGCTAGCTTTCTCTTTTGCACATTGTACGTTGTCACACTCGCACTCATTGCTTTAGTTATTTAAGCTGCATGAAAAATCATTTTAGTTTTTAGTTTTTGTTTTTGTTCTTCCCACTTAATCTCGCTAAGTATTTTATCGTTTAAGTTTTTTCGTTTT
This sequence comes from Leucophenga montana, assembly GCA_035044765.1. Taxonomy (NCBI): domain Eukaryota; kingdom Metazoa; phylum Arthropoda; class Insecta; order Diptera; family Drosophilidae; genus Leucophenga; species Leucophenga montana. The sequence continues at coordinate 2,190,610 of JAWNNQ010001372.1, forward strand.
TTTTTTTTTTTTATTTCTATTTTGTAGATTGGCAATTAAAATCTAATATCTTCTTATGAGCTTACTATATTGTCGTAGTTGGATTTATTATCGTATTTTAGTTATCTAAAATGTATGCCGCTCTGCCACTGACGGCATATGTCGCTTCAATTGTTTTATTTTTTATCTTAACTTGTTTTAATACTGTGTATTCGCACAACCAATTAGTCGTTCAAGTGCCTAACATAATGGCTCTGATTGGGTTGTTATCTGACAACGTGCGCAGCTTGTCACGCTAATAATTTTCACATTTTTATACCCTGCATACAATGTGTACAGAAGAGTAATAAACGTTTGATGAATGGCTTGTAGCACAGTAAAAATATGTCAGGGACAGTGATGTGATAAGCAGCTTAAGCACATATAATAGATGTGCACTTTTATTTATGTAATGTGCTACAGCCTATGCAGAGCATTGTCGTACACACACGCAGCTCTTTATATTAAGCAGTGTGAATTACAAAAAACACTTTCATCGTTTTTAATGATGATTTTCCGTATAACGCAGCGCCAAGTGCACATTAAGTAACTATGTGGTTTTGTTGCGTTTTTTAGCCTACTCACATTGGTGTAGCAAGTGAGAATGTTTCCGTCCCGGGCCTCGTTTTCTCCTCTCACTTTGGACTTCTGGGGCCCCCAGAACCAGCTGTTTCTTTTCTTTAAAACAATTTTTCCCAGAACCATTGGAGTTTCATCAAAATAATTTCAAAAGCCCCCAAAAGCAACGATAGGCCCTGGTCACAAGAAGGTCTTTGCTTCGCTACTATATACAAACATGCAGCTATTTGCATTAATCAGTGAAAATTATGCAAACAATATTCTTGTTCTTCGTTATCTTTCTGTGTATGTCGAAGAGGAAAACAAAACGTGTTTTTTGCTCTTTTCCTGTTTATGCAAAGCAAAAACAGTTTTGTATGCATTTTGGTGTGTACTCTTATATTAAAAAACGTTTGCGCACAACTGGATAATAAGATATAAAAAACTTGGATGATGTTAACTTGGAATTCTCTTTCAAAATCAATTGAAGAAAGCTTTTTTGCATCAAAACCGTGACTGGTTAAGAAAAGCGGATAGGAGCCTATCGGGTATTACGAAACGTAAAAATGTGTAGGTAGCGGGTGCTCGATTTGTGTCGAAGTGTTACAATTTTAAACTTATTATTATGTCTGACTTATCTGCAGCGTCCTTCTTGCTGATTACTAGTAGCACTATGCTTTAATTTTGATCTTCATTTTGTAAAAAAGTCTTTTATGCACACATAAGCCAATTAAAGAATAAAATACAGAAGTAGTCCAGCAGCAACGCATGCTGTTAATTCCTCAACGTCTTTGCATCTTTATGTACATAGTTCACTATATAAGCGTTTCCATTAAAAGACACATAGAGAGAGAGAGAGAGAGAGAGAGAGAAGTGTGCATGTCACTCGTATTAACTTTTCTTGATGTTTGTTCCTACATCTAATGATAACTCTCTTTCCCTTTCTCTCAACACCATCATTTTTGCTCAACTATCGCTTTGCTAAAGGTTAGCCATAAAGAACTTCGCTCTTAAAATTATGCGGTAAGTTCGGCCATACATCAATATTGATAGTCTGTAGCATATAAAAGCAAATACCAAGGGTTTCAAGCTCATGCTCAGTATGTAGTGGACTCAACTGACTGTTGTATATTAGGAGCTGCTCAAACCTAAAAAAAATTTGACGGAAGATCGACTACAATTAAAGCGAAAATAGCTATAATGCGAGCAGAGAATTGAAAAAATGATTTTGCATCATGATAACACTCGGCTAAAGTGTGTAAAAGTGGTTGCAATCTGGAAGCGTTCAAATGTAAAGCGCTACCCAACAGCAGTGAAAGTGGATGAAAGTTTCGAAACGAAGAATTTTAGGCATTATTTAAGAGCCACTAGCATATAAACTAACAGTTTTAGAATATTTATTTTACAGAGTAAAAGCATGTTTAGCTGCTTTTTAAGTAAATAATTTTCAAATATACACTAGAGCCTTACACGAATCATTTCAAAGTATGTAATGAATGCATTTTTGCAGGACGCACTGAAACATAAGTGTCTTCTATCCAGAGGTGTCTGCCTCATGCAGAAATGGATTAGTGTAAGTGAAAGAGATACATATGTAGTTATATGTTAAAGCATTGCACAAATGCTTTCGGTTTATAGACGGAATGAATTTGTGCAAGGTTCAAGGCACAAAGCTAGTAATTTATATTAGTCAAATACATTTAGTACAATCGTAAATACAAAGTATTTCTGTACGGAAGGTTATAAACGCTTCGGTTTTACTAAATTTAACATATACTCGTGTTTCTATTCGCTTTCTACAGACGTTTGTTGGGGCATTAACTGATTAGTTTTAGGTCTCTTGACTTTTAAGTCATGCTGAGTGTTAAAATAGTACAAGTAATTAACGCTGAGCACCTACTTCACATTTAAGAATGCGAATATGAGTGTAAAAATACGATTTATATATGTACAAAAAAATTAGTTTTTAAATATAGTTTAGTTTCTTGTTTACATGCAATTTCAACGGCTTCTACAGAATTTTGATAACTACTTACTTCTTTCATTAAAATTCTTTATAACTGAGATCATTTTTGTTTTCTGGTGTCTATGAAATTGAGAATTAATATTAAAGCTTCTGTAGTAGTATTTAAATAATTAAAAATAAAAATTTCCGTTCCTTCTGCTTCTTAAAGTATGCTAGCAGCACTAAACAGAACAAAATTTCAGCTGTAAAGAAAGGAACTTAGAAAGAGGCGTCGCGTCACAAGTAAAGAATCAGGCAAGCGTTTCCAAATTGCAACACAAACCTATTTGTATCTATGTATGGGTATATAAATGGACATCTTTATATACATTTTATATACCTATGTATTTCATTTTTCCATAGCGCTTTCTAATTTTACAGTTTACGCGCTTGCAGATTTCCTTTGCGCTTGCTGTAGATACAAATTTAGGTGGCTGTGTGAGTGTGTGTGTGTGCAATTATTTATGTTGTTCATTTGTTTAACGCCAACAACACCAACAACAACAGCAACACGAACAGCAGGCCTGGTAAGGACGATAGCTATAGCCAGCTTGAGCCATATACAAGTATATATATATATATATATGCCAACGGATATATACTACAGGACACAAAGTAAAACATTCTGCGCAAAAGTAATAAAGGCGACGCAGAAGTCGGCATGCGAAACAGGACGCCAGCAACGATATTCCAAAGAAAAACGCTATCATTTACATGCCAAGCGGGCACACATATACAATATGTATAAATACTGCAAATATATCTTTATATAAATAAAAAATAAATGAATAAAATGTCCTGACTGAGTGACGAGAAAACGTTTCTAAGTTTTAACTAAGTTTTAACTAAAGTCTAAGTTTTCACTAAACAAACCATAACACAAAGTCAAAATATATTTAATTCAACCCAACTCTTTCGCAATAATAGTTCCTTAGCAACTGGCAACTGGCCCTTAGCATGCCATTGCTTTCTTTTATTTCACCATGGTTCTCAGTGGGTAGCATTCGTTAAGTGTTGCGAAAGAGTTAAGAGAGAGGGTGAAGTTTAATATTTGTGTTTGTGATTGTACATATTTCATGTAAAGCCTAAGCCTGTTACTTTTGTTTCATTGTGTGAGTGACGATTGTTAAGACCTTTCAAGCTAACAATATGTAACTGATTTTAATAGAATCATAGATCTGCATATGAATACCTCTTGTCAACTTGTCAAAATCGACTGTTAACTGTAAGCGTAGCAGTTGACGCAAGAAACATTTTCTTAGCCTACTTTAAAACTGCGAATTGACAGCAAAATTGGCGGAGTGGGGGTTCTGTTTGATGTATCTGACTCACTGCGAATAAAAACAAAAAGGAGCGTAACAACGTACAACGAACAAGTGGAAAAATGGGCGGTGGTGAAAAACCATTATAGGCGTAAAAGCTACACAGAAGGCTCATCCGAAGGCATAAAGGATTCGTAAACCATTTTCTTCAATCAAGTACAAAAAGGTATCGTTTTATAAATCAAGAGCAGAAATACTTATAATTAGTATAAAATTCTTGTAAAAAGTATAAAAATCTAATTCTAAGAACAAATCTGTACTCAAGTCAAGTACAAAATTCTCAGCATGTTAAATAAATTTTTGACTTGAAGTAGTAAGTAGAAAATTCAAAAATCAGTATCTTAGAGGAGAAAAAAACCTGTGAGCAAAAACAAATTTACTCTCTCAGCTGCTCCAATTTCTTTGCGCCGACAGTAAATAGGAAAAGCAATGGGTTGGGATGCGGCAGCTCCATGTTTCGGGTGCGCTTTAGATGAGGTAGTTAAGACGATGACACTTTTCAGCGCCGTTCGCATGTGTTGTGGTTCCAGTTCCCTCCATCGAAATACGTTTTTATAAACCGTCTAAGTAGAACTAAACTCAATTAGAATTTTTCTTCATAGTTTTCTTAAATAAAGTTATGACACAAAGCTAGTTTTGCATCAAGATTATACAAAATTCATTTTCATATAACACAAATACTACTCAGTTGCTACTTCTACTTTCAGTGCTGGTAAAATAAAAACTAAATTTAATTTGATATATAAGAAATACTTGCTAGTTTCTGTGCTTTTAACACTTAATACTTTTCACTTGTTACTGTTTCTGCTGTGAACACTAAATGCATTTTGGCAACACTGTTATTTATTGCTACTGTTTCTGCTACTTTTCGCCGTGAATGACAAATGTAGTAATTAGAAGCAACTGTTACCTAATCACAATATCGACTAGCAACAGTTACCAGTGATTTTGCAGGCACTGTGAAAAAATCACAGATAGCTATTTAAACATCGTACAAAAAAAAAAATTAAGCATAAATACGACATGACTTCTTACTTACTGCGGACGAAACAGCGGGTTTTTGTTCAGTCGAAAATATATGTATAAACATATACAAACATGTCAACATGCGTGAGAAAAATACACACATAGTCTCACTTACACACAATTTTCCGTACAATATATGGCAGCAAAGGATATAAAGGACGTAAAGTTGAACGCATAAACTCAAGAAAATTTGTTCTTATGAAAAAGGCAAAGGCAAATAATTTACAAGTTGAAAGCAGAGAAATCAGCGTAGAACGTTTCTGAGAATAAAGATAGTGGATAAAGTGTATACACTTTATACACTACGTATAAAAGAGAATGCCATTATACACTACGTATAAAAGAGAATGATCAAGATCAAGGAGCGTGTAAGGATGCATATGTTTTGTATAACTATACACACAATTACGAGTACACTGTAAAAGAAGAATTTTTGAATTATGCTAAACTTTTCAAGTACAAAATCTATCAGAAGCTTTTCTGTAATTTTTTTCTATTTAAAGCAGTTAAAAATGCAACTCTGAGTTACAATGAGTAGACTGATTACATTGGACAAGTGAAGATTTGTATTACAGTTACTATTTTTAGAACTGTTGGAGTTGGATAGAAGTAATTGAACATGAAGTTTAATGGCATGAAAATAGGTTTACTTAAATTTCAATTCCAATCTTTTAAAGCATAACTACTCAAAGCCTTTCTACCATATTTAGTATTATACGAATACGCAATTCTTTCATAAAACTACCGTTGTTAAGTTAACGGTAAAATTTGCTATTTTAAACATTTATTTCTTTCCGTGCACTAAAAAAGTTTTAACAAACTAAATAATGTATGCCGATACATATTCAATCACACAAAAGACTTTTTTGTACTGCAGTAACTCAAACGAATTGCAAAAATAAATAATTCAAGTTTGTGCAACATACATAAAGATTGCGATGCTATGAAGATACATTTAAGAGCGTTTGTGTTAAGGCAGGTTCACACGGTGCCAGCTAACTGGAAAGTTTAACAATTTTCGTTGAGTTTGCTGTCACTTTTAGTTGGAATTTGTAGATATTTGATGCTATATACAATGCAAAACGTTGAAGGTGTCAGATATATATCGTATGATATTAAAAAAATATACGTTCAAATAGATACAGTGTATTCACAAGTGCACTAGTGCAAAAGCAAAATAAGGTGTTGCAACTCTGCACAGTCAGCTGTTTGAAATTTTGTTTTATTTGTTTCGAACTGCTACAACTTTTTCTTCTCTTTGAGTTATCAGCTGTTCAGCCTTAGTGTTATCACAAAAAAAAAAAAAATAATAATAATAAAAATACCAAATGTACCAAATTATACCAAAATTTCTAAAAATGTCAATTGCTAAATTTTCGTTATTTCTTGCAAAGAAATTATCTGCGTCGAACAAAGTAGTGCAAGTTTATTTAATGAAAATTTTTGTTGCTTGCACAAAATTTAACTTGCACTTTTACACTGTTTCGAGATCTCGTGAATATCTTAATTGTTCTTCTTAATCAAGTTATATTAGTAAACATTTATTGATATTATTATTGATATTATCCTTACTCACACTGCAAGTAAACTAAAAACCGCAAATTTGGTTTTGCCGTAATAATACCAAAATAAAATGAAACAAAGCAGTTTGTAACCAAATCACCTTAAGAAATCACAAGTGAACTTAACTTAAAAATACTTGTGGTAAACTGCAATGCACTCCATCATCATCGTCATTAGTTTCATCATCGAAATAAATTCAACCAATTTGGAATCTGAACTGCACTCATAGTTTTCTAAGTGCATTCCAATTAGCAACAATTTTATGTTTTGCGGTTGAAGAAATGTGCAACATTTTTTTAAAGATAAATTTTTATGTAACATTTTTTTTTGGAATTCTACTTTTTTAAATGCTTGTTATGCTTTTGTGATTTGTTGCATTTTTTTGTTATATTTATTTTTTTATTGAAACTTGGGCTTTTATGCCATTCACAGATAGTGTGAGATGGCATCATCAGTTTGTCAGATTGCTTGTTATGCTTTAAAGGAGGCATCGTAGACGACATACTTGCTCAGCTCTTCGAGACGAGTAGATCTAGCTATGTCCGTCTGTCTTGTAGTTGTAGAGCATTTTTTTTTTTGGATTTATTTTTAAATTAAATAATGCCAAGCTGAAGTCCGGCACCTAGACTTATTTTTATTGTATTGTTGTAAAATATAGTATCCATATTGATATGCCACGCCCACTTTTAGTGTTTGAAGAACGGAAACGGAAAACATAGTTCGGTCTGATAAACAGGTTGGGCGATCAATTTTAAGGTGTCACGGTTGAGTATAAGATTTATAACGGGACTCCAATTGAGACTCCTAAGAGCAAAAAGAGAAGAACATGATTTTGGGCCGACTCAATATAATCTTGTTGAATAGTAGAGTAAGTGTTCCAAAAACACGAGTTAATCTCTAAAAACGAACGAATTAGAGAAATACAGAGGAGTTTAGTGGTATAGAGGTCATTAAATTACTTAGAGAAAAATTTAACATGGCCAATAACATATTTTACTTTATTCACTACTCGAACAATTTGGTCGTATTATAAATAAGTTTAGGTGCCATATTTATGACCAGATCATTAAAATAATACTCTCTAACGAGGGTATGTAATTTAAGAAACATGCTACTATAAATGGTTTTCTGCCATGAGACGTCACACATTTTCATTTTGAGAAAATTACGTTAAAATAATTTATACGACACCATATTTATAATAAGTTTAAAAAGGGCTTTTCACCGCCAACATTCTTCGCATTCCCCATATTCTCGTTGAATTTTGAAAATGTAAAGAATTGTGGCTGTACATTTTCCCATAAAAGTCAACATGCTGTACATTTTTTAACATTCTTGAAGAATAATTGCCATTCACCCCGAACGAATTGCATGTTTTTTTGAAGAATTAATTGATTTATTAACGATATCATATCATATTTATTATTATCACCACAAACAGCTGATATTTAAATAAAGCGAATGTAATTTTGGCACTCACATGTTAACGACAACGGAAATCTGCCAGTGGAAAGGAGAGATGTTGGATCCATTGGAAATGCCCTATCAATCTGCGTATGAGCATGGTTAAAAGCCAAAAGAAAATCATTAATAAAAATTTTAAACGACATTGGACCTTTAGGAACAACACAATTGACAACAATTATTTTAGACAAACGATTACTTTTTGGGTTCTATCGGATAAATGTGTCTGAATCCAAATAAAAAGAGAAGGTGAAAACCATAGAGTTTTTAATTTAACTAAAAGATTTTTGTGCCATACACATTATCAAATGTTTTACATAGTCTGTTTGGCATACTGACTAAAAACCAGAAAAAAATTCTAAGAGATTAGTGTAAATGGATTTGCCTCTTACAAAACCATATTGGATAGGAGAGATAAGAGACTTTAGACTATTGCAATATGATAGTAATGATTTTCTCAAATGGTTTTGAGATGTGGAATAATGAAAAAAAAATTACATAACCTTAAGGATAGACCGAAAATAAAAAATAAGTTAAATCAAATAGAGTTAAAACTCTGCTTTAGTATTCAACTGGGAATATTATTAGGACTAGATAGCAATGAATTTTTAATGTATAAAAGACAAATATTTTCAAGTTGAATGAAGCTGAAGTTGGATGACGGCAATGTGAAATGATGAATTATATTAATAATTATAGCAAAATCAGCGTCAAGAAACCCAAGATCAAGAAGTCTACCATTACAGAGGAAATTGCACATTAAAGTGTCATTTGTTGAAAAATATCCTGCAACAGAATGACGAATCAATAAATATAAATACTCCGTACGACTTCTGCAAATGATGTTGCGTGGTGAACAAACGAAAAGAAATGGTCTCTCACATACTTTCCTTACGTCTAACTGTTAATAGATGAAGACTATAATATTTCATTCATTCATTCATTTCACAGAGAAAGTAATCTTGAAATATTAATATGCATCTAAGAAACTTTAAATTTGTACGATTGTCGCATGCAGTCATTGCTTCAGATCGACTTATCGTGTCTCCCACTTAATTATTATATAAAACAAATATTGAAAAACAGTTTTTTTATGAATCATTTTTATCTTTAGTTAGCGAAACAAGTTGGATACAGATGCATAATATTCAATACAATATTAAAATTTTACAGTACATAAGAATATTAGTTAAAGTTAGTATTGTAAAATATGGCTTACAAAATTATTTAAAACGTGTTTGAGGTGATCTTCCTTAGTTCGAAGATCTCTTCGCCGATAAATTTAACGTCCGACATTACTCCATTATCCAGATAAGCTTGTATAGAAGTATTTTGCGAGCGCTCCGATATAAAATCATATGCCTTCTTTAACATATAATGTGAATGGGTCATATTTCTGACAACGTCTACGACGTTTTGACGGTAGTCTTCCTTGTTCTCTAACTCGTAATATATATTCAGTTCGCCACGCAGCTCCTCAATATGTTCGAGCAGATTCCTGAGGTGGTCGTCTATGTAAGACAGACGTTGCTGTATGCAACTTATCAATGTCTCACGATGGACGACTAGTAGATTTCTTTTTACATTCTCGATACATCTTTCGATTCTATTGATAATAGTATTTGGTGCTTCAGTGATATTACCCATAGGAACATGGTCCATGATGTGTGCTTATGTGTTTACGAATGAGCTACAAAACGAAAAATTCACATCTCTTATATACTCTACTCTCCATGAAAACTGCGAAGCCTTTTCATAAATTATTTTGCAATTAAGCGATTCTAATAAAACTAGAACAGGTAAATCCCCACAGCTGGTAAGACCAAAGCGCGAAAACCGTAATTAAAAGGTGTTCAAATGTGTAGTAGCTACCTGCGCAGTAGGCTTGCTTTGTGAACAGACATCGGACATCAGGTACTTAGCTTAATGCGGTCTCTAAACCAATGATAAAATTCGAAGTATAATTTAAACTGCTCAAAAAGAGTGACGTTTGTACTCTATGGTGTACTGTAAAAATACTTTTACAAAAATAAAATTTTTATGATTTTAAGCATAATTCTTTAGATTTATGCTTTTCTTAATACAAAATGCTACTTAGGTTGAAACCATTAAGAAATTCATTCTAACAGCTAGAATCAGCATTGAGATCATCCATGACAATAATATCAATATTTTTCGTGTAAAAGAGAGGCAATAGTTCAAAATACATAGTGTGAATGGCATAAAGGAGCCATCGTAGACTCGATAAAGTATATATATTCTTGATCAGCTCGACGAGACGAATCGATCTAGCCATGTCCGTCAGTATGTCCGCCTGTATGTCCGTCTGTATGCTGGTGCGCATTTTTTTGGGGACCAATTCTAATGCTATCCAGTAGAACTTTCGCTCATAAACTTCTATTTATTGCAGTTTAATAGAGTGTCAAGATTGTCCCGCCACGCCCACTTTTTGGGGTAGCCCCCATACAAATCCACCGCCCACTTTTGACTTTTTGTATGAAAAACTTTTTTATTGTAGCTAATATCAACTTAATAAGTGATATGGTAACTTCTAGTGGTCGGATGGTTGACATATAAATTAATGGGTGGGACCCGCCCAATATTTGGGGTAGCCCCCATACAAACCTACTGCCCACTTTTGACTTTTTGTATGAAAACTTCTTTATTAAAATCAATATTGGGTTGAAATGCGAAATGGTGCCATTTTATAGACAACAGCTTAACATATATAGACTAATGGGCGTGGTCCGCCCACTTTTCGGGGTAACCCCCAAACAGACCCACCGTGCAGTTTTGTATTTTTTATGAACAAATTCTTCATTTAAATCAATATTAGATTGAAATTTAATATGGTGGATTTTAGTGGACAACCGCTTCATATACATATACAAATGGGCGGGCCCCGCCCACTTTTTTAGGTAGTCCCATATAAACCCACAGCTCATTTTTATGCATTTGTATGGAAAATGTCAATATCAACTTGAAATTCGATATGGCACATCTACTAATGGGCGTGTACCCCCACTTTTTCGGGTAGCCCCTATTTAAACCCTAACTTTTATGTTTTACAATACTATTTAAAATTTCGTGTGAATTGTATTTGAGCTTCGGTTCAATCGAAGTTAACGTTTTTTCTTGTTTTTAAATGCAGTTTGTCGTCGCATTTTCCATTTAACAGCATATTTTTATGTATTTCACATGACAGTGTATGCAGGTCATAATTAAAACTGAAAATCTATGTTTACTGTAAGTGTAGTACAAAACTTTTACACAGAAATTATTTTTATTATCATCTTTTTTTTATTTTTATAAATTTTGAGTCACAAAAAATTGCATTTTCAACGCAAATCAACGAAAGAGTGAGTTATTTAATTAAATATTTTTGCATAATGTATTTTTATATACGAGTTTATACTATATCCGAATATACGAGGAAGACAGCTGGACAGGATTTCAGTATGAATAAAAATTGTTTCAGCGTTTTATTATAGAGCGCGTTACTTGTTCTGACTTTTGACTTGTATAAGCTGTAATTATTATTGAATTGTCGGTTGAAACTCAATTATTTATACAAATAGTTCAATTAAGCTGAATACGTAACAAGGACCTTAATGACAATTTTCTCCACCTACTTTTATTGCCAAAAGTGCTTAATTAAAAAGGATTTATGTTTATATTTTATTCGGTTGAATGGGAATTTAATCAATATTTTGGCTCAAAGGATTTATTTTTATAATTATTTTTTAATTAAAGTTAATGTTGTTTCCTATTTGTTAAAAGCAAAAATACCACAAACGATGTCAAAATTTTAAACAATCGAAATCTGAAATACGAAATTTTAAGGGATTTTACAGGTATTGTAAAATATTAAAATATTAAATTACTTTTATGTAAAATAAAGGATTATTTGTAAACATATGCAGTAATATCTTTTGGAGATATTTATATAACTACATGAAATACAAAGTTATTGTATTGGAGTGATAAGCTTAAGTCAGCTTCTGAAGATACTTAAATGAGTTGTTTATAAAAACATTTCATGTGTACAGCTTTGATTATTGTAAAGTGTATTGAGTCCTATAGAAAATATTTGCTTAAATTGTTTTCTTGAATGAGATGATAAGTTATGCTCCACTGTTCAGCTATCTATCCAGCCAACTATTTCGCAGAGAATAAAAAATATTATCTAAAAAAAGAAAAAGAAATAGAATTAGCATTTTGGCAGTAGCTGTAGAATTATGAATTATTATGTTAGAATTATGGCCTTCTAGAGATCATGTTAACATACATTTCTGGAACTAATGACTGCAAACGAGCAAAAAATTCGGCGGAACTCAATTATCTGCAAGCATGTTCCAAGGCCAGACTACAATAATTAGCTGGAAAAAATAAAACAGCTCTTTACAAACAGATCAGACATTCAATGTAATCATTGTTGATACTGGTTCACGATCGAATGCAATGGAGAGAATATTAAAATTGAGAGTTAGCATAAAAACCTCTGCTGCTTTATTTGACTAGGATTTGGCAGTGATTTCAGTAGCCTTTGAAGATCTTTTTGGCTAGACACAGAGCTTGTAGACAAAACAATCAAAAAACAAGAAAAAACGTTAACTTCGGTTGAACCGAATAATACCATTCACACGAAATTTTAAATAATATTGTAAAACATAAAAGTGAGGGCTTAAATAGGGGCAACCCGAAAAATGGAGGTACACGCCCATTAGTAGATGTGTATGAAGCGATGTAGTAGATGTGTATGATGCCGCCATATCGAATTTCAAGTTGATATTGACGTTTTCCATACAAATGCATAAAAATGTGCTGTGGATTTATATGGGACTACCTCAAAAATTGGGCGGGACACGTATATGTATATGAAGCGGTTGTCCACTAAAATCCACCAAATCAAATTTCAAGCTAATATTGATTTAAATGAAGATTTTTTTTTTGGGGGGTTACTTTAAATAGGGGTCGGGCCACTCCCATTAGTCTATATATGTTAAGCGGCTGTCTATAAAATGCCACCATTTCGCATTTCAACCCAATATTGATTTAAATGAAGAATTTTTTCATAAAAAACACAAAATTGCACGGTGGGTTGTATGGGGGTTACCCCAATAAATGCTCGGGCCACGCCCATTAGTCTGTATATGTTAAGCGGTTGTCTATAAAATGACACCATTTCGCATTTCAACCCAATATTGACTTTAATAAAGAAGTTTTCATACAAAAAGTCAAAAGTGGGCAGTAGGTTTGTATGGGGGCTACCCCAAATATTGGGCGGGTCCCACCCATTAATATATATGTCAACCATCCGACCACTAGAAGTTACCATATCAATTATTAAGTTGATATTGACTACAATAAAATAGTTTTTCATACAAAAAGTCAAAAGTGGGCGGTGAGTTTGTATGGGGGCTACCCCAAAAAGTGGGCGTGGCGGGTCAATCTTGACACTCTAATAAACTGGAATAAAAAGAAGTATACGTGCAAAATTTCAACTGGATAGCATAAAAATTAGTGCCCAAAAAATGCGCAACAACATACAGACGGACAATCAGACAGACGGACGGACGGACATGGCTAGATCGATTCGTCTCGTCGAGCTGATCAAGAGTATATATACATTTTGGGGTCTACGATGGCTCCTTTAATGCGTTACAAACTTTCAGACAAACTGATAATATCATTTCACACTATCGGAGGTGTCACAGAAATCTCTAGACAAAAATCCGTCTGGTGATTTGAATTTCTCTAAAAAATTCCGTAGATGTCACAGAAATTTCCGAGATTTCATAGAAAATAGTTTTTAGTGTACAGACAGAGTTTTATGCTACGCAGAGTTGTTGTGTGGCAACGCTGTCATTCGTTGTTGTTGCGTAAACCGACCTGGTTTTGTAAGAAAACATCTTTATTAAAGTCAATATTAGGTTGAAATGCGATATGGTGCCTTTTAAGAGTCAGCCGCTTAACATACATAGACAATTGGCCCACATTTTGAGGTAGCACCCATACAAACCCACCGTACAATTTTGTGTTTTTTAAATTAATTTGAATGAAAATGCGGATTTTTTTATTTTTATTTTTTTTTATTGATGTTCGTATGAAAAAATGAATGAATGCAATAGCGTTGAATGCTATGAATGCACTTCACGTTAGTATCAGTTCTTAAATATTATCATTTCGGTGTCATTTTATAGAAAGGATTGCATAGAACTGCTGCAAGATACAAATGAAGAAAATCGGTGATAGTTCCAATCACTGAGCTCCCGTAACAGAAAAAGTGTTCCTTACAAAAATTTTGAGAATAGTGGTCAGAACAGGGTTTTCTAGGTAGTCATCAGTTTTGTATATATTTAAGTTGAAACTATTTATAAAATCCATTAGAACATATGCTTTCCACATTGTTCTTCTCAGTATTGATCAAACAAATCTTTGGAAACTAAAAAACAATGTTGGAGGAAACCGCTAAAAGTTGCTAAAAGAGTTGTGTTGTGATGTAATTTTCTACAAAGGATGAAGGCTATGAAAAATCCAACCAAATATCAGAAAGAAGCATATTATTTAACCACATCCGTCAAAGAGTCCAGATGCTAGCATTGTTAATAGCATAGCAGAAAGATGCCAAGAATGCCAAGCAGATACTTAAATAGTTTCATCCACAAACTGTTGCTTATTTAACAGTTTGTGTAAAATGTTAGTCGCGCATAGATCTGGTCAATTGGTTGTTCATAAATGACCAATTCTGTGCCAAAATATCTACATGCATACTTCATAGCATCTCTCACTTTGTTTAGAATGGCTTCCGTCAGCAACTTGTTACCTCTTTCCTTCCTTTTTCCCACTTATGCTACCTTTCGCTAGCTAGCATACGAACAGTATTTCGGCTGCAGAAAACCTACGGCTGAATATAGTTTTCGTGTTGATAACGCAAGCGGTCGACAACTGAATTAATTCGAAATTTCGAAACATTCGAAGAAATTCAAATTTATTCATTCCAAGTGTTTGCTGGTGAAGTGCACTTCAATCTGCATTGAATGAAATGAATGTTGACCTTTTATATCATGAATTGAACTTGAATGAATAAATATGTATAAAACATTTTGAATGAATTAATTCATGCAGCACTGTATTAGCTACCATCTTATTAAGAAATCTTTGACACACGGTTGTATATATAAAGTGTCAATACAACGGCATTAGACGTTTTAAACAATGACAAATTATAGACTTTCAAATAGTACTCAAAATAGTAAATACGAAATGAATTCAATCAAATCAATTTTCAATTAAAGACAAACGATTCAAAGTAGCAGTTGACTAACAGACTGAATGACTGCCAACTTGCTTGAATTTTGCATATGAAATGCGCTGCCTAAAAGTAGGCTGCACTTTTCAATCACAATCAAATTTTATTGTATTACAAGTGAATGAAAGTACAACTGAAAGTTTGCATACGACCATGTATATATTTGTATGTGTGTGTATCTGTATGTGTGTGCGTTGGAACTTCATACATTTCCGCTCACAAAAATTGACAGTTACTTACAATACTCGTACAACAACAGAAACAGCAACAACAACAACAACCGAAAAACGAGCACATTACAACACTACCTGCCTGACTTGCTCAAGTTTTCGGATAGTTATTGTCGATGTCGGAAAGTAAATTGAACGTCATCGTCGTCATCGACAATGTTGTTGTTGTCTGCTGCTGCTGCTGCTAGTGCTGGTGAATCGTGTAATTCCTGTCGAGTGCGGGCACAATGAAATACGTACACTTATATACATACATACATACATACATACATACATACATACATACATACATGGTCATTTACATAATAGCAGCAGCGCACCGGCATGTTGGCCAGCACAACTTATTGCATACATTTAGGCACACTACTTGTATGTCTGCACGTTTGTACGCGCGTTACATGTATGTAGTTGAAGTTAAAAGGCGTTAAATGTAGCAGCGACAGCAACAACAATGCACTGAAAACTTAAAAATTGGCAGTATGCAGACACACGCAAACACACACACACACACACACACCCACCCACATGCATACACCCACTTATACTCTTGTTCAATTTTCCAGTTTTCGGTTTTGGTCTGTTTCATTTTTGGCTTCCGTTGCACAGAGCCACCGTCGCCATATCAATTCATACGCCATTTTAATACATGCCACACACTCACACACACACACACACACACACACACACAGGGACACACACACATGCATAGTTGAAGGCATATAATTTACATTTTGCTTCGTTTCATGAGGTGCCATAATCATAAATTGACAACTTGAAATTTGTACATGCATACTTTTGGGCACTCAGCTCAGCCGTCTGTCCGTCTGCACGTTTCTCAGTCCATTCCATTCCATTCCATTCAGTTCAGTTCAGTTTAACATGCTTCGCTGTTGCATTTTTAATAGTATGCCCAGCCTGCTCTTTTTCGATATTAAAGTGTACCATTTTCCGTTGGTATTTAAATAAACATTAAATGTTAAATTATGCGCTTAAATTTTCTTTTTCGCTTAAACTTTGATCTCTTTCAGCTTTGTGTGGCACGTACATATATACGAGTATATATAGATCCGTGTGCTTGTTGCAATTTTAGTTTTTCCAATTTAGACCATCTCTCTTCCACACACACCTCATTGTCGCTGTGTGAGCAGTCAAGCTGTATGGTTTAGTTTGGGGTACGCCAAACAAATTTCGACTAGTTTTACATGATTGGAAAATATGCAACGTAATGAAAATTCATTGTCGAAAGTTTTCTAAACTTTTTCACCATCCTTATTGTTGCTGTTGCTGTTGTTGTTGTTGTTCATGATAGTTGCTTTCTTTGTTGCTTTTGGTATTGTTTTATTTTTTGTTGTTTTGTTTTTGCTCTTGGTGTTGGTGTTTTAGAATACTGTATATGATGAATTGTTGTTGTTACTTGTCGATATATTTTGCATAGTCAAAGTTAATTGAATGGGTTAGTTAATTTAGACATGGCTGCACTTTGGAAAACGTTTGCGAGACAGAGTAGGTGAGTGAGTGCGCTTGAAATATAGAGAAGGTTTACGGTGAAAGTGGGAAATGTTTTTTTGATTTGGCACATATTTAATGAGTTCATTATATATATTTTTCTGGCAGGTATTCAAGCGGAACTAAAATTTTATAAATTGAAAAGAAAATTAACAATTTCAAACTCTAAATTGGAGAACGCTTCAGGAAAGCAGAAAGTGAGCGATAAAAGTTATGTCTTAAGTATGAAACATGAACATTTTGTGTAAATAGGAACAGAGATTAGCAGTTCAGTAGAACACAATCTGAAGACAAGAAAGTGTTACCATTCATACATTGCAATGGTGAAGTAGAAAATGTGAAAGGATTGTGTTCAGAGTAATTATAATAATATGAATATATTCATTTGAATATATGCACGCTGAGCGAATAAACTTGTTATAAAAAAAAAAAAAAAATTAATCAAAAACACAAAAATAAACCAAATTAGCCAACCAGCCTAAAAATATGTTACGATTTTGTATTTCATGGATACATTTTGTGGCATACTTTCATTGAGTCCTTTTTGAAGTATCTCAATAAAAACACGTCTGTTAGATTTGCGCAACTTCCACATTTCAGACAAATTGAGTGTCAACTTGTATGTTAATATTCATAAAGCCTGTAGCGATCTTTGTATCACAGATACAACAGATCTTGGTAGCACCAACCTGTAATCTTGTAGCACTGCCATGTGATACCACTGACTTGACAGCACTCTTGATTTTTCCTCTTCCGCTCCAATGACTGCAAACACGCGTCCAAATCGTATAAATAATTAATCTTTAAAATATAAATATATTTGAGTAGTGATACATAACAAACTAAAACTCATCCTACAAGGCGTTTAGGCTAGAGAACGAGCATACATGTATACATATGTACACTCGAAGGACATAAGCCTTTCTGCAACAGTCGGGTAAAAATCAAATAGAGAAAAATTAGCCTTAAATCTTCACATAACTACGGCTGTTCTATATTCTGAATATAGAAATTTTTGAGTCTTTTTTCTGGATTTGCTTAATTACAATAAGTGGTCTTCAAATAAATATTTGTTATGTATGTAACAGGTAGAATTAAGCGTTGTAGACCCTATTCTTCGAAGGCTGCGTCGATATAGACATTTCCGTTTCTTTGTCCGTTCGACCGTCTGTTCGACCGAACATAGATGGCGTAACTAGCACTAAATCGCATCGTGGTAAACCTGTGACTATATTCGTGTCAAAGCCTACTTCATAAGCTTCAATTTTCAGTATGTGTCATTCTACTGAAGTGTAAACAAAATATTTTTTTTGCTCTGTGAACATGTCGACTTTTGTTCCAACAAAACGCAATTTGCGGGAAGGTTTGCTTTTGTGCTTTCATTTGCAGAAAAAAAAAACAGCTGAAGCCTATCGTACGATTTGTGAGGCTTACAACACTATGCTCCATCGATTTCAACTTGTGAGTACTAATTTCGTATGTTTAAAAGTGGTGATTTTGATAAGGAGGAGAAAGAACGTCCGGGCCAGCCCAAAAAGTTTCAAGAATTGTCATAATCATTGGGAGTTGACTTGTCAACAGTTGGCAAACGCCTCAAAGCCATGGGAATAATTCAAAAGCATGGAAATTGGTTGCCATGTCCAACACCTGGGATGGGCATGTTAACAAAAGAGCATGCCAAACCCACTTTAAGAGGTAGCCCCCATACAAACCTAGGCCCAATTTTCAGGTTTCTGTATAAAAATTGTTTTGGTTTTGTTGTTAGTTACGCTAATTCCAAATTTGCTGTATATTACGTAAATCCTAATAAAATATACCACATAGATCCAGATCGTGCCGCTACAAGAGCCATACAAATTTGCTCTCCATTAATTAGTTTATGTATGAAATTTGTTTTGTTTTTGTACTTAATTAGGCTACAAGCCGCCGAATAAGAGGACTTCGTATCGTCATATTTCACAACCTCCAACTATTTCTAAACTTTATGAAATAATATTGCCGAAACGCATACAAAGCTGCGCTATAATATCCAAACATCAATTTGGCTTCAGGGCAAAACACTGTATAGACCAAGTTCACAGAATCTGTGACAAAATTGAACGTTGATTAGATATCAGACAAGCCTGTTCAGCTGTATTTTTTGATGTTTCAAGATGCTTAGTAAGACTCAAATAGCTCTTGATGAAATGTACTCAAAACGATGGAAAATAGACTTAAACAACAACAAATCTGTACACATTGATTAAACATACAAAAAAATAACCATTGAAAATCGGTAACTTAAAAATTCCATATTCAAACTTGGCTAAGTATCTTGGTTTTACAATTAACGCAAAATTACGATAGAACCCAAACACTTTAAAAAGTAAAAGGAAGAGCTTGTAATGAGTTACAGCCAACACATCTGGCTAATTGGACGATATTCAACACTATAAGTACAAATAGATACTGATTCCTATGTGGACCTATGGAGTCTAGTTTTGGAACTGCGCTAATAAAACAATGATCGAAGCCATTCAACCTTTTCAAAAAGTAATTGCATTAGATGCAAGTGATCTTACAGAGAAGTTTTATTAAGTCAGTAATTTTCCTGAACAGCAGCGACTACAACTATCTACACTAACTCTATTCCGAAGTACTCTAATGTTATATTTTGTATAAATATACTATTATCTAGCAATGAATTTAAAATTCAAAGCACTTAAATAATGCTGACCTACTTTTACATGTTACATTTTTGTTTATAGCGCACTCAATAAGCCTTTAAAGCCAATTGATTGCTAATGCAAAAGTTAAGCAGCAAGAAAAATATGTAAAATAAGTAGACATTTAGTAGCTATCAACTCTACTCGTAGAATAATGTTGACGACTAGAATGAGAACAAATGTCGGCTCAAATTGTCTGTGTCTGTTCAAATTAACGCACAATTTAAATCATCATCAACGCGGTCGTTGTGAATGACAAAAACAACACCAACAACAATAATAATAACAATAATAACAGAAGGCAAAGGACAACAACAGGAAACACGTAACGCTTAAAGCTGAAAATCAAAACCAATAAAAGAAAATAAAACCGAACTTAGCGCTGGACATATAAAGCAGCTAGATAGATAGATAGATAGACTAAACCTAAACCTAAAAGAAAAAGACTACTAGACAGACAAATAGACAGTCAAAAGACGGAAATGTAGCATTAAAGCCAAGCGATCGATAAAGATATAAAGACAGCTACAGTGGCTGACAGACAGACAAATCGTAGTGAAAAAAAAAAATAAATAAACAAAAAAAAAGAATAGTAAACGATAAGAGTAAGTTTCCGTAGAGCTGTGACAATTGTGACTGTGTGTTGTATACTTTAAAGCATTAGTTGGTTTCGTTTCATTTTGTTTTTTTTTTTTTTACTATTACTCGTAGCATAGCATTAGGCGCTTAAGACGATGAGAATCTAAAGGATAACAGCGAACAACGACAACAACAACAACAACAACAACAAGAACAATAAGCAGCAGCAGCAAAGAGGCTAAGTGACAACTAAACTTAATGGCACTTCAACAGCATGAAGCAATGGCCGACAAGAACGAGGCAAAAGCGACGCAACAACAACAAAACGTACGATGAAAGAAAACACACAGCAGGACACGAAGATGAAGTGCTGATATAAGGTGCTGCACAAACACGAAAGGAGCAAGGCGATACGAGTAGATAGAACGGAAGAGAAGAACGCTAGTTGAAACGAACTCAACGGACATTAGCCTCATTGAATTGAATGACAAAACAAACGACGACGCCCAGGACGACGATGAGGCCGACAAGGACGACAAGGACGATGAAGACGAAGGCAAAGACGTCTACAATGATGACAACGTTGGGCAGGACAACAACAGCAACAACAATAAGTATAAGCACTGTGTTAAGTACAACAACAATAAAATGAAGAAAACCGAGCAGGATAACAGCTAACGAACAAAAAAAAAAAAATATTGTATCAAGACAACATTAAGATAAAGCGTAGCGTAGTAAAATCAAAAAAAAAAAAAACAGTCGAACCCATACATAAACAAACAAGCGACGATTTACGTACACAGATACTCACACATACAACTCTCACACTTGAAGACACTCGCATAAAAATGGCGAAAAAAACGCATAAAACTTGCAAATGCAAAAAAAAAAAAAAGAAGAAAATGGTGGTAGCAAAGTTATAGAAATGCCAAACAAATGTTTGAAGAATCCATGCGCCGCGTGGACAATGTTCCACAAAGATACAAAAAATAAAAGAGAAGATTGAGCTGTAGGTGCTTTAAGCACCAATTCACTGCTTCTACTTCAAGCATTTTGAGTCGCCATTGTGCATAGTAAACTCCATTGTTGTTTTTGTTGCTGCTGTACAATTTCCGTATGCGGCGCTTTGGCACTATCAACATTATGTATTGGTTTATGCATGAAGTTTTTTTTTCTACCAAACTAACGTACATGCCAGCAGACAGACAGACGGGCAGACGGACAGATACACCCACACATATACAATGTGTTAAGCTTACAGCGACTTTGGCGACAGGTGTGAGTGTGGGTGTTTAGTGAAGCGCAGTTTGATATCAGCCAAATCGTTTATATAGCTAAGCTCTAATAGGTCAAACATTCATCACCTTTCTGTATTACTTTAGCATACAACACACGTGAACAAAGCTTTTCGGTACTACATTTGTCACATGTCTGCCGTCATGGTGACAAGGATGTGTATATAGCTAAAAAATAGCTATGTATAGCTACAACTAATGTACTAAAAGTGTATACGCACAGATATTTAGTGTTTAGTTTTACAAAATAACCGCTTGTTCATATGTAATAACAAAAATTTAGTTGTCACGACACACCAAGGCCTTGCCTTTTAAATTTAATGGTTTTTTTTTTAAATAAATTTTATTATGAAATACATTTTTTTATAATCATTTTTCCAAAAATTAATTGAATTGAGCAAAACTCTTCGAAAATTCCATTTCTCATGAAGCAGAATATTTAACTGCCTATATATGCAAAACTATACACTATTGAAGTGCGCTATGTAGCTATCAGATGTATTAGGTACATAGTGTAAAATAGTATTAAAGCACTCATCAAAATGCTTAGCTTTATCAGAATACATAAATTTTGAACTGCATTATGTTAACAAGTATTCTATACATACAAAAGCCATTTAAATAAATAACTGTGAATGAGAAGTGTTGGTTATACATAAACACGCATTCACTTCATGTGTTTTCAACAGCGACAAAGTTAGAAATATAAAACAAAAAAATAATCCAGAGTTCGGCAACCGCATCTATGCTTATTTTGCAATAGTAGGCGTGTGTGTGGCATGCACTGACAGGCTTCATACTTGCAGATTCTGCAGAAGTTTATATAGACGATAGCTCCTTATAGCTCTGTATGCCCTCTCAGTATGCATATGTATGCATATGTTGCATCCATTGTACATTGTAATACAGCACCTCCACAGACCAATTTGGAGCTATTGGTAAAGAGCCTAATGGAAAAGTCCAGTGTAGTATGGTATGGTATGGAGAATGTGTATATCTTTTCGTAGCTTGAAGTGTTGAATAGTTTTTTGTTTCCCTACGAAATCGTTTCAATAGAAAGGTTTAGCAGACTGCTACTCCATAGAGTTTTAGTACTTTTTTTTCGTTAAATAAAGCATTTTTATCGTTTTTAACGGTGACATGCTCCATTTTCGTATGAATGCTTGTTTGCAAGTATAAGTGGTATTATGGATTTCCACATAAGCTTTTTGATATTGAGTTTCCAGTTCCAGCTTATTGTCCAAAATACTTTTAAGAAGCTTGTGCTGTACTGTGTACATTAATTTGGATTATCAATTACTGGTTCTTATTGCAGTGATTTCGCATATTTTTCAGATGAATGCAAGCTCGATTTACTACCTAGCTATTTTTTTTATGTCCCAAGTTCGTAAAAACATAAGTTGAATATGCATAATGTGATACAGTGTTTGGGGAAACTTCCGCCTTGTGATCACTGTCAGTTCATTGGCATATACAAGTTTCACTTTCCACTCGTCCATTCCATTCAGTTAATTTATTGCTAGTAACCATACGAAAGAAACAAAAAAGAGAGCAGCTATTCGGAATACGTTACATTATTATACTATTATACCGTGGCCATTAATAAGGAAACAAACAAATCAAATTACTCCTTTTCATTGTGTGTTTACAGTTACGCCAAAGCAAAGCAACGATTTAGCACCATATATAGTAACAAATAACATGCTCGTGACACACGCATAACTCTCTCTCCCTCTCTTTCTCTTTCGTTGATGATGCTAATAAGCGTTTTTTTCTGTATGTAGTGCTAACTCAGGCCAATACATACAAGTATGAACGGGTAATATAGAAAGAGAAGCAAGAAGCAAGTGCGCACAAGAATAACAAGAAAAAGTAGAAAAAAAAACAATGGAATAAGCACAGCCACAAAGAAAAAATTCATATGTGGACAACCGTTCAGCGCAAGCATTCAAAGCGTACTAACGTTCGGCCTGTGAAACACGAGTGCGCTCACTCTAAATACTATACCTTATGGTTGTACCATGGGCAGGGCAGCATGCTTCGATGTTATATTATTTGCTTTCTCTGTAGTTTATATTGTTGTGGTTTATAGGAATGTTTTTTGGCTGAATTTTTCCATATATAAAAAACGATTTAATATTACTTTGCACTATGTGCCTATAGGTACTCGTAATGCACATGCATCAAGCATAAACTATATAAAGCGCTCGGTCCATCGGTCTTGAACGTCATGATCTTGAAAACCATAAAAGCTGTAGTCACTAATACAAGTATATTAAATATGAAAGCGCCAAACCCACTGTGGTTCAAATAATGATGCAAGGTATCTCGTATTAAAAAATAGTCCACTGCATCGTTCTTAGTAGATAGGAAATGTTCCTTCTGTGCCAGTGATATGGTGGTACGGTAAACCGTAGCAGTGTACCACTGTACCACTTCCTATCTACTATTCTTATTTTAAAATTTGTGTAAAAACTCAGGATTCTATGGCATTCAACAATTCTATCATAAATTTCTTTACTAGAGTCTCGTTACAAATAAAAAAATTTTAAAGGACATAAATTGTCGAAAATGTTATAAAGAAACCCTATGTTCCAAGAGTATCAATGGAAACTTAGATGAAGCTAACTGAAAGTCACCGAATTTTTCTGAGTTTTTAATCATTGTATGAAAAAAAAATGCACATTTATACTTTTATAGACTTAGTAAAAACTGCGTTTAACTCAGTCTCACTTCAATTTTTAAGCTGCTTACAACGCCGCTTCAATAAGCTCCCAACTGGCTATAAATTCAACTAATTCGTTTGAATGGACGCCAGAAAAGTATGTAATAGGAATCGCATAGCACAATGAGAGATATATATGTCGGTCGTAGTTACATATTCCTAATAGACTCTTATCGCTTGCACTTCACTGCGAGCACATAATATCAAAGTATTTAGATATGTTAAGATAAACGTATTCTTTGCAGCATTAAATCTATTTTTATAAAGCCATAAATACAATTTGCTTTCACATGAATTGCTTTGGCAAGGATTCACAGCTGCAAAATGTTTTTATATAATGCGAATTCGTTTAATAGCGCAGTAGTTGAGTTGCTTACCCGAATTGAAGAAATGATTTGGGAAATGTTGATTTTAATTATGCAAACGCAGTCGAGTACAAATGCGCTGAAGTTGTTGCGGCTGCCATTGTCTGAGATATGCTGTAAGTATAAAAAAAATAGAAAAATTTAGTGAAAGTAATGGAGATATTTAAGCAGCATCAACATCATTAACAAAAGTCAAATCCAAAGAAAAAAATTGTACGCGCTAAAAGTACAAGTAAGTAAAACATCAAGGATAAAAAAAAAATCGGCAAGGAAAAGAAACCACTTAGCCAAATAGCTGCGTCCAACATAGCAAACAACACTTTCACAACTTATGAGCGAACAAAAAAAGAAGAAAAATATTAAGAAAAGAAAATAGATTCAAAGTACGAAATCCTTTTGGTAAATTTGCTAAATTATTCGTATTTATAAATAAATCAAATAATGTGCGCGCTAAAAAGTTTTACACCGCCAAAGGAATAAATGCATTGCAGCGCAGCTGAACGCGCTAAGGACAACAGCGTTGGAGGTGGTAGTGAAAGGACGATGATGATGACGTTGTGCCGTCGATGTGGCGAGAATTTTAGTCGTTGAAACTCACACACAAAGTGGTGACGGCGGCAGCGGCGGCGGCGGTGGCGGCGGCGGTGGCGGCAGCGGCGGCAAAGACTCTAAGGACAGCGATGAATGGTAAAGGCGTCGACGACGACAACAACAACAACAGCAGCATTGGCTCAAAAAGTCCACTGTGACCTGGTTTTTTTCTTTTCGGTCATAACAGCATATTGCTGCACCAAGAAAATATTCACACGCACACACATTCAAATGTATAGACACGCACAGAGGCGTTGCAGCGACGCACATGGACACAAGTGTACGTTATAAAGATGGCGTTGTTGGTCGGTCGCGTCACGGCTGACGTCATTGGTGTGAACTACAATTTTCAAACAATTACCATTACCGGTTGTTTGTCTATGTGAGTCTGTGTGCATGTTTGTGTGTGTGTGTCCGTGTAAGCGACCATGCGTTTACGCGTTACTCGCATTCGCTTACCACTTCGCCATTTTGCTTTTGTTCGTTTACCGTTCGTTCTTTCGTTCGTTCGTTATGCTAGGTTTACTACGTTGCATACTTTTAGGCGCAGATATACGTAATTTGCTCCAGAAAACAACAAAAAACCAGAGCGCTGAACGAAGGTTGTACAGCAGTTAACTTTTACTTTATGTATTCACACACACATACACACAATATACACAAAAGGTCCTTGTTGCGGTCGTCTTGCTCTATGTTTTCTAAATAATAAAAGAAAATGCACAACTTGCTGGTTTTGTAGAAACCAAGAACAACAACACAAAAATATGCACATAATTTCAATAGCTGCATAAAAATATAAAATGCTTCGACAAGTTACGCAAATATGAATTAGTAAAAGATTGGCGGATGGGGTCGTTTGCAGAAGTGGAAAGTTATTTGTTCATTCTTTTGCAAATGTCCGTTTCAACACGTACTTTCTGGGTAAGCCACGGAACCTAAGTGGTGCGCAAATTGTGAGAAGGCAACCCACTCCGCTAAATTAGGGTTTGGTGCGGAACGTCTCTACGAGCGCTGCCTCAATTACGATGTAAAAATCGTACTTGACTATTTTTTTTTTTGGTGCAACAGTTGGAATATTTAGCCTTCACGACGCTACCTCCAGCAATTGAGAAAGGCTAATCGACTTCGCTGCAGGTTGGTGTTGCCTGCAGGTAACTAATAACACCAGATAACATACACAAGGCTAACGATCAAAATATACGCATGTTGTGATCAACGGAAGGCACGCATCGAGCGTGTTGGATGTGCAAACGTTACGAGGTTTGACTCGGACCACTGCCTTCTGGCAGCCAAGTTACGTACCAGACACAGCACGCTGCATGCCGCACAATCCAACCAAAATGGCAGTTTTTAAAATTGCAATGAAGACGCGAAAAAGTATTGAAGCATCGAATCTACCGATGTTTTTGTTATTATTTGTGTGCCAGTGGTAGTTTCACGAAGTTTCCAGATACAAAAAATTCACACACACTGCGTTTTTTTGGCTTGATGCTTTTTATGGAAACAAATATCATGAATTTAAACCAATTCCAGCCTATGATTCTTGAAGGAAGTGCTTAACTGATCGCTATTAAATTCGTCAAAAATGGAACACACGTATTTCGCGCTATTCAAGAAATTTTCGAAGTATTTATAGAGTATACAAAATAGCTCGATGAGAAAAGTTGATTATAATATGCTGTGCTTGTCTATTCATATGTCATTGACCACCGTTATTAGTCTCTTTTCAAAATTGAATCATTTCGTTACAACTCTGCAAGAGAGGCACTTATAATTCGCAAGTAGTTTTAACGAATTTAATATTAAGTGAGCGGCACTACGAATTGTTTATCTTAATTTGTTTTGGTTTTTTGTTTTTTTAATATTTTAGTTTTTGAGTAATTTGATTGGTTAATTATGTGTATTTTAAGAAAATGAATTCTCTATGATATTGTTCTGAAGTATCTCCCCCGTCTGCCGTTTGGATAGTGTATCAACATGCACCAAAAGATAGTTCATTGGCAACAAAATGAATTATCTGATGTAGGGCGCTCAATTAAGCTCTGCTCCAGTCCAAAGTGTATGTATTTTGCATGAACTTGAATTTCTACTTCGCTTTAATTAAGAAATTGTCGAACTATTTATAGAGTATGCAAAATAGTTCGATGAGATTAGTTATAATATGCTGTGCTTGTCTATTCATATGTCATTGACCACCGTTATTAGTCTCTTTTCAAAATTGAATCATTTCGTTACAACTCTGCAAGAGAGGCACTTATAATTCGCAAGTAGTTTTAACGAATTTAATATTAAGTGAGCGGCACTACGAATTGTTTAACTTAATTTGTTTTGGTTTTTTGTTTTTTTAATATTTTAGTTTTTGAGTAATTTGATTGGTTAATTATGTGTATTTTAAGAAAATGAATTCTCTATGGTTTGTTCTGAAGTTTCTCCCCCGTCTACCGTTTGGATAGTGTATCAACATGCACCAAAAGATAGTTCATTGGCAACAAAATGAATTATCTGATGTAGGGCGCTCAATTAAGCTCTGCTCCAGTCCAAAGTGTATGTATTTTGCATGAACTTGAATTTCTACTTCGCTTTAATTAAGAAATTGTCGAACTATTTATAGAGTATGCAAAATAGTTCGATGAGATTAGTTATAATATGCTGTGTTTGTCTATTCATATGTTATTGACCACCGTTATTAGTCTCTTTTCAGAATTGAATCATTTCGTTACAACTCTGCGAGAGAGGCACTTATAATTCACAAGTAGTTTTAACGAATTTAATATTAAGTGAGCGGCACTACGAATTGTTTAACTTAATTTGTTTTGGTTTTTTGTTTTTTTAATATTTTAGTTTTTGAGTAATTTGATTGGTTAATTATGTGTATTTTAAGAAAATGAATTCTCTATGGTTTGTTCTGAAGTTTCTCCCCCGTCTACCGTTTGGATAGTGTATCAACATGCACCAAAAGATAGTTCATTGGCAACAAAATGAATTATCTGATGTAGGGCGCTCAATTAAGCTCTGCTCCAGTCCAAAGTGTATGTATTTTGCATGAACTTGAATTTCTACTTCGCTTTAATTAAGAAATTGTCGAACTATTTATAGAGTATGCAAAATAGTTCGATGAGATTAGTTATAATATGCTGTGTTTGTCTATTCATATGTTATTGACCACCGTTATTAGTCTCTTTTCAGAATTGAATCATTTCGTTACAACTCTGCGAGAGAGGCACTTATAATTCGCAAGTAGTTTTAACGAATTTAATATTAAGTGAGCGGCACTACGAATTGTTTAACTTAATTTGTTTTGGTTTTTTGTTTTTTTAATATTTTAGTTTTTGCGTAATTTGATTGGTTAATTATGTGTATTTTAAGAAAATGAATTCTCTATGGTTTGTTCTGAAGTTTCTCCCCCGTCTACCGTTTGGATAGTGTATCAACATGCACCAAAAGATAGTTCATTGGCAACAAAATGAATTATCTGATGTAGGGCGCTCAATTAAGCTCTGCTCCAGTCCAAAGTGTATGTATTTTGCATGAACTTGAATTTCTACTTCGCTTTAATTAAGAAATTGTCGAACTATTTATAGAGTATGCAAAATAGTTCGATGAGATTAGTTATAATATGCTGTGTTTGTCTATTCATATGTTATTGACCACCGTTATTAGTCTCTTTTCAGAATTGAATCATTTCGTTACAACTCTGCGAGAGAGGCACTTATAATTCGCAAGTAGTTTTAACGAATTTAATATTAAGTGAGCGGCACTACGAATTGTTTAACTTAATTTGTTTTGGTTTTTTGTTTTTTTAATATTTTAGTTTTTGAGTAATTTGATTGGTTAATTATGTGTATTTTAAGAAAATGAATTCTCTATGGTTTGTTCTGAAGTTTCTCCCCCGTCTACCGTTTGGATAGTGTATCAACATGCACCAAAAGATAGTTCATTGGCAACAAAATGAATTATCTGATGTAGGGCGCTCAATTAAGCTCTGCTCCAGTCCAAAGTGTATGTATTTTGCATGAACTTGAATTTCTACTTCGCTTTAATTAAGAAATTGTCGAAGTATTTATAGAGTATGCAAAATAGCTCGATGAGATTAGTTATAATATGCTGTGTTTGTCTATTCATATGTTATTGACCACCGTTATTAGTCTCTTTTCAGAATTGAATCATTTCGTTACAACTCTGCGAGAGAGGCACTTATAATTCGCAAGTAGTTTTAACGAATTTAATATTAAGTGAGCGGCACTACGAATTGTTTAACTTAATTTGTTTTGGTTTTTTGTTTTTTTAATATTTTAGTTTTTGAGTAATTTGATTGGTTAATTATGTGTATTTTAAGAAAATGAATTCTCTATGGTTTGTTCTGAAGTATCTCCCCCGTCTACCGTTTGGATAGTGTATCAACATGCACCAAAAGATAGTTCATTGGCAACAAAATGAATTATCTGATGTAGGGCGCTCAATTAAGCTCTGCTCCAGTCCAAAGTGTATGTATTTTGCATGAACTTGAATTTCTACTTCGCTTTAATTAAGAAATTGTCGAACTATTTATAGAGTATGCAAAATAGTTCGATGAGATTAGTTATAATATGCTGTGTTTGTCTATTCATATGTTATTGACCACCGTTATTAGTCTCTTTTCAGAATTGAATCATTTCGTTACAACTCTGCGAGAGAGGCACTTATAATTCGCAAGTAGTTTTAACGAATTTAATATTAAGTGAGCGGCACTACGAATTGTTTAACTTAATTTGTTTTGGTTTTTTGTTTTTTTAATATTTTAGTTTTTGAGTAATTTGATTGGTTAATTATGTGTATTTTAAGAAAATGAATTCTCTATGGTTTGTTCTGAAGTTTCTCCCCCGTCTACCGTTTGGATAGTGTATCAACATGCACCAAAAGATAGTTCATTGGCAACAAAATGAATTATCTGATGTAGGGCGCTCAATTAAGCTCTGCTCCAGTCCAAAGTGTATGTATTTTGCATGAACTTGAATTTCTACTTCGCTTTAATTAAGAAATTGTCGAACTATTTATAGAGTATGCAAAATAGTTCGATGAGATTAGTTATAATATGCTGTGTTTGTCTATTCATATGTTATTGACCACCGTTATTAGTCTCTTTTCAGAATTGAATCATTTCGTTACAACTCTGCGAGAGAGGCACTTATAATTCGCAAGTAGTTTTAACGAATTTAATATTAAGTGAGCGGCACTACGAATTGTTTAACTTAATTTGTTTTGGTTTTTTGTTTTTTTAATATTTTAGTTTTTGAGTAATTTGATTGGTTAATTATGTGTATTTTAAGAAAATGAATTCTCTATGGTTTGTTCTGAAGTTTCTCCCCCGTCTACCGTTTGGATAGTGTATCAACATGCACCAAAAGATAGTTCATTGGCAACAAAATGAATTATCTGATGTAGGGCGCTCAATTAAGCTCTGCTCCAGTCCAAAGTGTATGTATTTTGCATGAACTTGAATTTCTACTTCGCTTTAATTAAGAAATTGTCGAACTATTTATAGAGTATGCAAAATAGTTCGATGAGATTAGTTATAATATGCTGTGTTTGTCTATTCATATGTTATTGACCACCGTTATTAGTCTCTTTTCAGAATTGAATCATTTCGTTACAACTCTGCGAGAGAGGCACTTATAATTCGCAAGTAGTTTTAACGAATTTAATATTAAGTGAGCGGCACTACGAATTGTTTAACTTAATTTGTTTTGGTTTTTTGTTTTTTTAATATTTTAGTTTTTGAGTAATTTGATTGGTTAATTATGTGTATTTTAAGAAAATGAATTCTCTATGGTTTGTTCTGAAGTTTCTCCCCCGTCTACCGTTTGGATAGTGTATCAACATGCACCAAAAGATAGTTCATTGGCAACAAAATGAATTATCTGATGTAGGGCGCTCAATTAAGCTCTGCTCCAGTCCAAAGTGTATGTATTTTGCATGAACTTGAATTTCTACTTCGCTTTAATTAAGAAATTGTCGAACTATTTATAGAGTATGCAAAATAGTTCGATGAGATTAGTTATAATATGCTGTGTTTGTCTATTCATGACCACCGTTATTAATCTGTTCAAAATTGAATCATTTCGTTACAACTCTGCGGGAGAGGCACTTATAATTCGCAAGTAGTTTTAACGAATTTAATATTAAGTGAGCGGCACTACGAATTGTTTAACTTAATTTGTTTTGGTTTTTTGTTTTTTTAATATTTTAGTTTTTGAGTAATTTGATTGGTTAATTATGTGTATTTTAAGAAAATGAATTCTCTATGGTTTGTTCTGAAGTTTCTCCCCCGTCTACCGTTTGGATAGTGTATCAACATGCACCAAAAGATAGTTCATTGGCAACAAAATGAATTATCTGATGTAGGGCGCTCAATTAAGCTCTGCTCCAGTCCAAAGTGTATGTATTTTGCATGAACTTGAATTTCTACTTCGCTTTAATTAAGAAATTGTCGAACTATTTATAGAGTATGCAAAATAGTTCGATGAGATTAGTTATAATATGCTGTGTTTGTCTATTCATATGTTATTGACCACCGTTATTAGTCTCTTTTCAGAATTGAATCATTTCGTTACAACTCTGCGAGAGAGGCACTTATAATTCGCAAGTAGTTTTAACGAATTTAATATTAAGTGAGCGGCACTACGAATTGTTTAACTTAATTTGTTTTGGTTTTTTGTTTTTTTAATATTTTAGTTTTTGAGTAATTTGATTGGTTAATTATGTGTATTTTAAGAAAATGAATTCTCTATGGTTTGTTCTGAAGTTTCTCCCCCGTCTACCGTTTGGATAGTGTATCAACATGCACCAAAAGATAGTTCATTGGCAACAAAATGAATTATCTGATGTAGGGCGCTCAATTAAGCTCTGCTCCAGTCCAAAGTGTATGTATTTTGCATGAACTTGAATTTCTACTTCGCTTTAATTAAGAAATTGTCGAACTATTTATAGAGTATGCAAAATAGTTCGATGAGATTAGTTATAATATGCTGTGTTTGTCTATTCATGACCACCGTTATTAATCTGTTCAAAATTGAATCATTTCGTTACAACTCTGCGGGAGAGGCACTTATAATTCGCAAGTAGTTTTAACGAATTTAATATTAAGTGAGCGGCACTACGAATTGTTTAACTTAATTTGTTTTGGTTTTTTGTTTTTTTAATATTTTAGTTTTTGAGTAATTTGATTGGTTAATTATGTGTATTTTAAGAAAATGAATTCTCTATGGTTTGTTCTGAAGTATCTCCCCCGTCTACCGTTTGGATAGTGTATCAACATGCACCAAAAGATAGTTCATTGGCAACAAAATGAATTATCTGATGTAGGGCGCTCAATTAGTATCTCCCCCGTCTACCGTTTGGATAGTGTATCAACATGCACCAAAAGATAGTTCATTGGCAACAAAATGAATTATCTGATGTAGGGCGCTCAATTAAGCTCTGCTCCAGTCCAAAGTGTATGTATTTTGCATGAACTTGAATTTCTACTTCGCTTTAATTAAGAAATTGTCGAACTATTTATAGAGTATGCAAAATAGTTCGATGAGATTAGTTATAATATGCTGTGTTTGTCTATTCATGACCACCGTTATTAATCTGTTCAAAATTGAATCATTTCGTTACAACTCTGCGGGAGAGGCACTTATAATTCGCAAGTAGTTTTAACGAATTTAATATTAAGTGAGCGGCACTACGAATTGTCTATCTTAATTTATTTTGGTTTGTTTTTTAATATTTTATTTTTTGAGTAATTTTATTGTTTATGTGTATTTTAAGAAAATGAATTCTCTATGATATTGCTCTGAAGTACCTCACCCGTCTACCGTTTGGATAGTGTATCAACATGCACCAAAAGATAGTTCATTGGCAACAAAATGAATTATCTGATGTAGGGCGCTCAATTAAGCTCTGCTCCAGTCCAAAGTGTGTGTATTTTGCATGAACTTGAATTTCTACTTCGCTTTAATTAAGAAATTGTCGAACTATTTATAGAGTATGCAAAATAGTTCGATGAGATTAGTTATAATATGCTGTGTTTGTCTATTCATATGTTATTGACCACCGTTATTAGTCTCTTTTCAGAATTGAATCATTTCGTTACAACTCTGCGGGAGAGGCACTTATAATTCGCAAGTAGTTTTAACGAATTTAATATTAAGTGAGCGGCACTACGAATTGTTTAACTTAATTTGTTTTGGTTTTTTGTTTTTTTAATATTTTAGTTTTTGAGTAATTTTATAGTTTATTTATGTGTATTTTAAGAAAATAAATTAAATCAATTAAGTTCTGCTCCAGTCCAAAGTGGATGTATTTTGCATAAACATTCGCCAGTTCAAATTTAATTATCTCAAATATATTGCGCTGTTCGTTTTGCTTTGCAGTATTAATCTGTGTAATTTGGCATGATATTTATTGTTTCTATGTAACGACTGATGTATTTGGATATTTGTTTAGATAAGACTGCGCTGTATTCGTTTCATTCGGAAGGTCCTATTTTTGTTTACGCTTTCAAGTCTTGAATCGTAGCTGGTTTATCGGTGAAGACTTTTCACTTAACTTCAAAGAAAAAAAACGTATTCCGTTCAGCTGCGTTCTTTTTGATTTCTTATTTATCTTTTGTTTTACGGTTTGTATATCATGCTGTCATTTAAGAAAGCGGAATACATCATCTTACAGATAAAACCACCTTGGCAAATATGTTCAACTTAAACTTTAGAGCAGGAATTTAGCTCTAAATACATTTCCTGTTATAGCAACGTTAACGACATCACAAATAGTATCTTGATCCATAATAATCTCCATGTTGGAGCTTAATTTGAAAGAAGAGTTTCAGGAATCGTGAAATTGTTTTGAAAAAACAATGTTATTTTTTCTCTTGTTTTTAAAAATATGAAATATCACCGAAAATACATAAACTTATTATTTAAATAACCAATATTTAAGAAACCACAACTCTTACAATCCTTACTATATTATTAGTTCGAACTTTCCAATGACATGGGTCAAAATAAAGCACAGGGTGACAGCTAGTGAGAGACACTAGGTAAAGAACAAAGTTAAATTAATACAGTTAACGGTGGGCTATCCAAGTAAGATATAGAGGTGGATATTAGAGAACGAATAGTAATAATTAATTGGTCAAAAACAAACTTAAATATAAAACATTGCTCAACACAGTAAGAGGAACATTAGTAATGCTTCCATTGCCAAACATGTCGCAAGGGGGGGGGGTGGGTTTAAATCGTGATCAATTACCTTTATTTAGTAAAACTTATATTAGTAAACCAGTTAAGTAGATCTGAACTCCTAATATATGTATATGAATTTTTAAAAATATTTTCAAAATCTTCTTCAGCAGAGTGAGATACTAGACAAAACTTTTCGATCAACTTATTTTTCCATCACAACACTCAAATACATAATGTTTCATTAACTTCCTGAGCATGAAAAAGAAAAAAAAGAAAACAACTTAAATAGCTGCAACTAAAAATTTACAATCGCCATCAATGTTTCGTTGCAGTCATCAGCCAACTGCAGAAGTCGTTTATGGTTTGATCTATGGAGATACTAAAAATGCGAAGCAACTGCAACGTCAACAACAACAATCGCAATGGGAATGGCAATGGCGATGTCATAATTAAGTTATAAAACCAACAAAACTGCTTAAAATGTTTTAACGAACAACCTTTCGACTGCATACTAAACGAGCAACGAGGTGCATTACCGCGTGTGCAACAAAAACTTGATGAAGACAAACGCTTTCAGACGACAGACGTCGACGTTGTTGACTGTTGTCGAAAAATTAAAAACTTTTGCACAGCTGACAAAGGAGCAAGCATTATGAGGAATTGTTTCAATAAAATATCTAGAAGACTGCTTATATGCAATAAAAAAACATCGAGCAGTTGCAAAGCGATAACTTTTTATATGACTTGTTTTATTTTTGGAAGCAAATTTGTTTCTATTTTTTTTTTCGCCTTTTGCTGCAGCATTTTAATGGATGTTGCTTAATGTTAAGCAAGGATAGGAATACTGTACCCTATTGCATTGCGCTGTTGTTGCAACAAATTGTGCAGTAAGCGGGGGATCAGAGCTGCAGTTCAGGCACTATTTACGTGAATTAACTACAAGAATAAGAACGTTTTAGCTGCGCTTTTGTTTGACTCTGATTTTCAAAGTAGAAACAAAAAATGAATAGCTTTCGTTGATACGAAATGTCTATGCACTTCATGCACGCAACTATAATTGGAATGTGTATTTAAGTAGACTGTTTTAAAAACTCGATTTGTACATAGTTAGCGAGCGAAATGTGAAGCGCTCGATTTTGGAGTACTCATACAGCGGAACACTAAGCCATCAGCATATACACAGTCACCAGTACAGGCATACATCTTCAAATCCATTCATTGGCACACTCAAAGATCTGTACACTCATACATCAGCATACTCTGACATCCATTGACATTCGATCGCTTTAGTGGTGGACTAGTGAATTCACCGGTCACCAGAGGCGTGTACCAGTTCTCTTTGCGTATCCACCGGCAACGCAGTTGACTACCGAATTTAACATGGCTCCTTAACGACTGTGTTCTAAAAAGAAAATGCCTTTTAGAATAACATTTGGAAGACACAGAGGCTGGTTCTTATACCAAAAGATGGCAAGCCCCTTGAAAATCCATCGTCATACTATACAAATAGTGCGGGCAAAATACTGGAGCGAATCATATGCAGTATGGTAGAGGCGGCATTGCAACACGCAGCAGGTTTGTAGTGCTCTCAATACGTCTTCACTAAAAGCAACTCTACACTGGCTGCCATAAATGAAGTCAGAAAAACAGCACGTAATGCATTCATTAGAAGGTAAGGACGAAAGAGTAGAGAAGAGACTTTGTAGCAAACTGCCTTTCGCAGCTGAGTATAAGAATATTCAGACGATGACAGGAATAGTGGGAACTCCATGCAAGGAAGCTGAACCTACGTTCTAATATCCAACATTAAATGATAACTTTAGTAGAAATATGGCTAAGGAAACTTCTACCTGACGCAACTGTCAGACATTATCTGCACATATTTCGTCATGAGAATACTTCAGTGTGCACGAGTTACAATGACTCTCCAATGGAAGATGCAGAACACATTTTGTTTCACTGTGCCAGATTTACAGAAAAATTCTGCCGAATTCTGAGTGATTCATTTAGCGAAGATCTGTCTGCTACAAACTTTATGAAAAGCGATATTCATTGTGAAACATCCTGCGACTTTGCAGCCACTGTGATGACTACATTGCGGAACTTAGAAAGGATACGAGTTAGGCTAAATAGTCAGTACCAGCCCTACGATGCATGAAGTGCTTGATGGCTTATTTCGCTTTTCACTTTCGGGAAGAGTTTGCGAAAACTATTCTGCTATTCAATGTAAGCGAATTCAAATCGCAAAATCTTCCTAATAGTAAGATGGTTATTGACCGAAATTCTAACATATTTTGACACTTAGAAAACCAAAAATAGCATCGAAATGCTACAAAAATTGGCTCGAAATCGAACTTCTTGAAACAACTATTCTCTTAAACACATCCAAAGTGTTACAAATTATTCGATAAACAATTGAAAGCTGCTCAAACTAAAATATGTGCTTGTGAAGGGTATAAAAAAGAAAAATATAAAATAAAAAGTTGTCGCCCCTATTTTTGTACAATTTTGACACTCTTTTATTTTCATTATTTTCAAGCGGAAATTGCAGAAAAAAAAATAGAGAAAAAACAGTAAAGGAAGAAACGACTAACGAAAGCATTAAGCAGGACAACGCTGGCAATGCAGGAAACTAAAAAGGATATTATTAAGCAAGGATGTCAGCAGCGTTATCGCCACTGCTGCGACACAAAACATTAAGTGCAGCTGAGAAAAAAGGGCAAAGGATACAAAAAAATACAACAAAAAAAAAAGAGAGCAAACAAAAAAATCCGAAAAATAAAATAAATGCAATGCCACCAATGAAAAAACTTGAATTAAGTAAAAAAAAGTCAACTAAAAGACCAAAAAAAAAAAAGGAGAAAAACTTGGCAAAAACAGCACGAAGCAACGGCTGAGCGAGTGAATGAGTGAATGAGCGCAAAAGCTTTTTGCCAAATTAAATATTAAAACCATGTGCACTTATACAACTTTAATGCAATTTCGTTAAAGCGAACGATATAACCACCAGCAACGCTGCAAATGGCGTCAAGAAATGAGATTTCATTTCATTTTGCACGCCACGCGCATTCCCGATTGCCGATTGCCGTGCAGGCAGTCTCGTTGCTAGTGACCACATTTATGCTGTGCGGTATTCGGCACATAAAAAAGGATTAATACACTTAAAAGTGCCATATACACACACACACACATGCAACCAAATGTGCTGCGCATCACTAGCAGGCAGCTAGGCAGGCAGACAGCGCCTATAAGTATGCTGCACAAAAGTCAAGCAAGGCAATTACAGCGAATCACGCGCATTTCTTGACTTCTTCCGCAAATACACCGCAAAAAAAAAAAATAAAGGAAGAAAAACAGATATAAAGTAAGCCAAGTGTTGGTAAATGCGATGAAGCAAGCAGAAACAATGCCAAAGCTAATAAAGCCGCCTTCAGAAACAGGTGAAGTGCAGCGTAAACTGCACCAAAAATGAAATGAAATGAAACGGAAGGGCATGGCATGGTAATGGCAACGCCTTCATTTGTACGGTGCCACCGGAAGTTGTTGAACAACTGAATAAACAACAACAATAAGAACAACAACAGGAGTAAGAAAAGAAACCAAACCAACTACTTCATATGTCGAAAAAGTTGAAAAAAAAAAAACCTACAAGAAATGAAACGAAAAACAGCGCAACATTTTATGCTATGCATAAAAAATTCAACAAAAAAAAAACGCCAACGCTTGCCGAATAACGCTGAGGCCAAAGCCAAAAGCTTCAGTAACTGAAACTGAAGCCGGCGTTGACATTTGGGCACGTAGTGAATGAGCAGCGCAATGGCTGCTGCCGCCATAGCTAAACTCAAAATGGCGGCAGCCACAAGAAAAAAACACAATTTTTTTGTCATTTTTTTTTTCCTGAAATGTCGCCTACGCGACCTTAAGCTAAACCTGAATAGGCTACAATGGCTGCTGTTGCGCTTGTGTTCAGGTCCGTTTCGCGGGATTTCTTGCGGTTGACAACAATATAAAGCAAAAGTATGTTTTTATTTGAAAAGTGTTGCAACATAAACTTGTACTATATGCTTTAGATCTGGATAAAACTGTGCTCACCAAACTTATAGATTTTATAAAACAAAGCATGCGTAACAAGCAGTCAGTGATTATGATCACATTGGACATCGCAGCTGTCTTTGACGCAGGCTTTCAATATGGGTCAGTGCATAAACTCAAGGTAATTAACACACCAATTTACCTTACTAAAGTCCTCTCACTCAAAGACTATTACATATCAAAGCTCCTTGATATGACCAACGTTCTACAACGTAAATACACCTATGACATACCAAGACCTGAAAATGGCATAGCGTATGATACAGAAATTTATAACTCCGGCGTGCAGTAACATCGAAGGAAAGACTTAGCAGCAGATGTTGAACTGTCGTACGTTACGCGAGATCTTAGATTCTATATTAAAATTTGTCCACTTGCAAATAGTATAATACAAAAACGATTGAACTACAAAGTAAAATATTGTTTTACCTATAAAATTAACATGTTCTTTGTTAAAGAACCATTAGAGATATTGGGGAGAGACCAAGACCTTTCTCTTATTCTCTAGTCATAGCCAACAATTCTGTGAAATGTTCGCGTAAATGGATTCGGCCTTTCCGAAGTTTTAGTCGAACAGACAAACACACAAGACTTGAATAAAAGATCTCTAGCGGCCTTCGGACTAAAATTTAAAAGCGTTTTTTTTTTTATTTATTTCTGTTAGCGAATTTTTATTATTTTTTTTTGTATTTTTATATTCACACTTTCGCCTTTTTGTTTTAAACATTTATTTGATTCCATTTCCTTTAAATGTTTGCATACGAAAACACCATCAAAAAATACAGTCAACTGATGCTCGCCAATATGTTTGCAACAGTTTCGAGCTGCTCGATCGACATGCTCTACAATGTGAATCGCACTTTAGACTGCGGCGGAGATAGTGTTTTTTTTTCCTGTACTGTGCCAAAACTGGAGGGAACAAAAAAGGCAGCAACTATGCGGAATACGGTACACTACTGTTAGTCTACCATGGATTAAACGTTAGAGTGCAAAGAAAGATGTAAATAAGAAAATTTAGGAGGACGTTACCTATGTTTTACCTACCATAGACGCAATACTTTAGAAAAACACTCACATGTCCCTACACCTCTTCACAAGCTTTAAAAAAGAAAACAACAATTCACACGGCTCAAGCCGAGAGTACCTCAGTGTAGTGTGCTCGGCACTTTTATTTTTCACCGTTCGTTGCAGACATGTCTGCACCGAATGTTGACGGATTTGGAATGGTATGATGTCCGCATAATGATAAATTCGCGAACTCTAACAGACACTGCAGATTCAAACTCAGTAGTAGCTAGACTCGCAAAGAAAATCTAAATGTCTAAATATACTAAAATAAATATGAGAAAATAAGAAAACTAATTGCATAATTAAGATGCACGTTGTAACTAAATATATATATTAGAAAGCAAAATGCATTACTAAAAAATTTATGCAAAACAATCTGAAAATCTGCACCTGGCTGAGACTTCTATGCCCGTATAGCCGTGCATACAAAGTTTTCTTTCTTATACTCGTATTTGTTGTTATTGCTATTAGTTTTATGGCACAACTACATATCCAAGTTTTGTTACGTGCACGTTTTAGTTATATATCAGTGTGTATGAGTGTGTGTGTATGTGTGTGTGTGTGTGTTTTGGTAAGTAGTTTGGCGGCTGCAAACTTAAATCACATCCTTCCCGTACAACTAAACAAGTGATTTTCCGCTAAAATATGCGCTCGACATAAACGAAATATGGCAATTGCACGTGTATTGTTTGTGGTGTGAGTGTCTGGTTGAGTGGCTATATGTCTGTGTGTGTGTTCGTATTTGTGTCGCGGCGGTATGCTACTTATTTTACTATTTTATTTCATGTTGTTCTTTTTTTTTTTTCTTTGTTTAAGGATATCTGCATGCATGCAATGCCTGGGCATATTATTTGTATTTTTGTACTTTTGTCGCTGCTGCGCCTTTGTGTATGCTGCAATTTCTTATATTTGCGCCATGTTTTATTTCGGTGTTTTCTCTCGTTCGCTCGCTCACGCCCTTTCGTTTCATGTTTTCTCTGACAGCGATTTCCGGTGTAACAAAGTCGCGCTCGTTGCTCTTTACTTCCTGTTACACTCGACTCGATTCAACTGCATGACGATTTATTGAGTCCTTTGTTTTATGCGATACACAGACGTGACCTGTGTATCTGTATCTGTGTGTCTATTTGTATCTGCAACTTATTTGTTATTTGTAGATAGTACATAGTTGTAACGTTTTATTTGTTGCTGTTGTTCTTGTTTGGCTGCTGTTTAGCACTTTTTATATGCAAAATTTTTGTAAATAACGCTCGCCGCTCGCTCGCTTTGCTCCTTTAGTTGCGCTTCATATTTAGTATTTGTACAAATCGCTCGTTTCGTGTTTTTATTTGCACTTCTTGTAGGTACTATTTACTCTCTGTTTTTCTTCTGTTTGTTATATTTTGACTATTGTTGGCACTGCGCTATGCACATTGTATGTGTTTACTTTTTTTTTTTTTTTTTTGT
Organism: Leucophenga montana; assembly: GCA_035044765.1. NCBI lineage: Eukaryota > Metazoa > Arthropoda > Insecta > Diptera > Drosophilidae > Leucophenga > Leucophenga montana. Next base: position 2,231,683 of record JAWNNQ010001372.1, read on the forward strand.
GGTTCGCCTATTTGTTCGTCTTTCATATCTGCATATCTAGCTGTTAGTTTACTTGTTTGACTTTCTTTATTTGGAACATTTTTAGTCCACGATTGCGGAGGCGCTGCATATTTATAAAGTACATCATATGATTTGTTGCATCCGAATGCTAACAAGCAAAAGAAGATTTAATTTTAAATATTCAAACATAAATATACAATATATTTACCAGATTTTGTCATAAAGACATACTTTTGCAATATTTTATTTAGAGTTGTGCTGTGACAACCGTTTCGGCTCAAAAACATCAAATTGCATTCACATAATTTCGTTTTACGAATGAAGTCTGGTGTTTTTTGAGGCAAAAGCGTGTTGACAGCACATGCCTAATTATACCGGACGACAATTTGTTACAAATGTACAGGGTGTCTCAAAAGAAAGTTCATATTTAATTTGCTGATTACGTGAACGCAACTATTCCGAGTAGCCTAGCTTTTGGGAATTTAGTCGCTATAGAGCGTTTCTCGGGAGCGGAGCGGAGCGTGCGTTGTGCGTACATGAGTTTTACAAAAACGGTAATTCAGCGACTGTAGCGCATAGAAAATTCTGCAGTATTCGACGTGTTCGTCATTTAAATGATGCGCCAAGCCCTCGACTCATTAGAAAATGGGTCGAGAAGTTTGAAGAGACCGGTTCAACGCTGCAAAAATCAAAATCCGGGCGTTCAAGGTCTTCGAGAACGTTCGAAAACTTAGACAGTGTTACTCAGTCTGTTCGTGACAACCCGGACCTTTCGATTCGGAAGCGTGCTGTTGCAATAAACGTGCATAAATCATTATTGTTCCGCATTTTTAGCAACTTCACACAGGTCCAACAGGTCTCTACCACGAGTTCATGAATTTTTTCCTGTCAAATTGATCTCCAGGAGAGGTGACATAAATGGGCCTCCACGAAGTCCCGAATTAACCCCTATGGACTTTTTCCTGTGGGGTTACGTCAAATCTAAAGTTTACGGTAACAAAACGACTTCCCTGGCACAATTAAAAGGAAATATCCGTCACGAAAAGGTAGCCATCACGGAGAATACCTGCCGAGACGTCATATGAAATTTTAGTGCTCGATTAAATGAATGCCGTGAACGCAACGGTTTACATTTGGACAATATCATTTTTAAGCAATAAATTCCCAAAGTGTGTATTTTAATAAGTAATAAACATTTTTTCAATAAACTACTTAGTTTTTTTTTTCTCGATTTTTTAAATGTGAACTTTCTTTTGAGACACCTTGTACAAACTCAACTTCCTCTTTTGCGTTTTTGTATGAAAAACTTTTTTTATTAAAATCTATTTCAACTTTGACGCTTCACATTTATACATTAATAGGTAAGCCGAATTTTTGTAACTGCTGTCATACTCATAGTATAGACAAGAAGTAGGCCAATGGAATGGTATTCATTTTCAAATGTACACAATTAATTTTTTTTTTTTTTAAATCGGAAGAATATTTTGTAAATAAAAAGCTTAAAAAATTGTCTTTCATACAACGAATCAAACACTTATAGGCTTTACATGAAATAAAAAATGCACACGCACAAATACTAAACGATAGCATGCGAGAAGAAAGTTACATGTTTATAAGACATACGAGCGCGAAAGAGATAGAAGATTTAGTATTTTACTTTGTATGCGTTTCGCTATTACTTTGGTGACTGTCTTTCTGTTTGTAATTGTAATGATTGGTCCACGGTTCAATAGCAATAACAATAAACGCTTAAACGCAATAATGCACAAAATTATTGCTAGTTTGAAGACTATAGAGTCTAATGCAGGCCATACTCGCTCACTTCAAAAGGTAGGTGCCATACAATCCCAACATCAACTATAAGAAAATAGCCTGTACCCATAGGATACAAGGCCATATTAATTGTCTACAAATGTATGTAACAGTCAAGTCAGCAGGGGCATAGCAGATTAACATCAAAAGTCGAATCGATATAGACAAGTCCGTCTGTTCGTCCGACCGTCTGTATGATAGGCGAGATTTCAGTGAAATTAAATGTTTTAAATTGAAATATTTACTCCCTCCCATTCTCTTTTCAGATAAAGTGTATAGAAAACCAATATTGCAACTCGACTCTGAGGGGTAGTACCAAACAAACATGCGCCCCATTTTTAAAAATTTGTGTTAATTAGTTTTTAATTAAGCTAAAAACACCAAAATTTAATGTATATTACGTTAATTCTAATAAAATATCTCACGTTCAGATTGGACCATTATAGTACATAGTCCTTATACAAATCTATGGCTCTATTGGTTGGACAAGGTACAGGGTATATCAAAATCGAGCAAACAGGACAGTAGCAATTCTTTCTGGTTTTTTTTTTTTTGTTTTTCGTTAGTTTTGAATTTGCCTCGCCACAGTATGGCATGAAAGTGAAAAACGAATACCAATTTTGCTTAAATGATAAATTTATTTATTTCTACTACTTGGTTTTTGTCGATTTTGCATTTTATTCACATTGCAAAGGATTTTATTGGGTTATTCATAATTAAATATATCGGTTCTGGTTTTCAATTTATACAAGAAAGTAATTGAAATATACATAGCAAAGATTTATTTGGAAAAAGCCAGCAAATAAAATTTTTATTTAATATTTATATTGTTGGGTTTTTATATATAAAAAATATTTACAACAGGGTATATAGGAGTTTAGCGGTATATGTAGTATAGCGTAGAATATATCGAAGATAACATAAAGTTTATACTATATTCTTGAAAGCGCGACGAGGCGCGGCAATGTAGACATGTCCGTCCGTACGTCAGTTTGTCTGTCTGAAAGAAGATTTCTCTAAATAAAAAAGCTTTAGATAAACTAAACTCACAATCTAAAATTACTCTAAAATTGTGAAATGAAAAAGATTAAGTCGAGAGTTCGAGTCCGTAAACAAGCCCATTGATTTTTGTAATGTATGTGTTGAATTCCTGGTAACATTTTACAACAGGTGCTGCAATTCGCTTGGCTGCTCTCTTTTATGTTCCTATGTTTTCAATTGGCAGCTTCTCAATGTATCTCAATGTCTCTCATGCTCTAACGCTGCCATCGTTAAAAAACAGACAATAGAGGAATACCTCGCCCATGGTGGATTAATGTAGACTGACGTATTCGCTCTGTTTCTACAATGACGAGAGCATTAGAGCGAGGTAGAAATAGAGAGCGAAACAAAATAGGAGAGTAATTGCTCAGCTCTCAATGAGTTTATTGGGAAACAACATTCAATTCGAAATTGGTATTTTCGATCGAATTCTGTCAATTCTATAAACTGAAGTTGAAGTATGTATCTAATGGGTTCACTTCTCAACATAGAGTAGTTTTAATCTATGCAGTCACTGTAAATAATCAAATTTACAATTCTATTTAAAGTTTAGTCATAACTATTCGACAATCATTGCTCTGAATACCTGTTCTTATCCTTTCAATTATATCCAAAATCCTTTTTTACGTCATTTGTTATAACTTTGCTACTGCTACTCTTTTGCTTGCTTGTTTTTTTTTTTTTATTAATTTCCTGAATGAAATGAACAAACTAACTTCATTTATAACTTTGTTAAACTATAACCAAGCAATCTCAGAGCTAAGCCCGTAGATGAAAGCCAACCGAAAGGACATCAACATCATCGAAAACATTCGAGTTCGAGTACGAGTACGACAATGGCAAGTGGTCAGGCCAACTATTGCAGAAATTGCGACATTTATGATGTTTCATAAAGCATCTGCAGGAAAGCCACAGTATGAAGAGCAAGAAGATAGTAAATACGAGTAGTAAAAGCGGAAGAAAAGTAAACTATTGAATGAACCGATTCGAGTTGAGTTGAGTTGACTCGAAGCGAAACGATTGCACGTGTATGATATGCAATGGCACCTCAGCATTGGCGTTGGTGTTGGCGTTGATGCTGCTGGTCAGGCCAAAATTAAATATGACCAACATGGTTACCGTGACGCCCACGTTGACTTTTCACATACACACTCCGATACACAGATGCTATGCTGCCATGTAAATAAAAAATATGCACACTGTATCCTGTAACGTATAAAGTCCTTCGACGATGACGACGACGACGACGACGATGATATGCTTGCATCCTGCCATGGCGTTACTCCACAGTGACTGTGGTCATTTGGTGGTTAGCCGCTTGTCCACTGGCGCTGTACCGTTTCATCCGTTCGTCCTTTCGTTTAGTAAGCTTATGCGCTTTTACATTTTGTATTGCATACTTGCAGGAATTGTAGTTACTTATATCAACTGCTGCTTTTGCTGTTAAATGTTTCACATTTTCGCTCCATTTTTCTCTTATACGCTTTGATATCCTTTACGTTTTTATCACACGCTCGAGAGTCATCATATGAAGCTCATGGTGTATTGCACCAAACTGACGACACATGCACAGTCACATGTGTGTCTACATTATGCCGCATACAATTAAAACGTACATTTGGATGTTACATCCTCCATGGAGTTCAATGTCAACTTCCGCTTGATCATGCTTTTCTCTTCTTTTATCTCCCTCTTTCTCTATCTCACTTGAGTTGCAATGCAGCTTAAGTCCTTTTTATTCGGGCCAATGCATGCAATTAAGTCGACTACATTTTATGCATATTCACATGTGTTTATGGGCAATTTCATTATACATTTGGAAACTTCTGAGCTACAAACTGTAGCTAGATGCTGTGCACTATTTTAGGATATTCCTAAGTCAAGTTCTTTGTGTTACTCTTGACAAGAAAGTAAGCTGGAATATGCATCTCAAGCACAGTCTCAACAAGGCAACAATGGCTCTCTGGACATGTTAGCTTTTGTTTGGTTTGACTTGTGGTCTTTCATCGAATATGATCCTCTGGATCTATACCATGTTGCTAATATTCATTCAGATCCATAATTACCGATGCCGGTCTTCTCGGCTATGTTCTAGTGCTGCAAGTCTGTGCAAGAATGCAGTGAGAACAACTGTAAGGACTAGCAAGCCTACTTGTTTCAGCTGCCAAGGAGGTGATTCGCGGGTTATAAACTTTTGGTTTTTATATTTTCGTGTTAGACCGTGCGTTTTCGTGTCTGAGCGTACGTGCGCTAATCACCAAATTCGTGCTTATTTTGGATCATGCCTTTGGCACTGAGTGCGAATATGAAAGGTATACTCTGGGAGTACTAAATCGATTTTAAATCGATAATCAAAAAGCAGGCGCGCGCCCATCTCTACCAATGACACAGTCAGGAACAGTTTTACAAAGGTTTTTCCCAGTTTCATTAAAGTAGAAGAGAAGATCTTGAGTAAATTAACCATTGTTAGGCAGGGGTACAAAATATATGCACGTTTTCCACTAGGATGGCCCTCTACGTCTCATCTCTGACACTGAGTCTAAGGTAAACCTAACTGGCTGCTCGTATCTGTTTTTAAAATAGGATACGGACAGATTTCAAACTGATGGAATGGCCAATATATATACATAATTATACTCGAACACTAGCAAAAGCACTGGCATACATGTCCTCACACAGAAATATCCTTATGGCTACTACTGCTTTTACTATTGTTGTTTTTATTTTTGCTGCTGCTGCTAGGCAGACACGTGTGGTTTCGTTGGTTATCCTGCTGTCCTGCGGCAAGTTTTGAAGTTACAGTTGGCCGCCGAACTTAAACTTTTCACATTTTATAAGACAACTTTATGTGGATTTTATATATCGTACGAGTATATATAGTAGCATCTATATTTATATAGCTTGTGTGCAAAACTTTGATATACGATTTTGTTGTTATTGTTGTTGTCGTTTGTTGTTGCGACAACTGCCATGAACGAAGTAAGTAACTAACGAACAAACAAACAAAGTTGCTGGCTGGCTGGTTGGCTGGCTGAGTGCTTCCTTGGCACTTTGGCTGACAATGAGAATGTAAAGTTTTGGAACGCAATGTTCTTCCGCTGCTGCTTCTCCTTTAAGGTTTGTTGCTATCCAATATAAAATATATAATAACCAACAGCAATTGTCCTGCATGCCTTGGTATATAAACCCTTTTATTTGTTGTTGCTTTTTGTTTGAACTGCGGACAACATGTGGTATACGTATTATTTATGAGATTTCTTTAACCGCTGCCAAGCAAAACTTTAAAATTTATGAAAATCGCACACGAGTAGCGACAGCAGCAGTGTGCTTATTATTATTGACATCAGAAAGTTAGGTACAGGGTAAAGGGTATGCCAAGAAGAGTGCACGATTAAATTTATTCACATATTTGTTTATTCACATACAACTGAGATTTCACTAAAAATCAAAGAAGTACGAATTTAGTGGCCAGTTGACATCGGAATTTCGGGAGATGATTCGGTCTGGAAATCGTTGCTCGAATAAGTCGATCTTTTCATGTACGTTGTGGCAGGTATGGCAGGTCCTGCTGAAACCACAAGCCGTCCAGATCCATACCGTATAGTTGAGACCACAAGAACTTCGTTATCATGTTCCTGTAACGAATGCCATTCACAATCACTGCATTTCCGGCCTCATTTTCAAAGAAGTCCTTACTTCTTTGCAAATAATGCTGCCGGTTCAAAATCTGCACCAGTTAGTTGCTCGTTGCGGATACATTTTTTTTCTCATACTGATTTTCTGCGCCTCAAATTCAACAAAACATGCCAACTGTCAAATTTCAGAGTTGCCACCTGCACAGAAAACAATAGTAGCTTCAAATTTGAATCGTGCTCTCTTGTTGGAACACCCTGTAATTAAGTTGCTATAGTGAATGAAGCTCAAGTATAGCTCATTATTACTATGCGTAACAACATTATTATCATTGTTTTTGTTGTTGCTGTTGCATTAATTATGGATTATTAAATCTTGTCAGCCACGTCAGGGTCACAATGGCGGACTACATGTACGGGTATATCAAAATTATGTATTGATGCCACAAATGCGCGTCTGATACTCATTGTATCTCACACTCAATGTATCTATGTATTTGTATTTGTATCTGTTCGTATTCGTGTTGGTGTTGGTGTTGGTGTCACTTGCTCTGCTTATGTCTACGTACATTTTAAGTGTTGCTCTTGGCGCGTTCAACTAATTTGAAATTAATGAAATTCCTTGAATAATTGAATTTGAATCGTAGGCATCTGTGCAATTAGTCGCCGCCAATAAATGAGCTTTCGCGCGTGTACAAACCGATATATACATAGATACAAACACATACATACACGTATGAGTATATGTACAAGGACAAGGTATTCAGCACACATCATTTTGTCATGTCATGTCATTAAACAACATTTGTATGTATGTACTAAGTGGGCATATACGAGTATATACTACTATATATAAACCTATATACAAATGCGATTATGCATTTAGTTTAATGTCTGCTTTTAGTTGTATGTACATAAGCAGATTTGCTTTGCTATTATGCAAGAGACATATGTATACACTTTGCATCGATGTAAGTAAAATTTGTCGTCACCTAAACGTTTTTGGCCAAAGTTAATTAGCATTTAGTTGTTGTTATACAGATACTGCGATTAAAGTCGACTTGTAATGTGTTTACAAATTAATGCAGCCATTAAAGTTGTTGCAGTAGTTTATATTTCGAATTTGACTATGAAATAAATAGAAGATAGTATTGTACTTATAAGAACTTTCCATTGGGACCAATACGCTCAACATCAGCCGTTTCCATTGGCAAATGTTCGTTGTCGTTAACATGTGAGTGGCCAAATGATGTTCGCTTTATTTAAATATCAGATGTTTTGGTGTTGATATTGATATGATATACATAGGGGAATTAGAGGTAGGGTAAGGGGGGCATTAGAAAGTTAAGATAGGGGGATGAAATGTTGTATACATGTTAATGTGATCGAAGTGGTCAAGGAGAATGGGAGGTAAGTGGAAGATGGGTAGGGAAAGGAGTGGTTGAGGGAAGGAATGGCAGATTAAGAGGCAGAAATGCGTCGGGTACCAGCTAGTATATCTATATATAAATAGGTAAGTGTAAAACGTGCACAACTTTTTTATTATTTTCTAAACTTCTAAGTCAAAGGTAGGCAACCATGTACGCCTTCAGTCAATCATAAACAGTTGAGTTATCTCTCAGTTCTCTCAATTTGTTAAAAAATTACAATAAAAAAGTTAAAATGAATGACACCATAGAATTAAGACATGTTTGACATACTTAATGCTCACAGCATTATCAAACAGCACTGAACTGTTTTGTATTGTCGCTATAATTGTTAAAGTCATAAATTTTAGATAAAATATTAACAATTAACCCTTTTTTATGTATTGCAAACATAAGTTCCAGACCTGTAAGTTCCAGTTCGGCTTCAGACGTCACCATGTTACTCCAGAGCAAGTTCATATGGTGTTTAAGGTCGTATCTTTTGGAAAATAATTATTACAGCTCTGCTGTCCTTTTGGATATTCAGCAAGCATTTGAATGCGTCTGGCATAAAGTATTGCTCTGATTGCTGAATTAGTCTCTCCTTCCAGCGATTCATTTTCTGCTGCTTAGGTTGTACTTTTTGGCGAAAGTTAGAGAAGATCGATCGAACATTCGCTGTATAGGAGCGGGTGTATCTTACGGAAGTCTGCTTGGGCCTGTACTGTAGACATTATATACTGCGGATTTTCCGGCTCCAGTCGCAACCCACCACAATGTACACTTTTAGTTCGTTAGTTTTTTAGTTTTGTATTATTAATTAAATAAAACTTATTGAACCCTAAGGTGTTGAAATTGAAAGTTACAATTTTAGTTTTTCAGTTATTTTTGTTAACCAATTTTGAACGAAAATAGAACTATAGAAAAGTAAATGATGCACAGCGCATATAAGTAACATAGACTGATGAGAACCTCGTAGCTGAGAGTTGGAAACACATTATCAGCGGCTAAAAACATATTTTTGAGTAACAAAAAGGTATTGTTACTACTGTTTCTTCGAAATGAGTAGAAAAATATGTACAAAAAAGTTTTTCAATGCAAAAATGCTCTTGAGGAAGCTAAAATTATTATGAAAGTATTAAACTTTCCGGTTTAAATTTAAACAGAAATTGCTTAAAGCTCATTATATATGATATTTAGCATAGTAAGCATTAATTATTTGCAATATATCATATACACGTAGCGCAAGTGTGTCGCTTCGTTTAGAAATAATCAAAAAAGAAATTTAAATAGAAGCCAAAATTCCACAAATGTGTACAACTAAACTAACAAGTGTGTTGGTTTTAATTAAGTCCAATATTTTACAAAAGCCTCCCTCACCTCACCAACTCACCACAAACAACAACTGCAAAAAAGAGTTGTACAAAATGCTCAGCAAAAAAAAAAAAAAAAGGCATGCAAAAACATGTTCAAACGCAATGCGTAATAGGACAAATGGCTAAACGAATCAACTAAAAACCAAAATAGAAAAAAAAACTGGAAAAAGGGTAACGATTTAACCAGAGTAAATAACAACAACAATAACAAAACACTAGCTTAGTTAAAACTAACAAAAAAAAAAACAAGGACTCAGTCGACCGCAAAAAACAAAATGGTGAACGAAAATAAATTGCAATTACAGCAGCACCGCGGGGAGTAAATTAATAGCAAAGTCGAAACTGCTTAAATGGTCAAAGCGCCATTTTTTTTCGGTTTTTTGTCTCTGCTATTTTGGTAGGGAACTAACATGCGTGTGCGCGAGATAGAAGCCGAAGTGAGCCCAAGCGCGATATAGGCTAGAAGCAAAGCTATGTATATAACGCGCGGGTTTTAGGCAATACAATTTAACCACAACACACTCAGGCATAGCCACACGCATTCTAACACACAAGCACACATACTAACATACACACACATACACACACACACACACACACATACGCATATATACACATTTAGATATGGAAACACTTACAATCAGATACATATAAACATACGCGAAACTATAACAGTTTGGCAACACTTGTCTGTGCCACAACGATTTACGGCGTAACTAATATACGTATACACGTATGTGTACATCTGTGCTTATTTAGTAAATGAAGTAGTGTACGTTTGCACGGTTTCTACAGATTGCATTTTTGGTGTATACAATAGTTGAAATTTGAACTCCGAGACTTATCGTCCATTATATACACTTATTTTCACTTTGAAAACTAGAAATGATTATACTGGATCTGGGAGCTGTAAGCGTACATCTAATTATGAATCTCGATAACCTACTTAAGAAATGGCAGCAGAGATGGGCACGGACGACCGCCTTTGCAAAACACTCTTCGGGTAGTTACACGTAAAACAAATTCCAGCTTGTCGAAGTCAGCTCTAGAGCGAGTGTAGTAAGAAATCAGTATACTGCATTGTTTCAACGAAATCGGTTCACGTCACTTTGTTTTAGCAATGGACGCATACGAGCAGAGCACACTCATACACTTAAACTTTGGTTGCTCTCCTTGTGTTCATCTCGGGCTTAGAGGAGTTGTATTTAGAACTTGCAGCTGTTATAGAGGTCGTGTTATACAAACTATCTTACCTATCATAAATTGAGAAGAACCACATTGAGTGTTTTTCAATTGTAATTTTGAAACAGAAGTCAAAATATTACCTCCAATTGTTCAGCACATTTGGACAACTAAACTATTACCAAAATACTGAATACATACTTCACTCAAATTCTCGCTTAAAATTATAGAAGCATTACACTCACATCTCTTCTGTTACACGACTCTATGACGAGTAAAATGTACATCCACTATATTGTAACAAGCATCTCCGATGATGTAAAGGCCTCGTTGAGAGAGAGCTTGTTTTTTTTTTTTTTTTTTTTAAGATACAAGCCTTCCTGGACGCATCTTATAACAAACATCACGCTGCATTTTACAAGTATTGCAATGTAACAAGTATTGCTTCTCCTCAAATGCTTTTAATAGTCTAAAGAGGACTTTCCTATGAAATGTGCTACATTAACGTGGTATTCCTGAGAATATATGGATTTATTTCATAACAGGGCAATTCATTATAACCTTAATTGCCAAGTCATTCATATTGGTCATATGTTCGAACTTACTGGCTACATGTAGGAAGCCATATCAGCCGCCATAGTCACCATGGCCTTTGAGACTGGCCGACACACGAAGCGAGGTAGGCGCTGGTGTCAGTTGCTGTTAAATCAAAGTTTTCGGGGATCTTTCTTCCAACGTAGTTCACAAATTAAGTTTAGGTTCACCATGTACCAATTCTATGACCAATCATATAGCTCATTTAGCTTGTGTTTCATACGGATGCGAAACTCGACGCCAACTCCAATATGTCCAACAATTTTACAAAGAATCTTTCTCCCGAATACTCAAAAAGACGCTGTATGCGATGTTGTCAGGTTTAATGCTTCTGAGCTATACAGCAGATTTGGGATTATCAGCGTCTTATAGATTTTTTAAGTTCGTACTTTGAGGGAAGGCTATACTTCGAATTTAACTGTTGTGCTCAATTGTACATCACAAGATTGATGATGATTTATTTCATGATATCCAGACTGATCTTGTTGTTGATACTGTTTTATCAGCGTATCCGTGTATTGCTCCAGACATTTACACTGTATGAGAGACAGAATTATATATCCAATTGAATGGAAATTTATTCCACGGTAGTTCTTGAAGAGAGAATAAAGAATACTAAGCTTCCATATCTATGGCATAGCTTGCATAAAGCACTAACCAACTCTTCGCTACCAGTCTCGAATAACTCAGCTTTTTGATTACAGAATGATTTTACAAATACTTCTCTATCGGTGACACCCTTCATCATCCCTTCATCACCTTTAAGTAGATTACAGGAGTTACTTCCACATATTCTCAATGATACCTGTGCACCTGCTACCAGACTTATCATTACTTGCATCCTTATCATCCTTGCAGAAAAATAACTCCGGGCTTAAAACTTTTAATCAGACGCTTGACCTGTTAAAAGCGCACGATGCATATTTGAGTATTGGTAAGCGCCAATAAACGCTCCCATAAATATAAATTTACAGGTTCAATCTCGAGGCCACGTTTGATTGGATGTGCAACTTCACTTCTGGGTAAAATAGAGTCGAGGCACATCTAAAACCGCTGCTCGTCTCTGGGCACCAACACTCAGTTATAAAACGCAACGCAACGCCAAGCTCCCGTATAAACTCGGTCTCTTTGGTCATCAACCAACAGCCACCACGTTACTCTCTAAGCGACTGCAAACCAATGCTTAGGACGAATAACTATGAAGTACACTTCTGGGCTCCCGACCCCCGTGGTGCGAGATCAAGTCACGCTAGTGGGATTACCAGCGTTAGTGGCAATTTAAGTCGCCAAACAGATTAAGGATTAAGAACCCGACAGATGGAACAGTCTTATTTTAAGAGGTCAGCTATACCCCAAAAGTCCACATAAGAACTTGACTCTTAGAGCTAAATGTTGAGATGCCTAAGACGTTCGTGGTCCCAGACCAAGCCACTGGTCAGGCTTCGTACCCGAGGTACTCGCAGTGAGTCGCATAAGTAGCCAGTCCTTTAAGTATCAGTATTTACCCACTTGAGAGAACACACTCACCAAGAAGATGTTTAATTTCGACGTGTCTTAGACTCTCAACATGTACGTCAGCATGTACGTCAGCATGGAATCTGTCTCTTATTCTTGAAGTCGATGGCAGAACTTCAAGAACAAAAGGAGTAACTCACATTAAGACTTGTATAGCCACGGTGGAGACAGTACGACGACAGTTAAACTACATAATACAACATAATTTAAATCAGAAAAAAAGTAAGAACAGACAGATAATGAATTTACCAAAGAATTTCCATGCAACGGCGGAAACTTTTCATAAATAGACACATACATACGTGTAGATACAAATGTAGCGCAAAATATGTACGAGTATAGTATGTATGTATCACTATGACCACGACTGGCACAAGTGGCCGCGCACACGTATAAAACCGCAACAAAGAACACAATTTGCAGCGATAATGGTTGCCACAGCGGTCAGATGCGTGAGGTAGGCCAAGCGCAAATGCAGCATTGAAGGGGATAGCAAAATGAAAGTGTATAGCGCGCCGCACGCGGCTTATAGCTTATAGTTGGATCGTGGTATAATTCGACACAGCATGGCATGGCATGGTCTCTACTAAATGTTGCAATTGCAATTGATGTGCATAAAGTAGAATGCGGCAACGATTAACGAGGAGCAGCAACAGCAGCGGCAGCGATGTCCCAAATGCCGAGTCGACTGTAGCGTACCAACAGCGAGTGCAATATGCACACACATAATAACGCAAAATTTGTAGCGCATAACCGCAAA